>CAJVRN010000231.1:1647500-1667500 GCA_911728415.1 Lagocephalus sceleratus | reverse complement strand
GACTCAGCTGCGGTTAAAAAGCGAAAAAGTGGACGATTTATTTATTTTGTATTTAAAAAAAAAACAACGAAAATATTTTCAGCAAGATTAATCGTAACGGCGGATTTTTACGCCTTTGTAGATGTTATAAAGATTAACTACGACTAAAAAACGATGGTTCGATACCCATATTCACTGTGTGGGTGTAAATGAAATGTTACATAAAGCGTAGTTTACTTCTGCGCGCCTGCCTTCGCAGCGTGTTGGTTTTACTACGCTTTGGGCGGACCGTGAAGGCGCCTCGGCTCCCATGATGCACCGGCCGTCGGCTGGCAGCGGGCGGAGAGCGTCCTGAATCTCACAAAAACACGCTTTTTTTGTGAGATTCAGGACGTTTCGGCGCCAGAGACGCCGGCGACCCGTGTCCTAAAGCACCGCCAGGGGCTCGGGGACGGTTTTAGAGGCGTCGTGATGGCCAGACAGCCTACCTGTTAAGGTAAGTGAGCTAGCCCGTAGCCGCCGATCAGGGCTCGTTTTATCCACTAATGTCGCTTTAATCTCCTTCTTGTTGTCATCTAATGTGTTTTCCGAGCCGTCAGGCTGCTGTAGGTGTGCGTTTTCGGCTCTCGGTGACGGCACACCTTCGTGTGCAGAGTCCCAGGCGAGCGTAACGATCAAAGAAAAAAAAACGTAACGATCAAAGAAAAAAAACGTAACGATCAAAGAAGAGCGGGTCACGATCAAAGCGGATGCACGCGCCGAAGTGCGGGGGCCGTCGCGTGGCTGTGTTGGGGTGAAGGTGGCGTGCTGGCCAAAGGCACCGCGACCAGTTTGACGCGTGCGCGCGTCCCCCTTTTCGTGCACGCCCAGATCGAGATAAAAGGAAGCTGCTGCGAGGTCCTCTGCAAGCTCACATGATCCAGTCAGTCCGGACTTGCTCAGCCAAACCACGGAAATGCGAGCGTGTCACGGAGCCAAACTGGGACGAGGAAGCCGGGGGAAGGTCAAACCAGTTCCCTTGGTCACATGCGCCGGGCTGCTCCGAGGGGCTGAGGCCGGCGTGCTTTTAATTTTTTTTTTTTTTTTTTGTGTGTGTGTGTCTTTTCAGTGTGTAATGTGGGCGTGAAGCGGTCCAGGAGGTGCCATGCTCGCCACGCAGACCCCCGACGCCCCGGTGGAGGCCAAGCACATCCACCAGGTAAAGAAGCCTCAAGCGTACTCCGGAGCAGCGGTCCCCAACCCCCGGGGCGCGGACCCGGTACCGGTCCGTGGGTCGATCGGTACCGGTCCGCAGAGAAATAATTTATTATTTCCGTTGTGTCTATTATCTGAGTCTGAACAATCTTTTATTTTGAAAAACGACCGGATTCTCTGGGTTACATCTCGGTCACTTGAGCGCCAAAAGCATCAAAATGAGTAAAAAACAGACGTGAAAGTTTATTTTGAAGGGGAAAAGGCCCAGATTTAGATTTAGATTTGACATATCAACAATCTATGTGTACCCCCCCGGTAAAATTATCAAGCATTGACCGGTCCAATGATAAAAAGGTTGGGGACCGCTGCTCTGGAGGACTCCCTCTGGGTGTCTTCTGTCCCCTAAAAGCTCCTGAAATCCACATTTGCTGTAGTCGTGGTTTGTGGCGCTCAGAATTACGCAATCCTAACCCGTTACCCACACTCCAACGCTTTTATTTACCCTCATATAATCGTATATATATTTCAAAAAAAAAAAAAAAAAGACTACATTTGTCCGACTACTACTGCAGAGCCCCGTCAATGTTCAGTGTGTAATGTAGACTTTTCCAAAAGGCTTTGTGTTGCTGGAGAGAGGTTTGAACTGTTAACTTTTTTTCTTTTTTTGTGTAACTTCAGTCGTGTCTGTTACCAGAGGTTTCGTAATAACGTACCTGCTGGTTTTGTTCCTCACCGACACTTAAGCGCTGAGCGTCCCCGGGACGCGTCTTCTGAACAGAAGTCGCCGGGCGGAATTTTTGTTTTTTCTTCTCAGCGCCGCACCTCGGCTCAGCCTGTTTCCAAAGGCCGAGCAGGAAGTTGATACCGGTTCCTGATACCCGCAGATCAAAGAGAGACTGGCGCAGTCGCTGAAGGCCCTGCAGAGGCGCTACGTGACTCTGGACGCGGTGGTCACCAGCGAGGACGGCGACGCCAACGCCCTCTGCTGCGCCCTGGAGGCCATTTTCATCCACGGCATCAGGAGCAAGTACATCCTCGCCAGCGCCGGGAGCCGGAGCAGGAAGGGGGACAGGGGGCCCGTCCCTCAGCCCTTCTTCTGGAGGCTCCTCAAGACCGTCACCCACCGGTAAGAACCCCCGGGTCCCTCCTCAGTCCGTGCTTTAGTAGGAGATTGTTCTACTAACCAATTAATTACGAATTTAATTGATTCCTGAAGTTGTTTTGTAACCTGAAAATCACGTAAATAGAGACGTGTTTTCCATGTAAATGCCCTAATCCGTTACAAGCCCCCAAAAATTCGGACATATTTATTTTATAAATCATAAAAATGCATCAAAACATGTAACAAATACGTGTTACAGTTAGATTAGCGCATAATAAATGTAGTAATTCAGTGAAGGCTTCTCCAGGAACAACATGAACTTTATCACAGGCTAATCTTACGATAGCGTCGTTACTAGCAACCAACGTTGTTTTAACCGTGTCGATCGTCGATGTATTACGGCCGTATTCTTTGGAGAGATCAACCAAACGCATCCCTTTTTCATGCTTTTCTAGTATTTCTTGCTTCGTTTGTGTGCACAAAAAAGCTCTCTTCTTCTTCTCTTCTTCTCTTTCACTTCTCTCCATCACTTTCCTGGGGTCCATAGCGAATAAAAGTTAAACGAAGACGACGCTGGGACACACACACACCTGTACATATTGACGTCCCTCCTAGCCAATGGGATGACAGGACGTTGCTAGGCGACAGCCAATGGCAGAGCAGCTACAAGCACGTTTACGTTCGTTAAACTCCGCGAGCTGCGAGTCGCAGCAGTAGCGTGTTTTTACCTTTCGTATCCTGAAATTTCTTTCGTAACAAGAGGAAATATTTTCCCGTTGAGACGCGTCGTGACCTGAAAATCACGCGTGTGGAGACGTTCGTACGTAGAGGTCCCGCTGCACTTTTAGATTAAAGCCCCCGTTTCTCCACAGCGACGTGATCTCGGAGCTGGAGAAAATCAGCTTCGTGAGCTCCGACGTGGGCCGATGTCGGGCGTGGCTGCGGCTCGCCCTCAACCACGGGCTGCTGGAGTGCTACCTGGCGTCGCTGTTCCGCGAGGACTCCAAGCTCCAGGCCCACTACCAGCCCGGCGCCCTGCTCCTGGACGCGGAGGAGCGGGAAGTCCTCCTCAGCTACCTCCAGGGGCTGGCGTCGCTCACCTTCAACCTCTCCTACAAGTCGGCCGTCCTGAACGAGTGGACCACCACGCCGCTGGCCCTGGCTGGGCTCTGCCCCGCCTCCCAGACGGAGGCCCACGACCTTAACGGCGGAGACCCGCCCCCCCCGAACCCCACGGGCAAGGAACTCTGGGACACGGAGTCTCAGTCCTCGAGCTCTTCGGACGCCCCGGACCTGCAGAAGAGGACGGAGGCGGCGTCCGGCGCCTTGCGGGGGTGCGAGGCCGGGCTCACCGCGTCCAGCCTGAGCCTGGACACCACGGGGTCTTCTCAGCTGTCCTCCAGCCTGAGCTCGGACAGCCTGCTGCAGGGGCAGGAACCCCGCAGTCCCACGGGGGAGCGCTGGTCCTCCTGCGATCTGGACCTCAGCGGCAGCAGGCCGCAGAAGGAGTAAGTCCGCTTTCGGCTCGGGTCCTAGACCAGACCGCCGTCCTCGTCCCTTTGGGCGAGGGCGCGGTCGGTTTGTTGACCCGCGCGTCCCGGTCCGTCCTCTGTCTCCCCAGCGTGCTGAGCGAGCTCCAGGAGAGCAGCCACTGCAGCCAGGATTCCATGCGCGAGGACTCCTTCGTCTCCAGCGCGGGTCCGGACCAGTTCTCCGAGAACGCCACCTCCAGCTGCTCCGACGGCGAGACCCAGGGACCCCCGACCCCGCCCCAGGACCGGCCCCCGCAGCCCGCGCCGCCCGACTCGGAGCTGGCGCCGACGCCCCCGGAGCCGCCCTCTCCGTCGGAGGAGGGCCCCGTCGGAGATTCTCCCCCTGAGGTCTGCGAGACGGCGCCGCCCGAGTTGGACCCAGGGGTGACGGCGCCCGCGGACGCGCCCGCCGCTGCCGCTCGTGAGCCGGCGAGCGAGGCTGCCGAGGAGTCCGAAGAAGCCGAGTCCTCGGGACATCAAGACCGGGGCCGCTTCGGCAGCGCCCTGACCTCCACCGAGTCTCTGCCTGTAAGTGCGATTAAGGACGTGTAACGATACGAGCGGCAGAAGCTGGGACGTTGAGGGTGGTTGAGGAGGTACTGCGGATCAGATCGAGGAAAATCCCCCATCCCATATTTTATTTCAAGAAACATTATTCGTTTCTTGAAATAAAATAAACGTTATTTATTTCAAGAAACGGAATTCAGAAGAAATAACTCAACAATTTAGCTCTTCTGGGTAAAGTCATGAGTCGTCAATCTCCTCTAATAACACTGACTGACTACGGTTTTAACCTCCTCAAAGAATGTCTGAAAAGCCCCTCGTTTAAGTTTCTAACATAAATAAAATACGCTTCTTAGCCGGATTCCATCTAATTTAAACTGGTTTACCCACAATAAGACCTTTGTTTCTTGCTTCCAGATGATCAGGATGTGATGACGCTCCTCTCTTTTTGCCCAAGATGGGGTATTTTAATAGCCCAGACAGCAACAAAAGTTTATTTCTGGCTCCACTGATGCTAAAATCATAAATGATTTTTAATGAAGCCACATTGAAGAGCGATGAAGAACCATTGGAAGCCTTCCATTGACGTCTTAAAACCTCCTCTTCTGAACGTTGCAGCATTCTCGCTCCTGGATCTCCGAGGACGACATCTACAAGCCCCGCCTGGCCGACGCGTCCGACCGCGCGGAGGCTCCTCCCCCTGCTCCCTCGGCTGAGCTCAAGGTCGCCCAGTCGCCTCCGAGCGTTGTCCATCGGAGGCAGATCGGTAACGTTTGCACCACTCTCTCAGAGTCGCAGTATCTAAACCTTCTTTATGGGCACATTTAGTGTTTGTGTATAAAACTGAAGCATAATTAAACATACATGAGGATGGAGAACCTGAATAAGGTTACCTGGCAGTATGTAACACAGGTCATATACCGTAAATTCTGGATAATAGAGCACACCGGAATATTAGCCGCACCCACTCAATGTAAATAAATGTTTAATTTTATACATACATAAGCTGTTGTAACGAGAGATATTTACGCAGATTTTTGAAAACTTTTAATTAAATAAATGCTTTTTTTCAAACAGTAACACAGCAGTAACGTGGCTGATTAAAAGTCGGTGATCACCGTCTTCACCTTCCTCCTGCGCACTAAAAGCACTGAAGTCGTCTTCTTCGGTCTCAGAATGGAACAGCCTCAGAATTTCTTCGTCTCGCACTTTCTCGGTCTCGCTTTCGTTGTCGCTCTCGACGTCACTTTGGTCTCGAGGGAAGCTCGCGCTCGTGTTGTCCTCTTCGTCAACGCAGCCGTCCAGTCGAAACCTTTCAAATTAAAAGCTGCGTCGTTCGCATCTCTTCGTGGATTCTCCGTGAGTTGTGTGCATGAAGCGCAAAATAACTGATCTGAAGAATTCAGTGCGCGTGAATCTCCTTTACCGGTAACTTGAACAGTTTCCTCGGTCCACTGTGACCCGTTCGGGAATTTAATCGGTCCGATGTGACCAGGCAAGAAACGTATTGGCGGTATGAAGCTCGCAGTAGCGGCTTATAGTCCAGAAAATACGGTAATTAGTTTTTCTGACTTGTGACCTTCTGCCTTTCAGGGCTCGCCAACCCGTTTCGTGGCTTGCTGAAGCTCGGGCATCTCGAGAGACGGAGCGCGGTGGGCCTGTGGCGGGACTACTACTGCGAGCTGTCCCCCTTCGAGTTCCGCCTGTACCTGGACGCAGAGGAGCGCACCTGCTGCGACAACTGCTCGCTGGTGCGCTGCGAGGGCGCCCGCATCACCTCGCCCGACGGCCGCTTCGACGTGATCTTCCCGGGGAAGCGGCTCAGCCTCCGGGCGACCAACCGCGACGAAGCCGAGGACTGGATCGACCGGATAGTGGAGGCCACCAACAACTGCCGCCCGGCGTTTTCCGTCGACAATCAGTGGGAGGTGCTGAACCCCTGTGGCGAGAATGGCGTGGAAGCATCCACGCCAGCTCCCGCCTCCTCCGGCCCCGAGCAGGACTCAACATCTGCAACATCGGGAACGCCTGGCGGGCGGGAGAAGCGGCCCGAGTTCAAATGGGCCCGGCCTGCGGATGTGGAGACGGATGCCATCAAAGAGGCGGTGTTGTACTTCTCCACAGACGCGGAGGCCCGCACATGGGTTCCTCTGGTCTTCTCGCTGTCTCTGGAGGCCTTGAAGGGCTTCCAGGTGCAAGGGGGGAGGAAGCTGCTGCGTCAGACGCACCCCGTCGAGGAGGTCCGGGACGTGGTGCCCGACGTCTCCCTCGGGGGACCGGAGTTTTTCAAACTCCTGACCATCAGGGAGACGCTCCGGCTCAGGGCGGAGGACGCGGAGGAGGCCCGCCTGTGGAGGGCTCTCATCCGAGGGGCTCTGGATTCCTACCTGGAGAGCGGCGAGGACGGCGTCCCTGCTGGCGGCGCGCGCCGGAGCGTGAGCGGAAACCTGAACAGACTCGTGCAGCACCGACTGAAGGAGGACGGCGTGCTGTTCGTGCACCTGTGCGCGGTGCCCTCAGAGATGGGACTGGACGCACAGAACTTCAAATGCGCAGGTGAGCGCTCTTTTATTCTGACCTTAAGACCGTAGATCTTGAACAAATACGGAACAGATGAGTCAGTTGTACTTCTCATGATCAAGTTTATGGTGCTGCAGTTACTTCCCTTTTTCTACTTCTTGCTAAATATTTTTATACTCTGAGCGCTATATTTATGATGGACAGAAAATAAGGTCATACTTGAGTTTACACGTAATCTGCTGGTTTCACTGTCTCAAAAGCAGCTTTGAGTCTTTGCAGGATTCCAAGTTCAGGCTCTTTAAGCTCTCCAGTTCCAGTTCTCCATTTCTACTATAAACCACGCAGGCCAGAAACGATACATGTCGCTGATAGATGATCGTGCCACGTTAATATATGACTCGTGTGGGGTGTGGGATGGTTCTCCCGCTGCCAGCGTGGTGGACTGAGAGCTCAGGATCGGCTTGGCACACCCTTTGCAGTAAATGTCCGGTTTGTCCCCCGGAGCATTTCCCGTTCGTGACAGCCGTGGACAGGAAGTTCTTTGCTCTCCTGTGTCTGTGTCCAGTTTGTGAAGCCTCCAGTCATCAAGCCTTCTTACGTCTTTATGGTTTGAGTTAATGTTCTGAACACGAATTAAAGGACCAGGCCTCTATCGGTTGTTCAATTTATTTATCAACCTTCATTTTTAAGTCTCAAGTTGCTTTATATTTCCCGTAGACAGGACTTGGTGTGATCCTACTTAAAATCAGCTCCAGGTGTGGTTGACTCTTCTCGTGTACGATGAGCAGATGATTCCAGAGGATCCCTGTTGTGCACGTCTGCGTTTGTAAAGTTTTTATTGCTGTGTGTCACGCGCAGGTTGTCCCCAGAGGATCGGCCCCTCCCTGGGCAGGGCCAGATTGTGTCACTTCTCAGGCCAGTACTATTGCCAGTCCTGTCACCGTGGCGACAGCACCATCATACCCTCGCGCATGGTGCACAACTGGGACCTGTCGCAGCGAGAGGTGGGTGAAACACCAGCTTCAGGCCAGGACAACACCGGCCTTCTTCATTGGATCTTTGCAGCGGTCGTGTCAGAAGGACTCAGCTCAGGTGGTGTGTGTGTGTGTGTGTGTGTGTGTGTGTGTGTGTGTGTGTGTGTGTGTCTGTCTGTGTGTGTGTGTGTCTCAGGTGTGTACCAAGGCCCTGTGGCTGCTGGCCCAGGTAGAGCAGGAGCCGCTCTTCAACCTGGAGCAGCTGAACCCAGAGCTGGTGCAGCACGCCGAGGCCATGGCTCAGGCCCACAGCCTGCGGCAGAGGCTGCGCCTGCTGGGCGACTACCTGCTCTCCTGCCGCAGTGGAGCCTGCAAGAGACTTCAGGCCAGGTGTGCGCGCGCGCACATGTGACACACGTGTGTGTGTGTGTCACGCGTGTGTCTTCTCACGTGGCTTCGCGTTAACCGTTTAATTCTCGCCCAGGATGGAGCAGCGTGCGTACATGCTGGAGTTCAGTCATCTGTACAGCGTGCTGGACCTGCGACAGGTACCCTGCTGTGTTCCTCATCTCAATATGTGCTTTTTACTCTCCTTTAAAAAACGTGTTTATTTCTTGGCTTCAGATAGCAGAGGGCCAGTACGCCGCCTACCTGATGACGCTGATGCAGTACGCTTCTAAACACGTGTACCAGTGCGACCTGTGCACCCAGCGGGGCTTCATTTGTCAGATATGTCGCGCCGATGACATAATCTTCCCCTTCCAGTTCGACAGCACCACCAGGTGAGCGATCAGGGGACCTGCAGGACACGCCCGGGGCCTGAATCACTGAAGCCGCGGCGCGGCTGATTCTCCCTTCCCGTCTTTTTGCAGGTGTAAGGACTGCAAAACCGTGTTTCATCTCGCATGCAAGTCCCCTCAGGACTCGTGTCCTCGCTGTCAGAGGATACGGAGGTACATGGAGAGGGACCTGCAGGACTGAAGGGGTGCGGCCTTCGCAGATGGGACGGCGGGAAACGAGCATGTGACCTTTTATGTGAAGTTAACCCTAAGTGCAATTATGAGATTAAGAATAAATAAAGGGGAAGTTTGTCGGGGGGGGGTTAGGGGGAGAAGACCTGATGATGCTGACTTGATACAGAAGGCGACTCTCGGACTTTAATACCTCTCTGGTTCCTGATTCAGCCAAATGACGGAGCGACCGGCGGTGAAGGACGACCGCTCCACTACGACTGCTTTGTCTTGTCCAAGCGAAATGCTCTGTGGTACGTTCTGCATCTGTCATTTATTTAAACAAAACACCGCAGTAAGCTCGGTTTGGGGTGTGAAAGATGGAAAAGAAACGGCTCTTCGTATGTTCTGATTACCAAATTTTGATTGTGCCTTATTCCGTATTTACGCGATTTTCATCTCACGTCTGTGATTCAGGGTCAGAAATGATCACCTATAGGCTAAATGATTTATGCATTACACATGGAGTTGTATATATTAACAAAATCGGTTGCCAAGAAGACTTTGTGGAATGTTTCTGTAGTTTAATTTAGTTCTATTTATGTGAGTGAAAGAAGGTGTAGATGGGAGGATGGTTATTTCTGCTGCTGCTCGTGTGGCGTTCCACGCCTGCTACAACCCATTTGCGCTCGCCCGCGACTGTTAAAAGTTGGATTGCAACAAGAATTCCCTGACCCAGATTGAACGTCCCTTCAGCCGCCGCATCGGCCTAAAGGTCTGCTTCACCCAGAAGTGATAAATTCTTCATCACGTCTGAAATAGATTAAATGGGTTTTTCCATTTTCTGAGGTGAAACAGGCCTTTGCAACACATCTATTGCTACAGTTTGGATGAATCCCCGCCATGCAGCACAGAATGATACCTCTGGGTCAGGATCCTTGAAGGAGAATACGGATCTACCCCCGCTCAGCGCACCTTTGCAAACGGGGGGGAATGTATTCAGAGTCATATATGCAGTTCATGTCACTCACAAGTCCTGAATAAAATTACTGCAGTGCTGTTTTTCCTGGTTTGTGTGAGACTTTTATATTTTTCCCATTGATTAAAGATTCATGTGTAAATAACCAACATGAAATAAACATCAGTGTGTTGATTTTAAAACTGCTGTGGCCTCCCCCCCCCTTTTTCAACCCACATTTGATGAGTTTATTTTATTTAAGAGTCATTGTGATGGTTTATTAATGTCTTATCAATATCAATTTAGAACGCCCCACATGATTTGTTGCTACACACCACTTTCCAAGTGTGTTGATGCAATCGTTTCATGTGATTGTCACAAATCAGGCTGCCCTGGATGGACTGGAAAGGTCATGTGAGATCGAACTTACAACACCACGGTGGCCCTCGTGTCGCTTCTCACTTTCACAATCCCAAAATAAGGATCACGAAATTATTTTTAAAAATGTGTTTGAGGGGGTTCACAATTTCCGCGATTTTTTTTTTAAAGTAACTTATTTTAAAAAAATGTTTTAATCTATTTTTATCCACGGATCCGTCGAGCAGGGCGTGGCCCGCCCGTGACGTCACGGACGCACGCCGTGACGTGGCCCGGCGCGTCGCCGAAGGGGGAGGCCCCGCCCCCTCCCTTCCCCTCGTGCCGCCGGGGCGCGCCGCGGACAGGTGAGCCGGGGATGGAGCCGCGGCCCCGCGGTCCTACGGGGGGCGTCCGCGGCAGGGAGCCCCAGCAGCGGCGGTAGGTCCAGGCCCCCTCGGGCCCCCCCCACCCCCGGCTCCGTCCCGGGGGGGGTGGGGGGGGCGAGGGGAGCCGCCCTGTCGCGTGCCCATTACCCCATTTATTCAATAATAACCCCCCACACGCACATTAATGTGCATTCCTGACGCTTTTTGTGCACGAGTGCGGTGAATTGCTGCACGCGCGGGTGTGATGACGCGACGGCGCGGGATTGATGGATAATGGCGCCGTTTTTTTTAATCTTTGTAATGTTTAATTGGACTTGCGGGTGCAGACGGAGCGGCGTGCGCATGCTGGCGGGAGCGTTTCACCGTGAAAGTTGCGGTTACGGCCGCAACAGGAGGCGGTTACGCCCCGTTTGGGCTCGTTTTGGGTTTAAAGCGTCCGGAAAAAAATCACAAATTCACATTATTTATTTATTTATTTTGGACCACACGTGGAGACGATGGGTCCTCAGCCTCGAGTGAGTGAAGGTTAAAAAAAAAAAGGAAGCCAGGGAGTGATGAACTTTGGTGCATCCCCTTCACGGTCCACATCAGACTAAAACATGCAACAGAAAACTCAGATTGAGATTATTGATATGGAGGATATTGATATTGATCGATATCGATACGATCATCGCTGGGGAGGGGCGGATTCTGCCCCATAGTTCAGTTTCTTTTCTTAGATTTTACCTACTTACTGAATAAGTAAGTCAAATATAGTAAGTAAAATGTAATTATATATGTAAATATAATATAAGTAAGTAAAATATATAAATAAATAAGGTCCGTTGAGTCTCAGATGGGACCAGACTATAATATTAATGTTGTTCATAGAATCTCTGTTATTATGATGCACTTTATGTAGAATAGGAAGTAATAATTTGGTCAGTTCTTGTGTTTTAAACTCCCTTTTGGTCACGTCCTGCTCCTGCAGGCACAAACACGCAGCTGCTCGTCAGGCGGGGGCTTAAAAACGCACGTTTGACTTCTTTAAAATTCCTGAAAACTTTTAAAAACCCCCCCTCAGCTGCTGCAGGTAGCTACAGCAGGCCCTGGGGCCACCACGCCCCCTCGAGAAGACGTACACTTTGTTTGCTGTGGCCCGAGGGAGCGAGGCTTTAACGACGGCGTGCGAGGGGAGGGGCGGGACGGCGGCGGCGAACTCGTAGAACGTGCTCGGCGCGGCAGATTCCGAGCAAACGAGCAGCCTTCAGCAGACTTCTCTGTCCGTCTGCACTCGCCGCTTCTCCGCAGGGACGCCAGCGTCTGAGATGGACGGCGCCCGGCGAGCGGCTTCAGCGGGACGCCCGGGGAGGAGCGGCCACTGGGCGTTCACCCACGACCGCACGATGTACGTCTGGGGAGGGAACCAGGTGAGACAGGGCGGGCGGGAAACGGGGACCCTCTCCGGTGGCCAAACCGTCGTTTTATTGAGCACGTGATGGAGCTGGTCTCTGATCCGGCGTTCCCGACCCCCCCCCTCGCCATCAGATCCGGGTCCAAAACGACTTTCGAGGATGCCTCGATGTGACCTTTTGACCCGGATGATCTAAAGCGGCGCCGCTTGGACCTCGGACCATGGTGGGGGCGGGGTTTGTAACGCGTGTAGTCGAGCCCTTTAGGCCTCACACGTTGTGTTTTCTCCCACAGGAGGTTGCCGGGGAGACCGTGGCGTTGCCGAGCGACGAGATATGGCTGTACGACTTGGACGGGGGGACGTGGTAAGAGACCCCCGGGTTCGGTTCCGATCGGTTCGGGTCTCCGATCCACGAGGGGGGGCGTTAGAGGTGACAGGTTAAGATAAGTGACAGCCCATCTGAACGCGTTCCCTCCACGGGGGGGGGAATCAGCGAGGGCGGGGCTTCCCGTGGAGGTCACGGGCGTGATTGGCAGTGATGGGAACGCCCACGGCACGTACAGGAACGCCGACTTTCAGACATAACCGGTCTGCAAACATAAACATAAACTACGGTCTTGTGTCCGGTAAAATTAGGCTTCAAAGAAAAGACGGCATCCATGGATCGTAACAAAAGTTAAAAAAAGAGTTTTATCAAATGAGGAAAAATAGGTCCAAAATCCAAATCTAACCATCGCGAGTACACGTTTTAAACACATTAATACACGC
The DNA here is from genome assembly GCA_911728415.1 of Lagocephalus sceleratus. NCBI lineage: Eukaryota > Metazoa > Chordata > Actinopteri > Tetraodontiformes > Tetraodontidae > Lagocephalus > Lagocephalus sceleratus. Next base: position 1,654,883 of record CAJVRN010000231.1, on the reverse strand, counting down.
GTAATGAAATAATAATAATACATTTTGTTTCAACGCGCCTTTCAAGACACCCAAGGACACTTTACAGTACGTCTATGCAGCAGGTAAACTATTTACAGTTTAAAATCACTGGTCAGGTACGCAGTTAAGACTTCAGTAACAATTACAATAGCAGCATTTACAACAGAAAATAGTCAGTAGGGGCTTTACAGAGATAGAGACCCAGAGCCTGAGCCTCCAGGGAAGCACAGAGGCAACTTAAACTCCCTTTAACAGGAAGAAACCTTGAGCAGGACCCGGCTTACAAGGAGGAACCATCCTGCTGGTAGTCGGCCGGGTAGAGGAGTAGAAGGAGGAGAAGAAGGAGAGAAAATGAAAGAGAGAGAGAAAATAGTGCAGTCTATTACATGCATACATACATGCATGCATGCATGCATGCATACATACATACATACATACATACATACATACAATCATACAATCAACAAAGCAGCATGTAATACACACACATACACACACTTCACACACTTGTAATAATAACACAAAGTAATAATCACGAAACTCCGCTTTAACCCCGTGCTGTAACCAATTTCCATAAAAATAAATATTTGTACTTTAATTCTGTACTGCATGGATATTATTTTTAGACGTTTGATGAATATTAATGATTGATCCTGTGTGTTTTGGCGCAGCGGCCTAACCGCGTGCAGGTCGTGACCTTCTCGTGTGTGTGTTCAGGGAGCGGAGGGCGATCTCCGGGGAGTCTCCCCCAGCCTTGTTCGGCCCCTGCGGCTCCTACGCCGGCGGGACCTTCTACGTTTTCGCCGGGTGTGACGGCGGGCAATACACGAACGACGTGAGGCGCTGCGCGCGCGGGATTCGCCCGTTCTGTTTTCGAGTCCCGGGGGAGGGCGGCGCCTTGACGGCGAACTCCCGTGTGCGTAGATGTTCAGCTGTGCCCTCGCCGAGCAGAGCTACCGGTGGAGGAGGGTGACCCACGCCGAGGGGACGGTGCCGTCGCCCCGCAGCGGTCACTCCTGCTGGCCGCACGCCGACAGGTGAGCCTCCGGACGACGGCAGGGCCAACCCTCCTCGCCCGCGCGCCCTCGGCGCTGTTCACGCCGTCCCCCGTCCCCCGACTCTCCCGCCTCAGGTTGATCTACTTCGGCGGGTACGGATGCCAGACCCTGCCTCGGAGCACGTCGTCCTCCAGCTTCACCGTGGAAGAAATGAGCTGGGTGAGTGGACGCCGACAGCCTCGGGTGATGGGGGGGGGGCGTCGCCTCACATCCGAAGGCCCCAGGTTCTACTCCCAGTTGGGATGGAGGGTGGGGACCTTCTGTGAGTGTCCATGTTCTCCCTGAGCCTGCAGGGTTCTCTCTGGGTCCTCCAGCCTCCCCCCTCAGTCCAAAGACATGAAGCACTGGGGGTGAGGTCAAGTGATGATTCTGAACTACCCGTAGGAGTGAGAGTGGGAGTGAATGCTTGTAGGTCTGTGTGTTGGCCCCGCCTTCGCCCAATGAGCTGGGATGGGCCCCCCCCCCACGACCCTCAGTGGAGGAACAAGCGCTTAGAAAGCGAGCGAGGGGATGGTGGGTGTGTTCAGAGCTCCACCAGCGTCACAATAAAGGTCACATAAACCTTTTAAGAACGTAGGAATGACGTAAATAAGCTTTAAAAGTGTTGGAAAACTAAATTAAGAGGCACAGACAGGTGAATACGCTGTGTCTGTCATAGTTATTTACGATTACAAACACATGTTCGTTGCTTTTTTGTCCCTTTTCCAGTCGACCGTTGGGAACGCCTCGTTTTTGTGCTGGGGCTGGAACAACGAGGTCGATGTTTTTGACGTACGTGCGGCCACGTGGACCAAGCCTGAGACTCGGGTCAGTCTTCTCCTCCGTTTCCCGCGTCTGCTGAGCGAGAGAGAGGGTTTTTGTTTTTGATTTGGGGTTCCTCTGGCGAGCAGGGCCGGCCCCCGGCCCCCAGGAGCCACCACGCCAGCGCCGTGCTGGGGAGCAGAGGCTACGTCTCCGGGGGAGGGGTGAGTGTGTCTCGCCGTCCCTTCAGCGGCGCCCAGGGCGACCACAGACGTGTCTGGGTGGGTTCGCAGGCGCTCCTGCAGGACGCGGCTCAGCTGGACATGTTCTGCCTGGACCTGGACACGTGGACGTGGACCCAGCTGTAACCCAACTTTCACACGTTCCCGCGTTTTCGAATGTCGCCCGTCCGCTCCAATCACGCGTCTGCTTCCCCCCCCCCAGCAACCTCCCCCATTCCTCTCCTCCTCCGGGGCGCTCGATGTTCACCATGACGCCCACGTCGGACGGCACGCTCTTCATCTACGGCGGCGCTGACTCTGAGAGGAACACCCTCAGTAAGTCCCTGATGTCTCCGTGTGGTTCCTCTGCGCATATCCGAGGTCGTTGGACCGCTGAGGTTATTTTTGTGGCAGTCCGGTGCTTCTCCTGGTGGACCTGGATCTGTCTTCTGGGTCGTCTAACCCTCAGGAAATAGTAATTCCCTGAAGTCCCTTCAGGAATGCTCAGGCTCTGTCTGATGTTGTCAAAGAGGTTAGCTCATTTCCGATCCTAGAAGTAATGTTTCCTCTGCTTTGTTCTTTATTTGACCCTTTTGGTCCGATAGATGATGCCTGGCGCTTTCACACCCAAACCAGAGACTGGACTGAGATGACGCACCCCCACAGGGCCAAGCCCAGGTCCTCCTCCCTGCTCTGAGCTCGTGTCGATGGAATGACGCGGGGCGAGTGATGACTGTCGGGATGTCTCCTCAGGGCGTGCCACACGGCGTGTCTGGGTGGCGATAGCGACGTGGTCGTGTTCGGGGGAAGCAGCAACCTGTGCGCGCCGGAGTCTGTACGTGAAGAGTCGACCACAGCCCCGCTTCAACACGCGCGGTTTGAGAAATGCATCGAAATAACGAGCGTCTTTGCACCTGTGACTGTTCTCTGACCAGATGGAAGCTCTGAGGAGTCCTTCGCAGCATCACTGTGGAGACATCTTCTGCTTTCAGACCCAGCCGTACTCCCTGTACAGGTACGCCCTGAACACACCGCGCTGGGGTCCGCATGTGGTCCAGGATGTGTGTAGTACTTGTTTGCAGTGTGTGTGTGTGTGTGTGTGTGCGTACCTGAGCATGTGATTGTGCAGGTTTAACAAAGTCCTCTTTGTTTGTCCTGGTGCTCTTTCAGGAGCTTGTTACACTCTTCTGATGTTTTTTTTTTTTTTTAATTACTATTTTATTTGACCCCAAACGAGATAAATATTAAACAAACACTAGTTTAACAGATTCGGGCTCTCCCTGGTGGTGAGACAGGGCACACGCATGCACACGCTTCGAACATTAGATTAAGCACTCACAGGCTCAAATGTCTTAATTAACCAAATACTGTAGAGTTTACCAGTTAAGCTTGATTTCCTATTACAGTATCGGGAAAAACTGTCTTCACCAGATTAGGTTTGTTTCAGAAAAGCAGCTGAAAAATGCACCTTTGTCCGTCTTTCCACTGCAGACTGTGTGAAGACCTGATAGGAAGGAACCTGGAGGTGTTTTCGAAGCACCTGATCCTGCTGCCGTCGCAGCTACGCGGCAAAATGGAGAAACGAGTGGCTTTCTTCTCCGCGTCACCGTATGTCCTTACAGCTCCGGCGTTGGCCACGGATTAAAACGTGAATGTGGTGGGCTCAGCCATGGGAACACCACACTTGTGCCTTTTTAATCTGTGTAACCTTTTAGCACCTTATTTATTCTGCGGATCTCATTTCTCTGATTTTCTTACACCTTTAATCCCTTTACTCTTCATCTATGTGTCTCAGACTTCCTTCCAACTCTCCTTGACACCAAAATCTATGCAGCAAAACTGCTCTTAAACAGATTTTGAGCCATTTTTCCAGAATAATCGACAAATGATACCTTATAGGTCTGGTGGAAGGCAGGTGTACGTTTACCTCAGTGTTGTTTCACAGTTTTAAGGTTTACTTTTTATCCATTCTACCTCCAACAGTTACCTTCAGTAACGTCCTCTTCATGTTTTTAACACCACAAATCCTCTGGGTGTAAGTACCTCAACACACACTTCCTGTCTTAACACAACTGTGAGCTCAGGGATGGAAAAAAAAAAGAAGGTTTGACGCAATGGCTCACCAACATCTGGGCAGATGAGCAAAAAGGAGGGCGGAGCAAACAGACTGAAGGAAAGAACAGGAAGTGTCACGTGAAAAGACACACAAGGATTTTTAAAAAAGCCATAAAAAGGATCATTATTAAGACCAACCTTCAGGATAGTCTAAATACTCTTTGGTGCTAATGGTCGAGGTGTTTTTACTGTATTACAAATACTTCTGCACTGTAGTATTTTTACTTCTACATGAGGGAAATGCTGAAGTCCGCTGATTCAACGCACAGTGTGTGTCGTCAGCTAACGACAATGAAGGGGAAAATGGACACACACTGCACAGCTGAGGGGGGAAACATCAAGTTTGGCCACAAAAAAAGGAAACACGAGGGCGATTGTAATTCGATGGTAATTCGATGGTAATTCGAAAACTTGTTTGAAGTCAGAAACTGTCCCGACAGTCGAGTCCAGTTGTGTTCTGTGGCTGCAATAATTGTTTTTTTAGTTGGAACTCGGTGGAGGCTAAAGGTGATTTTGTGAAACACGTGTCTATGCAACTTATAATTTAAATTTGTGCATCATCCCAGACATGTCGATTTTTGCCGTTTTACCAAACAATTTTTTCTTCAAAAGTTTATATTTTGTTACTTTTTAAATTAACGTGGAGCTAAAATATCTTACGTTTGCGTCTCAAAATGTTGACATGCGCATTTTTAGTGCAAATCCAGATTTATGTCTGTGGGAAACTCCGGATTTCTCTGAGCTGCGTCCGCGTCTCCCCGAAGAAGCTGGTTTTCACCAAATGTCATCGGCTGTCGGGGTTTTGACCTCTGCCGACCAACGCTCTCCTAAGTGTCGCTACAAGGGTATTTGGGCGGTTTCAACAAAGCCTGGCGTCGGCGGGTCTGACGGTAGCGTCATAAAAGTCCTGTTACACGTTTAGCTGCATCTCTGAATGTACGGCTACTGTAACTCGATTTTTTGTTTTAATTTAACATCATGTTTGTCTCGTGCACTATTTTACTGTACTGGAGGAATAAATGTTTCTCTGTCACTTAAAAGAGAAAAGTGTCCAAAAGCTCGATTTGTTTGGGATAATAAGGACATTTAAAATCACCTGGTTAACGTTCATCAGGTTAGAAATACTTATATTTCACATTTGTGAAGCTTTGGCTTGGACTTGAGTTTACTGTGGACCGGGCGTCTCTAGCGCCCCCTGGTGGTAAGAGGCGCTCAGCAACAAAGAGTTTTCGTCTCTTAAAAGTTCTTTTCAATGTTCATTTGACGGCTCCCGTGACCCTCGTTTGTCGACGCGAGGAGGCACCAAAACGCCGAAAGTTAACATTTCCTGGAGTGAGCGGCCGGGCCTGGGACCCCAAGGTGCGGCGGTGATTGACGCCGTTTCCCGGCGAACAGGTGCCGTCCTCGGCGGGGACTGACCCCCGAGTCGCTTCCTGGAGCCGGTGGGAACCCGCACGGACGCGGAGCCGCCCCCTCCCCGCCGAGGTCGCGGGTTCTCAGCTGGTGGGAGGGGCGCGTAATGGCAGCGTAAAACGCGCTCCGCGGGCGCGCCGCTCCAGAGCGCAGCGCGTGTGCGTGTGCGTGTGCGCGGAGCAGCAGCAGGAGGCGGCGGAGCGGCGGCTCGTCCACGTCCGACCCGGTTTATGACCTTGTCCCCGGAGCTGTCCCCGGGATGGACCCGCCGAGCCGGCTGGAGAGGAGCGGCCACACGGCCTTCGTCCACGACGACGCGCTGCTGGTGTGGGGCGGTTACCAGGTGGGTGCGCCTCACCTGCGCAGGTGTGCGGCGTCTGTCCGCGGCTGTCCTCGCGCTCTCGTCCCAGGTGAGGCTGAGCTGGTGTCGGTTCGGCTTGAATGTGAGAGCGGGTCCGGTTCTGTCACGACCACGAAGGAAAAACAAGATGGATTATTAAGAGTTAAAGAGAGGTGAGATTAAAAGGATGTGGGAACTAGTTAAACAGTGTAACCAGTCTATTTAACCTCTTTAATCCAGTGTAACCAGTCTATTTAACCTCTTTAATCCAGTGTAACCAGTCTATTTAACCTCTTTAATCCAGTGTAACCAGTCTATTTAACCTCTTTAATCCAGTGTAACCATTCTATTTAACCTCTTTAATCCAATGTAACCAGTCTATTTAACCTCTTTAATCCAGTGTAACCATTCTATTTAACCTATTTAATCCAATGTAACCAGTCTATTTAACCTCTTTAATCCAGTGTAACCAGTCTATTTAACCTCTTTAATCCAGTGTAACCATTCTATTTAACCTCTTTAATCCAGTGTAACCATTCTATTTAACCTATTTAATCCAATGTAACCAGTCTATTTAACCTCTTTAATCCAGTGTAACCAGTCTATTTAACCTCTTTAATCCAGTGTAACCAGTCTATTTAACCTCTTTAATCCAGTGTAACCAGTCTATTTAACCTCTTTAATCCAGTGTAACCATTCTATTTAACCTCTTTAATCCAATGTAACCAGTCTATTTAACCTCTTTAATCCAGTGTAACCATTCTATTTAACCTATTTAATCCAATGTAACCAGTCTATTTAACCTCTTTAATCCAGTGTAACCAGTCTATTTAACCTCTTTAATCCAGTGTAACCATTCTATTTAACCTCTTTAATCCAGTGTAACCATTCTATTTAACCTATTTAATCCAATGTAACCAGTCTATTTAACCTCTTTAATCCAGTGTAACCAGTCTATTTAACCTCTTTAATCCAGTGTAACCATTCTATTTAACCTCTTTAATCCAGTGTAACCATTCTATTTAACCTATTTAATCCAATATAACCAGTCTATTTAACCTCTTTAATCCAATGTAACCAGTCTATTTAACCTCTTTAATCCAGTGTAACCAGTCTATTTAACCTCTTTAATCCAATGTAACCATTCTATTTAACCTATTTAATCCAATGTAACCAGTCTATTTAACCTCTTTAATCCAATGTAACCAGTCTATTTAACCTCTTTAATCCAGTGTAACCAGTCTATTTAACCTCTTTAATCCAGTGTAACCAGTCTATTTAACCTCTTTAATCCAATGTAACCAGTCTATTTAACCTCTTTAATCCAGTGTAACCAGTCTATTTAACCTCTTTAATCCAATGTAACCAGTCTATTTAACCTCTTTAATCCAGTGTAACCAGTCTATTTAGCCTCTCTGTCCCAGTGTAACCAGTCTATTTAAACTCTTTAATCCAGTGTTCCCAGTCCATTTAATCTCTTTAATCCAGTGTAACC
>CAJVRN010000231.1:1507500-1640000 GCA_911728415.1 Lagocephalus sceleratus | reverse complement strand
TAAACAACCAAAATGTTTAGCAGACAGTAAATCTGAGGCCTGTACACACACACACACACACACACACACACACACACACACACACACACACACACACACACACGTGAGTCATCCTCCTGCTATGAGGACTATGTGGGCTCAGTTAGCGAGCTTGACTGCCGAGACTTTTATGGGTATAAAAAATGAGCCTTTATCAGCCCAAGAGACAAGATGGGGATCAGTTCCGACTCCCTAATGATGTTGCGTGTGAAGTTAGTGTTACCAGAGTTATCATAATACTTTGGATGAATGCTGTGTTTACTCAATCATCTCGTGGTTTGATGTGGACACCAGAGACGAGGAGGCTTTTTAAGTGCACCTAGATCTAAATGAAGGATTTATGAATTTAAGAACCAACTAAAACGAGGAGCGAGCGGTTAAGCTCGTTTTGAGCCTTGATGGGTTTATTGGATTTAGGGCGGGGTGACACGATGGCTCGCTCACCTGGCTGTTGAGCAGGGTCTGCTGTTTCAGGCGAAGGTTCTCAGGGGTGTCGGTCACGATGGTGAAGGAGGTTTTCGGATAGTGCCTAAAAGGAGGAGCACTGATGTTCACCTCAGCCCGATCGGTTTGCAGCACGCCGGTGTTACGGGGGTAAAAACCGTTGGTGCGCGCTGGCGGGTGGACGTAATTACAGCGCAAAGTCCCCTTATCTTATCTGTTAGACATTTGAATGTCTGATATTTGCATGTGATGTGGGAGAATTCCCACTCGGGTGGAAATGAGGTGGCACCAAGGACGTTTTAAGTGCTCATAATCCCCAAATTTGACATTTAAGTCACACTTCTGTCACACTTTTCCTTTCAGCAACACTTGGACGGATACGCGGGACAAGCAGGAAGTTCGCCCGCAGTCACAAATGCGCAGACAGTCGCTTCCACGTGGTGTCCGGCCGCACGCTCTGTTAGTGTTTCGGTCGCGTCTGGACAGTCTTAGCCGCGCAGACGGACCGTGTACTGTAAACACTCACATGCCGCAGTACGGTTTCTTCTCGAAGCCTTTGTAGGTCGTCATGCTCAGCGCCATCTTACAAACCTCGCAGCTGAAGCAGCCCTTGTGCCAGTACTGAAGGGGGGGGACAAACTGGTGAAAAACCATTCTGAGGTGTCACTTTCATCTGATATCAACAAGTCTCACACACTCACACACACACACACACACACACACACACACACACACACACACACACACACACGCAATTAACGCATCAGCATGAAGATGATGTTTAAATGTACCCGAAGGCCTGTTTACAGACATCTTAAAGTTACAGGATATGTGGTGATGCAAAATTTACAGGATTTCACGGATCTCTTTTGCCTTAAATGGAATAATTAACTCTTAAAGTGTCCCTGTGAGAGCCCCCAGAACACCTGACATGAGGCAGTATTAGTGGGTAAACACACATTCCTGTTCAGTGATCTTCTGTGACTCACTGCTTCAGAAAAAGTCAAACCCCCCGGGAATAATCCAGCTGGGCAGATTACTCTGAACAAGTGCATAAGAATGATTAACTCCTTCCTGGTTGGAGTCAATCAGGGACAACTGCCTTGTCTGGGTAGTTATACCATAAATATGTTTAAGATGTACGGTGCACAAGCAGAACAACTAATGCATCTTTTTTTTTTTTTACAGAAAAAAAGGATATAACCCTCAAGTTTAGAGCTTTTATGAAACAAAACAAAAACGTACCCTTACGAATATTCAAGAAAAGTGCAAAAAGTTCTTTGTCGCTGCGTAAATAACGTATCTCACCTTACCTTATCGAGGCAGTTTATCTTTTCTGTGGGGTACACCGGTTTGTTACACCGTCCACAGGGCGGATTCATGGTGGCTCTCGGGGCAGAAATCAGCTTCCCCTGCCCAGGCAGAGCGTCCCGCTGCAGAGCTGGTGGGAGAGAGCCGTCCTCCTCTCCTCTCCTCCTGCAGACATCACTTAATATCCCGACCGAACCTCCGGACGAGGAGGAGCCCAAGACGCCTTCACGGACGCCCTCACGGACGCCCCCTGCAAATTATTTAAAAAAAACAACAAAAAAGCACCCAACTTTATACAACAGACATGTTTACCCGAAGCAAAAGCCCGATTCGCACAGATATCTCATGTGCGCATTAGCGGTGAATCATCCGCCGCTTGGTTAAATGGAGTAGAACGCGTAAGTCGAATGACGGTTTTTTGGGGAAGACAGTGAAGGCAACGCGGAGTGGAATCCTCACTCACGCTGAGAAGAGCGGCTAAATGCGACGCACGCAATGTAGTAAGTAAGTAAATAAGTAGGTAATTAAGTAAGTATTGAAGTATTGCATACATTTATAGTAAATAAAATGAATCTATAAACTAAATCTATAAATAAATTACAACCCGAATAGCTGTCAGTGAGATCGGTCATATACGGAGAGGACGAGTCCATTAGAAAGCGGGGGTATAGCTCAGTGGTAGAGCATTTGACTGCAGATCAAGAGGTCCCCGGTTCAAATCCGGGTGCCCCCTCATTTTCTCACCTAATTTTTACACATTTATCATCACTTTTTGATCAGAAAATTAATCTGATCAAGGAGGAAAAAAAATACGACGATTTCCCCCGAAGTGCGCTGTGTACCAATACCGTTTGTTTTTGCGCGCGTCGTCCCTGAAATGGTACGGTCCACCTCGTGACCCAGAACAACGTGCCACCTTTTCTTCTAATTTATCCTCTTTTTTCGGCTTCGCAAACATCGTTTTCGACCACTGTTCGATCCCGTCCGTTGACGTGTAAGTAACTTCAGTTTCAGTCTTCTGTTTGCTTGTTGGTATTTTTTCATGCGTAGTCGGGCCTTTTCCGAGCCTTTAGCTTACCGCGCTAACGCGTACAATCGATCACGCTTTTACTCCCGTAGAATTAGATGGTTTGGAATTAACACATGAAATATTCCACTCTTTCAACTACGCTTTTCGAAAGCTAAAACTATAAATTGATAAAAAAAATATCGGATAAACGTGTTTTTCTCGAAAATTCTCAGTAATTGAACTGTTTTACAGCGCCCCCGTGTGGCTACTTTACCTCACTGCTTTTAGAGGAAAAAAGTGCTTTCTTATTAATATAGGTGGGTGTCACTATTTTAATACCCAAGTAAAGTCGTTAAAACTGGTCACCAGCTTTTTATTAGAAGATACTCAAGCAGAATTCAAAGAAAAGTCACACAAATCGTCTCTCAAATTCACCCGAACGATGTGTCTCTGGAGTCTCTAGCGGTTATCCAGCTACAAATCTGTGGTGAGTTCCATAGAAATACAACATGTCACGACCCATCATTGGTCACTGTAGATATCTAGTAATAACAACAAACAGGACATATACGTAAATGCACAATGTTAAATTGAGGAATACTATGGTTTGCAGTATGAAGGCTTGTTTGATTAATTCCCTGACATCCCCTTGTGTTGATGGGTTTCGTGTATATTTGCGTGTCCTCACACCTGCGCAGGTACTCTTCGTCCCTCGAAGCCCCCGTGCAGTCACAAAGAGCCAAAAAAAACAACAAAAAAACCCAAAAAACAGGCAAAAAGACAAACAAACAGGCAAAGCTGGCGTGAAGAGGTACAGTTAAGACTGCCCAGGTCGCAGCGACGACTTTCTCCGTCGCAGCGACAACGTTCTCCGTCGCTGGCCGGCCTTGTTACATTGTCCATATCCCTCCCTGCACGTCCTCTCCTGACTCAGTAGCACTGCTCGGCCTCGATGAAGCCTTCCTTCTCGTGGCCCCCGAGCTCGACTTCGGCGTAGCTGGACTGACAGCCCTGGTTGCGGAACTTCATGGAGGGCCAGTAGTTGTTGCTGCGTCGCTGCGAACAACGGGAAAAGAGTCCGTCAGCGACCACGATTTTTCAGGATGATCCTCGACGTCGCGGGGGGGGCGTGTGTGATCTTATTTTTCCGTCCTTTACCTGCATTAGGTCGAACGGTGGGGCCACCGTGGGGTGTGTGTTGATGTAATAGACCGCCAACAGGGTCAGGGCGACGAGCAGCACGAGCGCAGCGACGACTCCTGCGATGATGGCCGTGTTCTCAGTTATCCCGTTGTGGTCCGGGGCTGCCGTCCGTAAAACTGCACATCAGAAGCACAGACGCGTTTACACGTTTAAGTTCACACGTGTTCTCAGTCGAGACGTGGAGGGGAGAGGCCGCCCCCTCGCGTCCACCAGGAGTATTGCACGTCCCAGGATCAATTTATTGTTAAAAAAACAAATCAAAGCATCGCGTTGCGGTCGTCAAAATTCGATTTTTGCACTTTTGTGCCACCATATTTTCCACCGAAACCGAAAAACGTTCATTTTTTTTTTTTGCCTGCCTTCTCCACAGGCTGCGCTGACAGGCCTCGTCTTTTATCTCTCTCTCTAGATTCCCGCCTCGGAGGAACGCACCGTCCGTGGCGGACAGATCGCCGGGCGTGGGCGAGGGCGGGGTCGGGCCCGGAGGCGCGCTGGAGTAGGAGCCGGTGGACCCCTCAGGTAGGACTGGGTTGTAGTCCTCGCACGTGGCTTTTGCCTGTAAGAGCGCAGAAAACCCGACGCCATCAGCGGAGAATGAGCCCGTGGCGTGGGGGGCGGGGCGGCGTGTGTGTGTGTGTGTGTGTGTGTGTGGGGGGGCGCTCTCTTCGTCACCTCCTCGGGGCAGTTGTAATCCAGCCACTCCTGGCGGTGCCTGTCGATCCCGTCGGAGCACCTGAAAACCCAGCGAGGAGGGTCGGGTGAGACGCCCTCGGCGGCGTTAACCCGAGACGCGACGCTGAGAGAGCCCCCTACCGCTGAAGCGTGTTGCACCAGCCGCACCCCGTGGTCAGGTTGGACGCCGCGCAGGGCTCGCAGGACGTGTGCTGGAGGCACGCTGGGGGGGAACCAAACACACGGCGTTCTGTACTCAGGGGGCGGGGTCAGGAGAGCTGCCCACAAACGCTCCTGGGTGGTGTGGACTTACTGGGCAGGGGCGTAAACTCAAACGCAGACCCGCTCACGATCTTTGTGGTGTTGATCTCGACCCGGTGGTACTCGTAGATCGTCTGCTGTTTCAGATCTTCGTGGGAGGAGAAGAAGAAGAAGAAACTCGGTCACAAAAGCTTCTCCCCCCTCCCTCCCCCAACCTCATCTGAGTGCTTTTGACACTCCAGATAACAGCCTTAGTCAGTACTAACAAAGGAAAAAGGGTTATTTGGCAGCGGTGGGATTCGAACCCACGCCCCCGAAGAGACTGGAGCCTTAATCCAGCGCCTTAGACCGCTCGGCCACGCTACCAGTTAGCATAGCATGCTAGGCGTACTGTATTTCATTGTACAGTAGAGGGCGGACGACGGACCTGAGGGCTGCGGGGAGACGAGGGCCATGAAGGCGTCCGACATTCCCACTTTGACCGGATGTTCCGTGGAATTGATTCTCACCAGAGGCACCGGAACCTGAAAAACGACCAGCTTGACGTGAGCTCTGCTCCCCCCCCCCCATTCAGACAACCAGGAAACCGGAGCCTTTTACTGACGTCTTTGTAGTTGAAAACAATGGTTCCGTTCCTGTGAAGAACCGCCTGGAACGTGAAGGGGCCTTCGTCCTCGCGGTCCTTCAGGTGCACGTTGTCCCACTCCACCACGAACAGATTACCTGAGCCCAGCAGCCGTTGTTTAGACCCTTACAAGCTCATTTCTGCTCGTAAAACTACACTTTTCTATCTTAAAAAAAAGGCTGGAATGGAGATATTTAGATAGCCGGGTGCGCCCAGGCACGCTCCCGGGTCCTCACCGTTGTCCAAGTACCTCACTGTTGAGTTGTTGGAGAAGCTCGGGTCAAAGTTTGCCATCAGGGGGGCGACGTACTGCGTGGCGGTCAGCATTCGGTGAGTGATCTCCCCCATGAAGATGAACCCTGGGTGACACAGACGACGCGTCTCAGAGGACTCTGAAGCACTTTCTCTCGCCCTTTTTGCGGTGCTGAAGCAAGAACGCTCAATACAAATAACCAACACACGGCGGATCTTAAAGCAATTAAAATCAGGTTCAGCAGAACGCGTTCTGTTTATTTGTTCTATTTCGGTTTGCTTTTTGCTCTTCTTGTGTCGTCTGCTTCCTGTCTCGCCTCTCCTCCTTCCTCATAGCTCTGATTGCTGCCACCTGTTCTTTACCTGGGCCTCATTACCCCTCCCTCGTAACAGCCTCGCTGTCCCGTCGGGCCCCAGATGTTGCTCCTCTCTCTTTGTAGGTCAGTCCCACCGTTTCTCCGTGTTTCGGTTAAGAGCACCAGGTTTGATTTACCCATCCGTTTGAACTAGACCTTGTTTAAACTAAACCAAACCCAAACTAAATCAACCAAACCGAGTCGTGTGTTTGGATCCCAGCCCTTCATCCCGGGGCCATCGCTTTGATCTCCGTTTTGCTGTGATTGAGTGGAGCTCACCTCCCGTTGCTATGATGATCTGCCTCAGGTAGTGTCCGTAGAAGGGGAAGTCAAAGGAAAGCGCGACTCTCTGTGGAAGCGAAAGAGAGGTCAGGCCGCGCTTGTGCGCTGCGTCAGGCCCCGGGGGGAACGCGCGCGCTCTTCTCACCGCCGCTTTCCGGTGCGTGCTGGACAGGATGCCGTGGATTTGGACTTGGCTCTCGTGCAGGGAGCTCAGATCCACCCACAGCTCATCGGTGCGATCGTCCGCTGGACCGAAGCTCTGCCATCTGTAGTACCTCTGGGAGTCCTCCTGTGGGGCGAAAGGGACGGCCTTCAAAGAAAAACCCTCACCAGATTACACGCGCGCACATTTCCCATTTTACAATCGTTCTATTTTTTAATTTTGCGCGCAGTGTGATGTCCAACTTTACAGCTTTTAATGAAGGCTTTGTTCTTTTATTTACTTTTCTTTTAATACAGCGTGATTGTGACTGTCCCCGTGATGGCGAACCAGAGCAAATCTGGAACGACTGCTGTCCGAGGGGACGGACGAGCGACTGAAGAAGGTGAGAAAGAAAAGTTATTTTTGCGTCTTTGAATATTCAGACAGACACAATAACAATCGGAGACACGTGTTACAGCTAATCCAGCGTTTGAAGGGTTTATTAGAGGAGATTACTTTATGCGAAAGTGGGGGGGGCCGCACATCTGGGACGTATTACATCTGTTCCGTCTGTTGGTGTCCACCGGGGGGTGCTGTTTACTCACAGCCTGTCCTCCCTGCGTGGGTTTGATGGCGATATTAATGCATACCAGAGTTGAAGGTGACAGCGAGGAACGGTCCTGGGCTGCGGCGAGGCTTCAGAAAGTAGAGCAGTTAAATGCAGCGCCCTGGCTGCTTCTCTGGCTGCTCCATATACAGCAAGTGACCCACTTTTTTTTTTCTTTCTTTCTCCAATCTCCGCTGCCTCGCACCAACTGGTGTTTTCTGGTGAAGGGTGTGGGATTTCTGGTTGAGGGGAAGGAAACATTTTTTCCCCCCTCAGCTGGCTGTTTCGCTTGTATCGTGAGAAGGTCGTCTTGGCTGAGGTAATGAAAGAAAAAAAAAAAAAAAAAAAACCTGTGGCAGCGCTGCAGCGGGGCCGTGGACACCGACCGCTGGGACGTTGGATCCGAGTCGCAGCTCAGGTGACCAGAATCATCTGGTTGTCTTAATTCGTTGCCAAAGGCATCTTCAATAGTCCCAGCCTCCCCACCCCCTCATCAGCTGGCCAAACCAGAAACAGACCTTTCATTCAGATCGATCTGATATCACTTTGAATCCACACTTTTATTTCAGACTTTGATATTATTTTCAGAGAAGTTTCCTCCCTAATGATGTTCTGTCAGGGCCTGGGTCACTGAAAGGGTGCAGTTGTGGAGCCTGTTTATTGATCAGACACTGTGTTCGCTACATGTTGGAAACCGTTTGGTGGGTTCTGGAAAATGGGATCAAACGTGACAGATAGTGGCAGGTGACCAGGGGTAGCCCTGATCTTATCCAAGTGATTCATCCAGGCACTCATGAACGGGGCTGCAGCCTGTTTTCGATTTCAAGAGAGGGGGGAAAAATGTACAAAACATCTTATTTGGGTTGAATTTTATTGAGGCTGATTCAAGTGAATAAAGACGGGTCATAAAATATAAATACGCCACTGCAGGCCTTCAGGCAGACATGAAAGGTTTGCTCCCACCACCTCTCTGGACAAAACTAAACCATATCAGATCTAATGGAAACACTGACTGATGGGGGGGGGTGGTCTGATCTTACCACCACACGTGTCATGTTCTCGGTCACGCCGCTGATGTCCGGCTCCCGTATGTTTCGGACCGCTCTGCGCTCGCCCGGAGGCCGCCGGTTCCCCGAGGCTCCGTAGAAGCCGGACGCGTCCCCATCTGTGCCTCTCGGTGCGCCTGGAACAGAGCAAGAGTTATGGTCAGCAAACGGCCGGCGCACATGGCTCTGGTATGTGGAGACATCCGGAAGGACTGAGAACAAAACCCCGCAGACGGTGATTCTTTTTTTTTTTTTCCTTTATCGGTTCTTCTCACATGTGGACACCGAATCCTCTTCCATCAAACTGAGAAGGGTTGAAAGTGGTTTAATTCAAAAACTCTCTGAAGACGGTGCTCTTAATGGTTCCCAGCAGGTTTCGGGGGGGGGGGGCTGTTACCTCCAGTTTGTGTCTCTATTTTCCCCCGAATTTGTTTTTTTTAACAGTATTCATGTGTCACTCCAGCGTCTGCGTCGGCCATCTGCTCAACAGATCACACGTGTGTCTTTGCGCCGCTGCTTGGCCCTCGGACAGTGTTTCCTTCTCTTTTTTGGAGGGTAAGCTGATCCGTGACTCACAATCTTTGTGGAGAGAGTTGCCGGATCAGCAGAAGTCGCTGGTCAGTCTTGCTGACTTAATTCAGTTTGCCGTCCAGGTTTCGCTTGTGTTGATTTCTGGCAGCGTGTTTTTGTCATCTTGGGTCTCGGCCTGCTTTCCTTTAAAGACCGTGTTTACATCAGCGGCGGATTTAATGATAAATCACCTCTACAAATTACGACCAAACTGGGGATGAACCCCGACACTTTATCCGACATTTCAAAGCCGCAGAAGTCAAACCCCGTAAAGATGTTTCCAGTTTGCCATGAAAGAACTTGTCCGGCCTACAGAGGCCTGACTACACCCGTCCACCCCCACGTCCACCTGTAAGGACACACAGGCTGGCTTTTGTGCAGTCTCTTTGGGGGTTTTGTTTTTGTACTTTTTACATTTGCGTCTCAGATTTGCAAAGGTTTTTGTTGCATATGTTATTGCAACTATTAAACAAAAGGCTGCGGGTTTGTCCCCACATCATCGGCCCGCCAACACATCTGTGCTTCTTTAAAAACACAATGAAAAATGAAAAAAAGGACACATAATAGGATCAGATTGGTATTATTCATGGAATGAATGCAGTGACTCCTGCTATAAATAAAACTATAATACAGACAGTACTGCCATGTCTCGTGCCCGGTGAAAGCTGCGCCTCATAAATGAACTAGAAAGCACTCGGAGAGCGCAGACCTCCGCCAAGTTTATATAAATTGCAATAAAATCCGTCTTTTGGATCAGATCCGGATCAGCCTTTGGAATATGATAGAGGATCCCATTGTCCATCTCCAGATCTCATGGGGTTTGGTCAATAATTAACAGATATTGAGAAACAACATTTTTGGCCCCATTTACCACAATGTTAACGAACATTTCAAAGTGATCCAGAATCCAGGATTTCTTCCGGATCACCCCCAAAATGAAACCAGGTCTTCCTTTTCACATTTCCAACAAATCCTGAAAGTTTCATCAAAATCGGTCTGTAACTTTTTGAGTTATGTTGCTAACAGACAGACAAACACCGGTAAAAACATAACCTCCTTGGCGGAGGTAATAAAAACAAGTGAAAATCCTCAAGTTCACACACTAAAAAAAGGAGGAAGCTTGGAGGTTTTGCTGTATATAGGACTAGAAGGAAGAGGCAGAGATGATTCTGAGCCTTCTTTGACTCTGGTTTAATGGAAGTTGCATCCAGAGGTTGATTGCTAATGGGGTCAGATACACAGCGTGGAGGAAGAGCGACTGGAAAAATGAGTGACCACGCTGTCGCGTAGTGATCTGTTTAAGGTGTTTTCCTGTTCAGTGAGTGGTTGGTTTGACTCTGAACTGTGAGCTGTGAGCTTGGTAGCGTTTCCCGTTGAACCAGAGGGGCTGTTTCGCGTTTGACTTCCAAGCTGGGTTTAGACCTCAGCGGTATCTGACAGAACCTGGACTGGGAACGTGCCAGGGAAAGCAGCGTGAGCGAAGCATCGTCCTGGTGAAATTGAAAGAGACGGACGGATGAGCAGGTTTAGCTCCATAATGCCGCCTCTGCTTGAACGAAAGCCATAAAAATGGTTCTGACAGAAGATTGTGAATGGTGGTGGCAAGCTTCCTGCTGTTAAATCCAACCAGTGTCAGTGATACTGTGGGCGTATTGGGCCCCAAAAATAAGAATATATCTATATCAAGCCTTTTGTATGGCTTCCCTCGGTGCCCACTACATCACACGTGACCACACTGCAGCAGTCATCTGCGGAGGGTGGCGGGGAGTCACGAAGATCTGGGGCATGTCATCGCTTCCCATTCACCCCAGTCTTCTCTCATCCCACTGTAACACAAATATCACAGGTCCCAGTGTCTTTTTTTTTTTTTTTTTTTTTTTTAGAATCCCACGTTTTGTCACATATTCACAGAGGTGGGGATGTTTTTAGCTGGATAATTTGCTAGTTTGATTATGCAAGCTCTACTGGGTGGATTTCATCTTGGGAGACCTCTGAATAACCATTGTGTGAGAAATAGTGACACCCAGCGGTTGATTAGAAGAACTGAACACTGTCCTTAGCCCCTCTTTTTCTCAAGAAGTGTAAGAAAACTTCAAAAAGATGAACTGGGGTGTAGCAAAAGAGGATTTTCCCTGTTTGCCGTTTGTAGTCTTTCATGAATAAGAGTGAAGCAAGGCTTGGAATCCACGCAGGGACCCAGATTTCTTTTCCTTTTGGAACGATTTCTCCTGACTGAGAAAAGGGTGAAGATAAAATATTGGCTCTTTTAGCACATTCGGGTCATCTGTCCGCACCTCCACATGTCCTATCAGTCAACGGTCTGTCAGATTTAGATCACAACCGCCTTCTGTCTTGGGTTTGTCTATTTTTTTTTATTACAGTGGCTGGAGACACACTTTCGATCCGGCAGCTGCTCATAAATCAGACAGCGTGTTAATACACGTGATGAGCTAATGCATTGCCTTTGCAGCCACCTATAAGTGTTTGTAATTGTAATTGCCCGCAGACTAAGCGGGCAATAAAACAGAAACGTGCTGACAAAAATCCGCATGGCTCCTGCGGGATAGTCACACGAGCGATGTGCTGCTCCTGCAGCAGAGCCACAGTATTTAGTTTTGGCGAAGAATATGTAGAATGTGCTGAACTTGACTCGTCATCACTGGTGTGTTGGGTTATCCTCTGCAGTGCTGGGGAGGAACTGGGACCACAGGAGAGGCCAGAGAAACTGGAGCACCGCCGATTGTCAGAGGAGGTGCGGCAGCAAAAGAACGGGGCTGGCTAAAAATAATGCATCTCTAAGGGGAGCAAAAATGCATACATGCACGATCGAACACGAGAGACGAGTAAGAAACGCTCGGGATGTGCAAATATGTTTGTTCCTGCTTACAGGTGATGCGTTTCTCTGCTCTGTTTGATTTAGACGCAGATGAGATGTAGATGCAGACAGTAAAGATCTTCTGGATTTCAAGCAAAGTGACACCTCATATTTTCCCCTTTGAACACAGAGACTTTCAGCATCCTCAGGAAACTGATCTCATGTGATTCCAGTGACTGACATGGCGTATTTACGCAAGCAGATCCACTTAGAAAGTCCCCAAAATTACCAGGGAGAAGTTTGAGGTCAGGCATTACATCCGAAAGTCTCTTTGCAACAGCCTGAAAGTGTAAATAACCGAAACCACGGAAAAAACCTGTGCAGGACTGCTGTCGCTCTTACCTTCCTGCCCTCGAGCCCAGTCTCTCCCCGGCTCAGCCCGGGAGAGACAGATGAGGAGGAAAAACCACAAAGGAGCTGCACAAAGCCCCATGTCCGGCTCGCTCTTCTCCCTCCTTCCCCAGCTCTTCGTCACTCCCGTCTTCCTCTGCTTCTTCCCCCTGCTGGCCCTCTCACTTTACTGGGCGCGCGGGGCACAGCGCTCCTCTGCTCCCTGCTGCGAGTCGCTCTCTGTTTGCCTGTTTGCTCTCCCACGCGGATGTTTTTTTTTTCCCCTCACTTCCAGATTTCCTCTCCCTCTCCCTGTTTGCTCCTCAGTGTATTTGGGATGATGGGTCCATGGCAGGGAAAGTGGTTGCAGGCAGAAATCTTCTTTCCTCCACCATTAATGTCATACCATCATCTTCTTCTCCTCAAAGCAGCTGCTTCCTCCTCTTCCTCCTCCTCTGCCTCTTATGCTGTTTGCCTGATTCCTAACAGACTTGTGTAGGTCTGTAGGACTAACACAGAGAGGCAGTACTATATTTGTGTATTTCTACATTTTTTTTTCCTTTTCCAAAGCCACTGAAAGGGAGGCTGGGTTCAGGAGGAGCATGTCTCCCCCATGTGGAAGCATGTTGAACCAAAACAGATGATGGCAGGAGTGTCTCTCATAACTTAAGTTTAGGTTTGTGGAGGGAAGATGTGTCTCCACTGGCGTGGTACATTCAGTTCATATCAGAGTGGTAGTTATGAGCTGGTTTAGTTTGTCTAGCCTGTTTCTCACAGCTTATTTTAGGAGGTAAACGACGAAACAACATCTAAGTTTGGCTTCAAAATGAGCGCCCGTCATGTTGTAAATCAGTGTGATCAGTTTCATTCCTACTGAGCAGCATGTTCTCTCACCAGAGGTCATTTCTGCTGTAGGTTGTTCGTGTGATTTATGCTGATGGGGAATGAGTGGCGACCCCCCCGCTCCAGATTCTCTTTTAAACCCGGTACAAAGACAACACAAGGCTGTTTCCCATCAAAGTCACACTCTTTTGCTCCAATTGGAAGCAGTTTATGGGGAAATATTTCAAGCGCAGGGCACCAGAGTTCAAACAACCGACAACAGGTTTGATATTTCTGTTTAAGGAAGTTGTAGGTTTAAATCTGCACCACTGAAACCGGAAACATTTATTATAATTCGTTTTGGAAGAGTTAGATCCCGGTAAGATGGAGATTACTGGTGATTTAGACAGAACACAGTTGTTGTGCGTGCTCACATCTGTCTCAGCTCTCTCAACAATTAGGATAGACTGGATGTGGTAGAACACGGTTAAAGACAAGCGCTGGAGTGACCTAATCATTCCAGAGTGATTGGATATGTGAACTGAGTTCCCTGGCGCACTCACCAACAGTAACTCGACAGAGGTCACGTTTTCTGGGTAGTATCGCTGCCGCTGTTGCTTGATGGACTGAAACGCTCCGAGGACTCCTTTGAAAACACAGAAAGCGGGCTGGTTTGATTTACTCTGAGACTTAAAACTCCCTCCTGCATCAACATCCAGTGTTTTCCCTCAGACCTCGGACAGCCTAATTGTCGGTAATTTACATAGTCTCGGAGGCAGACAGCTCAGATAGGTCACGCAGATATCTCAGGTACTTAAATCCTTATCAGCGCAGACTAACGCAGGCTAATGACATAATTGGGGCGCTATTACGAGACACAATAGCAACGACTGGATCAATTAGGAGCATGCAAATAAGACCTAGCAGGAGCTTGTGCATCGAGCAGATGTGTCGAGAAACTCCTGGTTCATCTGGAAATATGTTGGAATCTGACCAGGCATTCTTGTTCTCCGGTTAAGGAAGAGCGGCCCTCCGCAAACACCCCTCAGTGCGGTCCCCCACCGTTAATCGACTCTCTTAACGGTGTTCGTAACGCCGCGCTCGCTGACGAAAACAAGGGTTAGGGTGGTGTTTGTCCATTGTAATGGACCTCGACCCCCCCGCGGGGATTCCAGAATGGAGCCCCGACGTCACACCGCCAAAACACCGCCGTCGGAGTGGGAAGGGATGAGTGATTAGCAGCGGGGGCTGCGGGTCAAACGTGTTATTCGGCACAACGAAAAAGGGTCCGCTAAACGCTGACAATGTTTGAGGCAGCACGTTCACCGTCACAGATTAGACGATAACGGGATTATCTCTGCCATATGTTATCAGCGGCGGGCCGGGTTTGCCTGTCTGCTTTACAGATTTATGCACAATCAGGCTTATCAGCAGCATCTGGAGACTCAGCGGGCAGCTGTTTTCAATAATAATAAAAAATAATAAATAACACAGATAGACGCTGGGAGCCAAGCACAAGAGTGGCCAAGGCGAGTGACAAGCTGGGCATCAGCTATTTATATTTTTCTGTCCAGCCTTGATATTCTAGATCCACTATATCTCACCGAATAGGTCGGCGATTGATCCGTGTTTGTGAGCGGAGCTTCTTCTGTGTCGTCCTGGCAGCTCCGTCTGATGCGAAAAACAGCTGGTAGCGCGTGAACGTCCAAGCGCCTGCACAAAGGCTTCAAGTATCCACCCCGGTCTCGGGTTTTAAGCTGAAACACATTTTGAAACGAGGTGCGAGGAAGGGCCTCGGAGCCGGCCGTTCCTCACCTGAAGTTCGTCGCGCCGTAAAATTAAGCCAGCAGCCGTTAGCACCAGTAGAACATTTGTCGTTTCAGGATGGATTGGAGCGTCCATCCAGCCTCATACTCGCCTGCAATGCAGGATTCAGCTGCGGGTGTCGGAATTTGATTAAGGAATGTTGCTGAGAAATTACTTTAACACAATGATAAGGTTGAAAAGTGGAACTGTAAGGTTTTTTTTTTTGCCCCAATTTCTCCTGATAGTAATGTAAATTCCAGACTACAGAGCACACCGGAATATTAGCCGCACCCACTCAATGTAAATAAGTTTAATTTTATACATACATAAGCTACACCTGACAAAAAGCTGCATGTGTCTGTGTTGTAACGAGATATTTACGCAGATTTTTGAAAACTTTTCATTAAATAAATGCTTTTTTTCAAACAGTAACACAGCAGTAACGTGGCTGATTAAAAGTCGGTGATCCCCGTCTTCACCTTCCTCCTGCGCACTAAAAGCACTGAAGTCGTCTTCTTCGGTCTCAAAATGGAACAGCCTCAGAATTTCTTCGTCTCGCACTTTCTCGGTCTCGCTTTCGTTGTCGCTCTCGACGTCGCTTTCGTCTCGAGGCAAACTCGCGCTCGTGTTGTCCTCTTCGTCAACGCAGCCGTCCAGTGGAAACCTTTCAAATTAAAAGCTGCGTTGTTAGCATCTCTTCGTGGATTCTCCGTGAGTTGTGTGCATGAAGCGCAAAATAACTGATCTGAAGAATTCAGTGCGCGTGAATCTCCTTTACCGGTAACTTGAACAGTTTCCTCGGTCCACTGTGACCTGTTCGGGAATTTAACCGGTCCGCAGGGTTCCGACCGCGAGAAAAAGTAGCGGCTTATAGTCCGGAAAATATGGTAACTAATTCACAAATGAAAGTAAAGAAATGTGTAAAAGTGGTTGTTTCCCTCGAGCCAATGGCCCCCCTCCCCCCCCACCAAGGGCTAATAACTGATGGTAATTACATTTAATGAGATCATGAGGTCGTCTGCTGGGCGCAGCTCTGCAAATTGTTCTCAGCGTGGGGTCTGAAGTGGGGGGTCCACGGGGCCAGGGCTGTTTGGGGGCCCTCGGTGGCCCCTGCCTGTCACTCAGTGGGTAGTGAAAGGTATCATACACCTGTCCGCCGTTGCCCCGCTCTTTGTGTGTCTGGCAGAGGTGATGCTGGTCTTTGTGCCCAGCTGTTGTCACACCGTCACATCTGCCCACCGGGCCCCCCGTCTGCCCTCCATCCCCTCTTTCTCTCTGCTCCACGACTGGTCGCTTTGCCACTATTTTCTGGCTGCGGGGGGTAACTCGGGCAATTTAGTGAATCTGCTAACAACCAGTAGTCCCCTCCTACCCTGTTGCTTGAACAAACAGAATGCTGGTGGGGGGAGTCAGCCCCCCCCTCAACTATAAAAGTCATGGTGAAAAGGCAGCCACTGTCACCAGTCCTGGATCCCTTCACTTTTACTCCCCTCGCCCAGTGAAGCGCCCCGGTTTTCCGGTACAGTTTGCACCTCTCCGGGTCTGAGATGTCCGGGAAGCTGTCGACGCTCTGCCTGTGTTTCTGCGTCTCCGTGGCTCAAGCGCACATCTGGGCCTGGATGCTCAACATGCCCTACCGCCCTCCTAAAGAAGGAGCCAGGACCCTCAGAGAACATCCTCCTGTTGCTAGAGCAGCCTCGGTAAGACGGTATTTCTACACATATAAAACTATAAATATAAAACTGTAATAACACTGTGCTGGACACTTGTTTAGCTTTTACATTAAACACCAAAGAGAGGAATTTATTGCATTGGTTTACCGTAAATTCTGGACTATAGAGCGCACCGGAATATTAGCCGCACCCACTCAATGTAAATAAATTATAATAAAAGTTTAATTTTATACATACATAAGCCGCATCTGACAAAAAGCCGCATGTGTCTGTGTTGTAACGAGATATTTCCGCAGATTTTTGAAAACTTTTTATGAAATGCTTTTTTTCAAACAGTAACACAGCAGTAACGTGGCTGATTAAAAGTTGGTGATCACCGTCTTCACCTTCCTCCTGCGCACTAAAAGCACTGAAGTCGTCTTCTTCGGTCTCAGAATGGAACAGCCTCAGAATTTCTTCGTCTCACACGTTGTCACTCTCAACATCACTTTGGTCTTGAGGCAAACTCGCGCTCGTGTTGTCCTCTTCGTCACGCAGCCTTCCATTCTTTGGAAACCTTTCAAATTAAAAGCTGCGTCGCTCGCATCTCTTCGTGGATTCTCCGTGAGTTGTGTGCATGAAGCACAAAATAACTGATCTGAAGAATTCAGTGCGCGTGAATCTGCTTTACCTGTAACTTGAACAGTTTCCTCGGTCCACTGTGACCCGTTCGGGAATTTACTCGGTCCGATGTGACCAGGCAAGAAGACGTATTGGCGCTATGAAGCTCACTGTAAAAATCCACATATCAGCCACGCCGTTTTATGAGCCGCAGGGTTCCGACCGCGAGAAAAAAGTAGCGGCTTATAGTCCGGAAAATACGGTAATTTTCCCCCGTTCTCCCTCCAGGCTGTGTGTGCCCATGACCGGGTCTGTGGGCGGGGCTTCTCGTGTGATCGACACTTCGGTCTGTGCGTCCCTCAGCGAGGGGAGGGCCACTACTGCCGCAGGGACGCCCAGTGCGTCCGTGGGCTCAGCTGCATGTTTGGGAAGTGCCACCGCAGCGTTCCCAGTGGACAAGAAGGTAAAAAAAAACGGGGGAAACCCACGCGGCTTTTATTCCTCTTCGGGCGTGAACGCGTGGCCGAACCGATGCCTCCTGCGTTCCAGGTGCCCGGTGTCGAGTTGACAGGGACTGCGACGCGTCCATGTGCTGCGCTCGGCACCACGGAGAGCGGGTTTGCAAGAGGCGCCTGATCCGCGGCGAGAGCTGCTACATCCCCGACGGCGGCCTCGCCTTCAGCATAAACCAGATTTGCCCGTGCGACGGGGGGCTACTGTGTCGGGAAAACAGCGCCTCACACAGGGGAGAGTGAGTACAACACCCGCCTCGCGCAGCACGGGTCATAAAAGGCAGGCGACGGAGGAGTTAAGGGGATTACCTAATCTGTGCTGGGTCTGGAATCTGGAGTTTAGATCATTTCTGATGGGAATGATTCTCATCCGGTCTGTTTTCCTTGCAGGAGAGATTTTATTTACCAGCCAGAACGGAAAACTTGGACCTGCCAAGCACCCACACCTTGACTTCAGCATCAGTGTCAAAACTATTTATTCTGTAAATATATGATTGTACATAAGAAAAATATGTATCCAGTGACAGCAGGTATGTTTTTTTTTACAAAAGCACTACTTCTTGCTTCTTTCAACGATGCCACGTTTTACACACATTTGCTCTCTTGGGTCGTAGCCACATGTGTATCATCACTGAAATTAAAATGGTAAATAAAGATGTTTCCCAAAAGGAGGAGTTGTGTTCGACCTTTAATGACTTCCCCACTGTTTGTCCAACAAGATTGGCCACAACATGCAAATCGTCCACCGGGTTTGGAACGTACAGAGCTTTACATGACGTGAGTAGGTTACTCTTTAAATCAAGTCACGTGCTCGACCTGGACCAGATCGACACGTACACACAAATTCAGCTGCGTTGCACGTGACGGCAGACGTTGCGTAACGTGGTGGAATCGTGCGGCCCTAGACAGTCCAGACGCTGTAACGTTAGACCAAGTTCTTAGATTGGTATCATCTCCCAGACTGCTCATTACAAGCTGCCCATTCACCCCATTGAGATGCTAATGCTCCTGTGCTCTGGCCCTCCAGTCGCTGGGTTGCTTAAAGAACGTCAGTGTCTAACAACTTTGCTCTCGTTTTACAGCTTCTCGGACCTGGAAAGGATGTTTGTGATCATGGGAAAAGAAAACAAGCCCTCCTTCTCCGGGGATTGGTGTTACTTCACATGCAACTTCATCTCCACGTTCACAAGATAGCAAGATAGTGAGATAGTGTTTTTAAATTTTAGCCTCAGGCATCGTCAGTTACGCCAATAGAAACCATGTGAGCACACCGGCAAGACAAGACCAAGACACACACACACACACACACACACACACACACACACGTGTGTATGGTCAAGGACACTTACACGTGTAAATAAACAACTAATAGAGAAAAAATCCTTGTGTTTCCCAGGCTCTCAGAGTGCTGTTACGAGTGTGCTCACTATTCCCAGGGCTGAGGGCAAGAGGGTCGATTAGCCCGGTTTATGGGAAAATGGAGGAATAGCTCACCTATTTTATTCACAAAACACAATTATACGTATTTGACGGTGTCTTGTTGCCAAATAACATCTTTAGTTGTCAGGTTTCTTTTAATTTCATTAATTTCATTTAATTAAAGCTATTTTCGTAGGTACTCAAATGTTTATTTTTGTATCGATCAACATTACTTTAGCATGAGTGTGTCAGTTTTAGAGTTCTACAATTTCAAGTATTCAATGTTTAATTGAAAAAATCTAAATAAGAAGTAAAAAAACAAAAACAAATTTAAGTGTTCAATTGTTGCAGTTCGTGATCTCGCCACTAGGTGGTGCCAAATCCAAGACACTAGTTATTCAACATGTTTGATTTTGTACACTGTGTAAATTCAAAACATGCTGAGCTAGTCGGCACCACTGCTTCAAAAAGCCTGATATAAAGAAAACTTAGCAATAGTCCTCCAACAGTCCATAATTGTTTCTTAAAAAGCAACTTTGATTGTAATCTGTAGAAAGGTGACTTCGTGACGTCTAATCCCGGCAGACTCCCGTCATTTGAAAGAGATCTTTTGTGAGCGGCCCAACAATAGAGCTCTTAACCGACCCTGTGGGGGGAGAAACCAAGACAAGCCGAAGGTTCCTCGCCCTTACCTGTGACGGTATAAAACCGCCCAAGCCGCTGACGGAGCGACAGCGCTGGTCGTACCGGTGAAGAGCCACGATGATCCTCTGACTAGTCAAAGACCACTTCCCCCTGTTGGTGAGTCTCTCAGATATATCGTATATTGATTAAATCTTCTTGATATTCCTGAATTCCTCCTTGCAGTACTGCAGCATGGTGCCAGTCAGCGCATTACTAATCCTCCTGCCTCTTGCATGGACCTGCCCCCCCCAGAAAGCAGGTAACACGACACCCTTCTTACCCCCCAACTCTTGATATCGGCGCGCAAGCTGGATTAAAGTGTCTCTGTTTCACTTTTAGATTACGTCATGGTGTCGTGCTTCCCCAACGCCATCATCGCCAACGTCCCGGAGTGTCCCTACGGCTGGGAGATCGACCAGTTGTCCCTGGGTGGGGTGTGTTACACGGGGATTCACAGCCAGGGCTACTACCGCTTCATCGTCTCCGACCTGACGCCCAAAAACCACTCGTACTGCGGCACGCAGTCCGAGGTCGGGGGGGGCGACGACTCTCGCCTTTGAGCCCAGAAGGTTTTATTGATCCCTTTGTTTGTCGGTCGTCCTCCGCAGTACATGCCCGGCAAGGACCCCAAGTACATCTTCGTCAACTCCATCGTGTCCAACGACACGCTGCTCACGGTCAGGCACCAGCCCGTCAACTACACCTTCAGCTGCGTGTACCGGGCGGCCTACCTGGTGAACCACGCCGTCTTCAGCCAAAGGTAAGCCTCCGTCGGGGGGGCCCCGGCGGCCCCTCGGCGAGCGCGCTGAGCCCGCAGTGCTCTCTAACCCGATGGCCTGCAGTGTTTTCACTCAACCCTCTGCTTTCTCCAGAGTGGCTACGGTTTACGTCAACAACGGCAGTTTAGGGACTTTTAAGTCGCAGTTGTCTATGAACGTGTTCACGGTGAGTCCGGGGGGGGGGGGCGCGTTCACTGGGGGGGGAGCCTTCGTCCGCTTGGTTGTTTGACACCAAGTTTAAAAACGTTAACAGATGACGTGTTTTGTAGAATTCCAAGTTTCTCTATGCCAAAGACGCGCCATACGTCATCGACACCTCTGAAATTGGATCTGAGGTTTTCATCGGCATCGAGGCAAAAGGCCTGAGCAACAGGTACAGCCGGAAATTACAGTTAAAGTACAGTTAAATTACAGTTATAATCACAGTTACATCAGTTGTTCCTTTCTTGCCTATGACATCTCCTCATTGGGATGTGCTTTGTCGCAGGTTTAAGGTTGTAATAAACAACTGCTGGGCGACTCCGACGCCATACTCGACAGACAACAAGAGGTGGAGTCTGATCATCAACAGGTATGGTGTGACGGGTAACTGTTCATCTAAGTGTCAAACTTAAAAACAATATGTGTCTGTTTCAAGCATTAGTTCAGATTTAGAATGCCTCATGGAGAAGACCACTTTAACCTCTTAAGACCCGATCTCTCTCTCGATATGCATTCTTAATTTATCTTTGCTATTTAGATTATTGGACCTGATAAGTGTAAAGACTGAGAATCATGTTTTAACAATATTTTGAAACAAGTGGTTTTTGGGGACAATGATGTCCACATACAGGGACAATCAATCTAAATGTGTAATAATATAATGTTTATGGGTCCATGTATGTGGACATTTGGCCCCACACTAAGAAGAATTAGCTTTTATATGATAGGTGACCCAACATCTAATGTCCACGTGTGGACACCAGGTCTGAGGAGGTTAAAGCTGAAGGTGGTTCCTGACAAAGTGGGTAAAGCTCCAGCTGTTGGCGCAGGCAGAGCGACAGGGCAGAATGGCATCCACGCCAGTTTTAGAAAAAAACAAAACGCGTGCCCCCCGT
This sequence comes from Lagocephalus sceleratus, assembly GCA_911728415.1. NCBI lineage: Eukaryota > Metazoa > Chordata > Actinopteri > Tetraodontiformes > Tetraodontidae > Lagocephalus > Lagocephalus sceleratus. The sequence continues at coordinate 1,618,584 of CAJVRN010000231.1, read as the reverse complement.
CTGTGTCTCCCACCAGCTGCTCCTCCGATAGCACCGTGACCATCTACGAAAACGGCAAAGACAGCCGCTCCACCTTCAAGTTCCACTCCTTCCGCTTCCAGCGGCTGGAGAAGGTGTCGACGGTGTGGCTGCACTGCGAGGTGGAGGTCTGCGACGGAGACAGGCTTGTCTGCCAGCCCGTGAGTGTTTCCGCTCCTCCGCTTCCTCCTCCTCCTCCTCAGCTTGACCTCCACGTCCCCCCCCGTGGGTCTGACATGCTACTCGCCCCCCCTCGTCTTCCAGGCTCCGTGCTCTTTCAGAAGTCTGCCGTCGGAGGCGGGGGGCGCTGGGGGGATTCTCACGGCTGAGTTTAACATCAAAGGTTCGGAGGTGTTTTATGTCCGGTCGTTTTTATTCCAGAAGCCTTTGGATTCAGATTTAATTCTGGGTTGTGTGTGTCTGTGTTAAAGGTAGCGCGTCCGCCAGTAATGGGCACGTTAAAGGTAATCACAGGTAGCGGCAGCCGCTCCGCTCGCTCCGTGGTGTCGTTAATGTTGCGTTCTCTTTCCCTTCGCAGCCCCGTCGCTCTTCCTCCTGACACTCGCCCTGGTAAACACATGCTGGGAGTCACTAAACGGGCCAAGAATGTAGATTTCAGTCTTTTGCTTTGCACGTAAGCACGAAAACACAGATGGAATCGTCCAGGACTCGTCCCACACGCTTGCATGTTATGTTGTTAACACCTTTATTGAAGTCTTCTCTTGCATATTATTTTTAAAAAACACAGTACATCACACATCTGTTCTGTCCAATAAAGATGAATGAAATATCTTCTCAATGCTTTAAATAAAAAATATGATCATGACAGTAAAAGCAGATACAGGCTTGCGTAGAGTGTGTGACTGTAAAGACATTTTAATAAATTAATTCAGAATCTGTGTAGGGTCCTCCTCAAACAAAAGTGCTGTATTTCCGTCAGATGCCTCTGAAATTACAAGCAGAATCTGTTTGAATGAATAAAAAAGACTAAATGCTATTGGTACAGAGATGTTTTGGTTTTTATTTAGTCTAAAATGTGATTTTATCTGTGATTTTGTGGTCACATCTCATATAAATGCTCACTGAACTGTAAAATCTGGTCCTGAAATCGGTGAAAATGAGTCCAGTCAAACGTGGTTTGGGCAGAATCACAAAGTTTACACGTGCCTTTTCGTGCTGGAACCAACCTGACCTCATGCCCATCTCCCAGCTAAACCTCTTCAAACCAGTATGACGGGTGCCCTGATTTCCATTTCCCTTGTGGTTCGCAGACAGACTGTCAGGCTGGATTGGCGTGTGGAGCCCAGAGAGAACTCGCCAACGGCTGAAGGACCGACCCAGAGGACCCGCCTCAGGCTCTCAGGTACCTCTGGTGAAGGTTTAGCTTTAGTTTCCTCAACGTCCGCGTGAATATTAACCAGAAAAAGACACCGAGGTTTTGAAGACGATCCTTTAAATGTCCACTTTAGTCACGCTCATGTCCAACATATGAGCTCTGACGACGCCCTTGTGGGCCGTTTTCCTCTCAGCTTCGGTCGTTCCAGGTTTCTTACGAAAGTCAAAGGTGACACAAATCAACAGACAGTCAATCAGCGTTACTTTAAAAAGCACGTGACGCTCGTCCACTCGTAAAGGAACCCTGATGTACCTCTGGTAGGGGCAGAGCGTCGGTTTGTGGATGACCGTGTGCACCGACTGGAGGGTTGAAGCCCTGCTTGTTGAGCAGCCAGTACGTCTTATGGGAGCCTTTTCCCTGAAACGGACGGGAGCGTGACCGACGCCTCTTAAGACCTTTGCGCAGCAGGAGGTCTCCGCTCACCTTGATTTCGATATCCCCTCGTTCCTCCAGCTGAAAAGATCCGGTCTGGAGAAGAATGTCAGCTGTGCACTGAGACACGTGGATCTTCAGGGCTGTGGAAAACATCACGATATGAACGCCCGACAGCTCAAATCCTGCAACTAAAGTCCTGAAAGAAGACTTTGGAATTCTTTGCAGGACGTTCAAGCCTTGGTTCTTTTAAAATGAGACCTCAGAGGCTCAATAAAATACCTCAATTAACATAAAAGCTGTATTTTTCTGCAGGAGAACACTGTAAAAATAGCCTGTTAAACCAGAGGGTGAATTTGAATCACAGTCCCATTTGGTGTTCGGGGGTTGATAAATTTAGGCGGTCTGGATAATAGAGCTGCTTCGAGGCAGATGAGGAAGCAGCCGCGGCCACGTTCGCTGGTTTTTGGCCTGTGTTGTTCGTTTTAACGCGGAATTATCCGCAGTGGCGCCGAACGAGACACTCCGTCCCCCGTCCCCCCCCCACTCACGTGAGCTGTTGCTCTCCATGCGGGACGCCATGTTCACCGTGTCTCCGAACAGGCAGTAGCGAGGCATCGCGGTTCCGACGACTCCGGCCACCACCGGACCTGCAAGTCCCACGAGCTCAGTGGGGGTCTGACCTCACGACCCTTCCCCCGCTCCTCCTAAAATGTGGTTACTCCCGCTCCCCCCGCGCTCCCGCCCCACCTGAGTGTATTCCGATGCGGATGGCCAGGACCTCGGTCGGCATGTGGTGGATCCTGAAGACCTTGATGGAACGCAAGAAATGAAGGGCCATCGTGCATATTTCGACAGCGTGCTTGTTGCCGTTGGCGATGGGCACACCACTGGCGACCATGTAGGCATCGCCGATGGTTTCCACCTGAACACGGAGAGGGTTTTTTTTTTTTGGCGCATCGACCGCGAAACAGCACCTTCATTGCGACAGCTTCCGCAGCTCACCTTGTAGACGTCATACATGCGAATGATGTCGTCGAACAGGCTGTAGAGGTCGTTGAGGAAGGACACCACCTCCAGCGCGGAGCTGACGGCGCACATGGAGGTGAAGCCCACGATGTCGGAGAAGAAGACGGTGACCAGGCTGTAGCTCTGCGGCTCCACCGACTTTCCCGCCATCAGCTGCTCTGCGATGTACCTGCGGAGAGGGGGGGGGGGGGCGGGCCACAGTCGTAACCGCGGGGTGGACCTTCGGGGGGCGTTCGCCGCGCGGTCTGGTCGGACACCTCGGCAACATGCTGGAGAGGAGCTTCTCAGTCCGGCTCTTCTCTGCCGTCAGCTGATTGGTCCGATCCTCCACCACTTCCTCCAGGTGGTTGGCGTATTTCTCCAGCTTCTCCACCATGTTATCCAGAATATTCGCATGACTGCAACAAGAAAAAACACACAAAGACGTACGGCGAAGATGGTCGCCCTCTTCCAACGAGACGTTGGTCCCTGACCTGTCCGGACACGTGTCCCTCAGCTGCCTCCTGACCGAGCCAAACGGGGGTCGGTGGTCGGGGTTCTCGCTCCAGCAGGCCCTCAGCAAGAGGTTGATGCTCTCGTCACACAGCTGCTCGCTCAGCAGCGGGCGCAGCGGCTCCCCCTGGAAAGGTGTTCGTAACTGCAAGATGATGTCTGGGTGGGGGGGGGTCGGGGGGCAGGAGACCAGCTTTTAGATCGGGGGGGAACATCTCTGTGTCTACTGGAGGGTTCGCTCCGGGATTTGATCTAATGATTGGATGACTGAATGTGCTCCAGCCTCGTTAAGGTCATTAACCTTTCGGTTCCAGGTTGATGTCCTGATATGGGCCTGACTTGGAGTTGTACATAATTTCCCACAGGATGATGGCAAAGCTGTAGACATCCCCTTTGGGTGTCCCAACGACGTGGCCACAGACTTTCCTCAAATGTTCCGGTGCTGTCCAGTACATCCCTACAAAACAGCCGGCCAAATGAGGAAGAGCGATGTGGTAGTTTTCATTTGACAGGACTCGTTGTGAAGTCACTGACCGCTATAGTTGGTGTTTTCCACCGTGTTTATCGGATTTCTGCTTCCGTATTTAAATTCAGACAATCCAAACCCAGAAAGTTTGATCTGAAGTCGACTATCCACCAGACACGTGCTGGGCTTCAGGCTCCCGTGAAACTTGAGATTACTTTTGTGGATAAATTCCATCCCCTTTAAGCACAAACAAACAGGTTAAAATCGTTTTTGCCTCTAAAATCTGGGATTTCCGGGACCTCAGACGGACTCACGTTGACAATGTCGTAGGCAAACGAGAGCTTGAATATCCTGTCCAGCTCTACGTCAGAGTCCCTCAGCACATCCTGAAGCACAAACACCAGCAGTCACGGCGGAGTTCTAAAGCTGGGGATTACATTTGGATCCAAGCACGACCTCGACCTTCAGACTGCCCTTCTTGCAGTACTGCATGACCAGGCAGACATTTGGCGGCTCGACGCAAACGCCGAAGAACTGCACCAGGTTCTCGTGCTTCATCTCTTTCATCTGCCGTAAAAGATAAAAGTCATCCTGTTTAACTTGACAGATGCATCTTAAAAGCGTAGCAGGGTATTTCGGAGGAAACGACAACACATCACCACAGTGAACTCTCTGATAATTGAGGGTTTCTGGAAATTACTGCTTCCAGAGTTCTTGATGTACTTGACGGCCACTTGGTTTCCCTGTATGGAACAAGGAGGACGTGAGGGGGCAGGATGAGCTCTGCACCAGCTCCAAGCAGGAACCAGCCTCTTCGTGCGGTACCTGGTACAGGCCGATGTCGGTGTAGATGTTTTCCTTCCCGGTCTTGTCCTTTAAACCGTAGCTGTTACTGGAGATGTTGGAGCCGCCGCTTCCGTTGTGACTGGCTGTGTTGCTCAAAGATAGACCGTGACCTCCCTGGAGGGAATAAACGCGGTAAAAATCCAGTAACGTGTAGTGTCTGAAGCCTGTGTATCTCTTCTCTGCAGGCTTTAACCCCTGTACCACTGTCTTTAACATCTGTATCCAAATACCATTCTGCATCAGTACAAAATATCAGTCAGTATCCGCTCTCTGCACCTTCACCTGACCGCTGTACAACCTTAATTTACTTCTCAGCCATTTGGGCGCCATCTGGGACATATGTCCATTGTATGTCCTGTCATATGCGTCTTCATTTGCTCAGTAATTGAGGGTCCCGTTCCTCCCTATAGGAAATTACTGTGTGGGAATCCAGGGGCCTACATCTTCCTGGGTCCTCTTCTAATGGACTGGACTCTATATCATTTGGTTGGCTATACTGTGTTAGGAGGTCATCAGAAAACAATGAGTTTACTGGACCACATAAAAGGAGCTACCGAAGTAAGGTCTTCACCATCAGGACCAAGAAACCTCCCTCGGGAAGCCTGCAGCATCTGATTGACTCCAGTAAACATCTCTTATATCCAGGTCGGTGTCTACGAAGATTCCCTTCTCATCCGCACCTCTCGACCACCAGAAGAAGAACATTTACCACAAACGTGCCCCCCCCCGCATACCTGGGACTCCCTTATGATGGTGATGTCGCTGTAGTCGATCAGCCACCAGGAGGAGTCGTCGAGTCGCGTCTGAAGTCGGAGCTTCTGCAGGACGAGGAGGCCGATGCAGGAGACCGCAAGCACGCCCATCAGCGGGAACGCCACGAGCAGCGTGAGCAGGGCGATGTCTGAGGTCCACAAGGCCGACAGTTTTAGAGGGGGGCACGTTTGCGTTTCGGGAGAAGAGAGGGGAGAGGCGGCGGTCACCGTTGGTCATCCACTCGCAGAGCTCGTTGTTGAAGCCGCATCGCGGCTTATCGGAGGGGGGTCGTCCTTTTGGCCAAACCACAGAATTAAACATGGAGGTCGGCCTGGGGAGACGTTCCTTATTTTAATTTGATTCGTCCGGGTGGAGCAAGCGGACGAGCAAACAAATAGATCCTACCGGACAGCTTTGGTGTGGCTGTCGAAATGGAGGATGGGCACGAACTTCGTGGCGTCGTCCACGTGCTGCAGGTCATAAATGGAGTAATCCAGGTTTCTCTCCCCCTCTTCATCGAAGTGGACCAGCCCGGAGGCGCCTGAAGCACATGCAGTCACGCCAAAGTGTCTGGAGCAGCTCCCGCGGACGAAGGGTGGGGCGGAGACTCACCGTAAAACCGGATGTCGTTTTTATTCTTTAATTTCTGCAGCACCAGCTGCCCGTCACGAGGGTCCCTTCCATCTTTGATGACCTCCTTCAGTCCCATCGCGTAAAGGAGGACGGCGTCGTGCAGATAGGCAGAGTAAGGGCTGACCTAACGAGTTGAGGACGAAGCGAAACCGCCCACCGTCAGTTTCATTCGCAGCGCAACTGTCCTCCGTTGAAGTTTCTCTGAGGCTCACCTCTTGCTCCGACGTGATGTTGCTCCAGAACGGCTGTCCCTTGAGCCGCTCAAAGACCCGCTCGAAGAAGTCGTAGTACTCGTACCCGTCGTAGGACTTCTGCCCGATGATGAAGGCCATGTGGAATGCCGATATGGCGTCCCGGTTAACCCTGTCGTTCAGGTCGTTTTTCCACAAGTTATCCTGCAAACCGTAAAACAACTGACAGATGATGCTGCGTCCGCTAGGCTTCTTTTTTACTTTGATAATCTCGACAGTGAGGACGCCTCGAGGACAACTAGCATCACGAATAATTACGACTAAATGTCGTCAGTTTTTGTCTGAAACCATCATAAAGCATGAATCAGTCAGTAAGTTGTTGCCTCCTTCTCCCGTGTAAGGTCATTTTGGGTGCAGCTGTGGCTCAGCGAGTGTGTATCTGCGAAGGTTTTTACTCACCACACTTCCACTGACCTCAAAATGCTGCACCAGGAAGAAGACGTAGTCTCCGTTCATCAGCCCCTGCTGCTCCGCCTCCAGCAGCAGAGCCATGGAGTCCTCCTTGTTGGTCAGGATCACAATAACTGCACCAAACACGGCTTTTCTTATTGGCGCAAGACACGGACAAATCCAGGATTTCTATTGGGTGTCGTCAAACCTGCGCGTTCCTCACCTCGGGCAACTTTTGCGATGTATTTGATTTTCTGATAGACCAGCTGGGGGCTGCTGGTGTCGAATTTCACCGCGGCCACCAAGTTGAAACCGGACTTCAGATGATTCTCCACGGTCTTCCACAAGTCGTCCACTTTGTCCCAGGTGTTTGTTTCCAGGCCCCCGCCGATCATCGCCACGTGGGTCCACTGGAAGAACTCCAGGGTCTTCACCAGGACCTCCGCGCTTCTTTTGAGAGGGGGGACGATTTTGATGTAGGAGTCGTAGGTGTCTCTGTTGTCCACCTTGGAGGACTGACCCACAAACCCAAACATGGGGACGTTCCAGGCGGACGCAATGAGGCCTGTCACCTGCAGGGAGCAGCTTCGCTTTAAATAACGCTGCTTCTTTCAAACCGCATCAAAGTTTTCCTCAGAAACCATCAGCAGTAGAACTTAACCTCCTGAGACCCGAGCTCTTTTCTGATATACATTCTTAACATGTCTATTTAGGATTATTAGACCTGATAAGTGTAAAGACTGAGAATCATGTTTTAAAAATATTGTGAAACAAGTAGTTTCTGGGGACAATGATGTCCACATACAGGGACAATGATGTCCACATGCAGGGACAATGATGTCCACATACAGGGACAATGATGTCCACATGCAGGGACAATGATGTCCACATACAGGGACAATGATGTCCACATGCAGGGACAATCAATCTAAATGTGTAATAATATAATGTTTATGGGTCCATGTATGTGGACATTTGGCCCCACACTAAGAAGAATTAGCTTTTATATGATAGGTGACCCAACATCTAATGTCCACACGTGTGGACGCCAGGTCTGAGGAGGTTAACGACACGACAAAAGGCGACACCGAAGACAAGTGGGAGGAAACCTGCGGGATTATAATGCGAGAACACAAACGTCAAAATCGGGAGTCGTACCTCGGCTTCTTCGGGACATGCTGGGCCGAAGAGCGCGGACACATTTTCCTTCCACACCTGGTGGATGAATCCTCTCAGGGAGATTTTGGGGTCGCACTCGGTGTCAATGTAGACAAACTCCAGGCTGTAGTTGCCCAGCAACGAGGGGTTGGCGTTCACCTTCTCCATGGCCAGCTGCAGGGCCGAGCCCATGCGCGGCGCGCTGAAGGGCAGCGACAGGTTCCAGGGAGCCTGGAAGCCGAGGATCAGCTTGTGGGCCCGGGACCCGTCGGCGCCGTCCAGGAGGGCGGCGACCCCGGCGACGAGGGCGAGCTGCAGCGCGAGGACGCGTCTCGGCCCAGAGGACGACATCGCCCCTCGACTTCACTCTCAACCTGCTCGCTGCCTTGAAGCCCAGACCCCTTTAATACCTGGGAGAACACGTGGACGTGGAAGGCGGGGAAAGAGAGAGAGACGCTCTAATGGTGTACTTAATTGCACAATTATTTTTCCTTTTTTTTCCTTTTTTTTTAAAAGCTTTCAAAAAGAGCTGGATTGAGCTTTATTATTACAGCAGACCTTTGATGTTCGTTTTCAGAACAGGACTCCAGCACCTTGGATTTCTCGAGCCCAGTCCATCTTTTCATTCACCCGACATTAAAATTGTCGGTGTAAAAGCTTCTTGTAAAGAACCGTTTCATACGTGGACAGTGATTAGCAACTTCTACGCCTTTAACCGAATCAAAAATGTCTCTTTCATCTTTTCATTCATTGAAAATGGAAGCTGTGCTTTTAATAATGCGTTATTTTTCTTTACCAACTGGAAAGTACATTGCAACATTAGCGGCCTATAAAGTGGGTTATCAAAGGCAATTAAATGGTGATTCAGATAAAAGTCAATATAATTTCAGGATGACGTCAAGGTCCAAAACCTAAGAAATAAAGATAATTGCACATTGTTGCTCGAGGGTCAGAATTAGATAAATCACAGATTAGATTTTATCAGCGGGTTCCAAAGGTGTAGCACCTCGGTGCCGTGATTCTCCTTCGATTTATCGCTGGTGTTCATCAGCCGCGTGTCAAAGTGCACCGCAGCCTCCTGCATGTAAACACAGCGAAGGTTTCGTTCAAGTGATGTGGGGTGATTTGATTGTGGAACGGCTCCGGTCCCCGGGGAGCGATACCTGCTGGTCCGAAGGGCACACCTGTGCGGGGTTAAAGGTGCTAATGACCACAGCTGGGCAGGCTTTACATTAGTGGTGTTGTTGCCTTCAGCTCCTTTTCGGCCCCAGGGGACTCTGGTCTGCGGCTTGGCCCCGAACCACCTCTGCTAATCCCACCAGGTAATCTCTAAAGCCCCTCGTAATTCAGCGGAGAGGCGATAAAGCTAGTTAATGAAAAGGTGATATGCGGAGTCGGCATTTGTTCCATCAGATGATCTGAGCTGTTTGTGTGTGTCGTTGCAAACCCGCTTTATTTTATCCTTCAGAGCTTCTCACTTTTGTAATAAATATCATTAAAATGTGCAATTTAAGATCGTGTCCACATTAAAAAAGGCTTTGGAGGTCTTTTGACCATGAACATCTGAAGAGTTTAAAGTGGTCTGCAGCGTTCTAATCCTGGAATCCTCTAATGCATCTTGGATTTTTGGGTGTGTTTGGTTTAAAAACAGCAGAAAATCCTCTTGAAGGTTTGAGGGCTTGAAACTGGAGATAAGGCCGATCAGCTGCTTGATTGATTCACCCCCAATAGTCATAAAGGGCATCAAGAGTCACCGACAGGCAGGTAGAAAAGGACAAATTACAAAATATCTGCTTCAATATTATGACATCGAAGCAAACTGTTTGGAAATCTGCATTTTTTTTCCCCTTTATCAGCGACAGTGGCGTGAAGGTTCAAAGGTCTGTCTGTCTCTTTTTTTTTTTTTTTTATGAGCGCCTGTTCTTGTATCTCACAGAGCAGAGGAAGAGGAACTGCCCTTCGCTCAGTTGCATGCCTGCCTGTCCGTCAGCTGGGAGCACCTGAGGACCACCAGCAGGTAGGAGACGTTCTCTCTCTGTCAGCAACGTGAGCTTTAATGAACACGACCGTCGCTCTTAACGGTGAATTAACGGTAAAATCTCTTTCCAGTGAATTCACTAATTCCCCCTGTTGCTTCACGCGATGTCCCCCCCCCCCCCTCCAGCCAGAGCTTGCGTCATTTGCCCTTAATGCGAACGCCGTTTGAGGTAGAATGCACGTGCTGTCAACAATCACAAGTAATTGCAGCGCGCGTGCACGTGATGTCAGCACGCCGTCCGGAGGGGGGGGGGCTCGGAGGACTGAGTGGCGCTGATGCTGTTTCATCGACCGCTCTGATTGTCCCTGCGCCGACTCCCCGCCGAGGCTCCGACTGCTGCTCGAGATTCCGCCCGTCTCGGTCGCACTGACCCCCGCCGCCCTTCGCTCTTAAAACCGTAAAAGCTGCGCTCTTGCGAGGCGACGGCGCTCGGCCGAGGCCGCCGGTGCGAGCGTCTCGATAAGCGTTAAGTGCCGCGGCGAGGGGTTGAACTCCGTCTTGAGCGATAACTGTTGCGCAACCGCGTCGACTTTGTTCGACGTCGCGGGCAGAGTCGAGCGGTTGGGTGACCGTGGGGGGGGCGACCTCGGTGACCTTGGGTAACCCTCGCCGTGTCTTGCCCCAGCGCCATGGACGTCCTCCTCCAGTTCCTGTTCTCGCCGCTCCCGACCTCGGCCATCATCTCCCTGTTCGCTCTGGCGGCTGCCACCCTGTTCTACCTCAACACGCGGCCCAGTCCGGTCCGCTCGCCCGTCGACCTGAACAAGCAGTCCGTGGGCATCAAGGTAGGAGGGGGGCTCGCTCGCTCCCGAAGCCCCGTCTGAGACGCTGCTTTCTGATTGGCTGCCTTCAGGATGGAGCGAGGAAGGCCGCGCTGCTCGAGAACAACAACCTGGTGTCGTACTACCATCCCGAAGCCAAGACCGTGTACGAGGTTTTCCAGCGCGGCCTTAAAGTTTCAGGTGATGGAAACCTTTAGACGACCGATCACATCCAGAATTGACCCAAAAAACACATTCTTTGAGCCCAAATGTCTAAATTTGTGTACCGTATTTTCACGACCATAAGGCGCGCCGTATTTCAGGGCGCACCTTCAATTAACGGCCTATTTTAACTGTTCTCACATACAGGGCGCTCTGCGTTATAAGGCACGTAGAATAGAAGCTACAGTCGAGGCTGGGGTTGATGATGCGTTCACTAGACCGAGCTGCGCTAAAGGGAACGTCAATAAAACAGTCAGATAAGTCAGTCAAACTTTATTAATAGAACACAAACCGGCGTTCTCGCTCCCAAAATGAACAAACGGCTGTTTTATTATTTTCCCAGAGTGACGTCGTGTTTTCACGTAGTTCTTTCGAAGTTCTTTTAACAACAGCAAGTTATAACAGGTAGCGCAACATTTTTATCACGTAGTGGACAGTGGAGATCAATTAATCTTCGATTTATTAAACACGTAAAAGAATTAGTCTGATACGTTGCGGTAAATTAAACATTGGTGCGAGCACAATATAACTCAAAGTAGTGCGAAGCAGTGGCAAAATAACAATAAGCCAACGTAAAGAAACACGTAAAGCTCACTTTATCACTTCATTCCTCATCCTTTATCGTTCATACCGCTGTTACTTCGGTCACGCCTTGTGACTACGGTAGCCGCGATTATCCAATATTAATCCTTTTTTTTTTTTTTTTTTTTTTTAGAAAGTTCTAGGCTTTTAGGTGCGCCTATAGTCGTGAAAATACGGTATTTCTAAGGCTCTCAGTACGTGTAGATTAACAGGCCACACCCCCTCCCACAGGTAACGGACCATGTCTGGGCTACAGGAAACCAGGACGGCCGTACCAGTGGCTGAATTACAAGCAGGTAGGAGCAGCGTGTCGGCGAAGCGCCGTCGCGAGGGAGCGGAGGGCCCGATTGCGCCGCTGACCTCTGGCTGACTTTCCCCCCCCCCAAGGTGTCCGACAGGGCGGAGCACCTGGGGTCGGGCCTCCTCCACGGGGGCCTGCAGCCCAACCCCGACACCTTCATCGGCATCTTTGCACAGAACAGACCTGAGGCGAGTACTCTATACACACACACACACACACACACACACACACACACACCTCCAGTTGAAGAGTGTTTAATCTCTTCTTGCTCGCTCAGTGGATCATCGGCGAGCTGGCCTGCTACACCTACTCCATGGTAGCGGTCCCCCTGTACGACACCCTGGGTCCTGAGGCTCTGGTGTTCATTATCAACCAAGGTAATTGGATGCTGGTAACGAGGCCCCGGTCCCCACGGGGACCCGGCCCTTAATCTCCGTCCCCTTGTGTGTCGCACCTGCTCCTTTAATCTGCGCCCCCCTCTCTGCTTTGATCTCATTTCTGGACAGATCAGATTTTTTTTTGTTGTTCGGTAATCTCTCTCTCTCCTTCGCTCGCCCCCAGCGGGGATCTCCACCGTCCTTTGCGACAGCCAGAGCAAAGCGGAAACACTCCTCCAGATAAGCGAGAAGGGCCAGACCTCCGCCCTCAGGACCGTCGTCGTCATGGACCCGTTCGGCCCCGAGTGCGCGGAGAGGGGCTCCAGGTGCGGCGTGGACGTGGTGTCCATGCAGGACGTGGAGGTGCGTGACTCCCGGGTTCCCCCGCGGCGTTTTCCTCCGAGCTCGGGCGCGACTTAAAGGCGTGTTTTGCGTCCTCCAGGCCAAGGGGAAGAACCACCCTCAAAAGCCCGTGGTGAGTTCGGCGTCTCGTTCTCGGGGGGTCGATAGGGGCGTCGTGTCCCTGACCTTTGCTCCCCCAACAGCCGCCGAAGCCGCAGGACCTCAGCATCATCTGCTTCACCAGCGGCACCACAGGTGACCTCCACAACCCCTTCAAAGGGGAATCGAGGGAGGGTGTCTCCCAGAGGTAACGTCCGGCGTCTTCGGTGCTTTTCAGGAAACCCCAAAGGCGCCATGCTGACCCACGAGAACGTGGTCTCGGACGCCGCGGGCGTCCTCAAAGGCTTCGAGGTACGAACGCGCGAACGGGGTGGGGGGGGCGTCGCACGCCGCGAAGGTTGACACGCGTCTGGGAATGTTGTCCTCCGCAGTCGACCATCGTCCCCACCACGGACGACGTCAGCATTTCCTTCCTGCCTTTGGCCCACATGTTCGAGCGGGTCGTTCAGGTGAGGCCCGGAGTCGCTCGGGTAGCCCCCCCCCCCGTTTGACCCCTCCCCCTTTCCCCAGACGGTGATGTACGGGGCCGGAGGCAGGGTGGGGTTTTTCCAGGGGGACATCAGACTCCTGCCCGACGACATGAAGGCCCTCCAGCCCACCATCTTCCCCGTGGTGCCTCGGCTCCTCAACCGCGTCTACGACAAGGTCGGCCCCGCCCCCTTCCACCCCCCATACGGGCGCTCTTGGCGCCCGGCGGCCTCTGACTTCCCGACGGCCTCCCCGCAGGTCCAGAGCGGCGCCAAGACCCCCTTCAAGAAGTGGCTGCTGAACTTCGCCGTGGAGCGGAAGCACGCCGAGCTGAAGGAAGGCGTGGTGAGGAACAACAGCCTGTGGGACAAGCTCATCTTCAACAAAGTCCAGGTACCGGCCCCGCCCCCTCGCCCCCCCCCCGCACGGGGAGCGACCCGCCCCCCCACTTGACCTTTGCCCCCCTCCCCCCGCAGGAGTCTCTGGGAGGGCGAGTGCGGGTGATGGTGACGGGGGCGGCGCCCATATCGCCGACCGTCCTCACCTTCCTCCGAGCGGCCCTGGGCTGCCAGGTAAGCGCAGGCCCCGCCCCCTCTGACCTTCGCCGGTGTTTGAACTGGAGTAACCCCCCCCCCCGGGGTGTAAAAGGAAGCGTTTGTTTGAACAGCGGCAATCAGCCGACGTTGACCTCGGCTCGCTGTCGGCGTAACCCAGTCGCATCGATCTGACTCGCCCCGCTTTTGATGCGTCCCGCAGATCTTCGAAGGGTACGGTCAGACGGAGTGCACGGCGGGCTGCACCTTCACCATGCCCGGAGACGCCACCGCAGGTAACGAGGCCCGGGGTTGGAAAACACGCCCGTAAAGTTTTACGACCTCAATAAATCGCGACTCGCCGACACGGATGGAGTCAAACTTTGGAGAGACGCGCCGAGGGGGGGGGGCGGTTTGACTGTGGGGCGTGGGTGACGGAGGCCCCGCCCACCCCTCCTCCTCACGGTCGCGCTTTCGTCTCGTCAGGTCACGTCGGCGCGCCGCTGCCGTGCAACATCGTGAAGCTGGTGGACGTGGAGGAGATGAACTACTTCGCCTCCAACGGTGAAGGAGAGGTGAGGGGCGGGGCGGTGGGGCGATCGTGTTGTTGGTGCAGACGGTCCGTTATCTCCGTCGGAAGTTCAGGACTCCATTGATTTTCCCCGTATCGACGCGCCCTTAAAGTCCAGCGCCGCCGTGGCTAAAGGCTTCTGCGTGACGTGTTTACGGGTTCTTTGTGTGTCCAGGTCTGTATCAGGGGTAAAAATGTCTTCAAGGGGTACTTGAAGGACCCCGAGAAGACCGCGGAGGCTCTGGACGAGGACGGCTGGCTCCACACCGGGGACATCGGGAAATGGCTTCCAGTAAGGACCCAAAGCTGATAGATGAGTTTGGGGGGGGGGGTTGACTCCTGCCCCTCGGATCAATAGACGCGTTTTGAGACTCGACTTTGACTCGTTTCTTATCGAAACGGCCAACGAAACGCGGACGTGTGTGTTTGTGTGTCGCCAGAGCGGCGTTCTGAAGATCATCGACCGCAAGAAGAACATCTTCAAGCTGGCTCAGGGCGAGTACATCGCGCCGGAGAAGATCGAGAACGTGTACGTGCGCAGCGGCCCCGTGGCCCAGGTCTTTGTGCACGGAGACAGCCTACAGGTGAGCGGAACCCCGGCGCCCGCGGCGCCCGTCCCCCCCCCCGTTACTGACCCGCCTCTCACCGCAGTCCTGCCTGGTGGGCGTCGTCGTCCCCGATCCGGAGGTCCTGCCCGGCTTGGCCCAGAAGCTGGGAGTCCAGGGTTCCATGGAGGAGCTCTGCAGAAGCGCGGTAACGGCTCCCTCGGCGTCCGTGCTCGCCATCGCCGACGGTCCAGACCGCCGTCTGCATTCGCCTCTTTGTTTTTCCTTTCAGGAGATTAGAAAAGCCGTCCTTTCAGATCTGACCAAGCTGGGAAAGGAAGCAGGACTCAAGTCCTTTGAGCAGGTAATGATTAAACACCACGAGACCCATTTAAAAACAGTGTTTCAGTATTTAAACACACTTTAATGTGAATACACAAAAACTGATCAATGGGACGAGGTACGTGCAGCTGTGTTTGCGCCCCCTGGAGCACAAGAGGAGTACTGCAACCAAAAGCACTCGCTCATTTTTAACATGTTCATGATTTAAAATGACGGATTTGGAGTGCAGAAGTATAATTTTATCCCCCCACACTGATGAGGTGCAGCAGACGTAGATGTGGGACCTTCCTTTACCGTCCTACCTCGGACAGACTCCCCTAAACCCTCCATCTGTTCCTCCCTCGTGCAGGTGAAGGACATTCACCTCCACCCGGAGCAGTTCACCATTGAAAACGGCCTGTTGACTCCGACCCTGAAGGCCAAGAGGGCCGAGCTGAAAACGCTGTTCCAGCCTCAGATCAACCAGCTGTACGCCAACATGTCCTGAATAAACCCAAACCTCGAACCTGCCCGCTCTGGTCCCCGTTTGTTTGGCTTGTTGTTGCATTAAAACGTGCTGAAACACCAGCAGGGAAAAACGAAACCTCAGGTGCTGAAAATGTGCCTCAATTAACAGAGTAGAAGTTAAAGTTCCAGTCTTTGAGCCTTTATGTGAAAGTGAAACTAAACTGTTGCTCCAGCTGCTCTTTTTCAGCGCGTTGCTGCCCCCGTGTGGTGAGCACAGGAACAGCAGCCTTCACACGAAAGACTTGAAGCTTGAATGTGTTCAACAGGTATTAGATGAGAAACACCTGTCGGTATCAGGAGATTCTTTATCACATCAGAATCAGCCCTGTTGGTTAATTTAATTGAAATTCAATATTACTGAGTCGTGGAGCCTCGTCAGGGTTTAAGGACTAAAGTGGAGGGTGTGACGTCGGGCCGTGAGATGAAGGCTCCTGCAGGACCAAACGGGCCTCCATCGCCTCCAGGTCACGCTGCACAGCTGCAGTCGTTCATGCAATAAAAACTTAATGTTCGTGGTTGTCAGCAGTCACGTTTGCAGCCTCAAAAAACACTAATTCAGAGACAAAATATGTTTAAATTACTGAAATAAACCCTTTAAATCAGTCGTCCCCAACCTTGTTATCATCGTGGACGGGGGGGGGGGTACACATAGATTGTTATGTCAAATCTAAATCTAAATCTGGGCCTTTTCCCCTTCAAAATAAACTTTCACGTCTGTTTTTTACTCATTTTGATGCTTTTGGTGCTCAAGTGACCGAGATGTAACCGAGAGAATCCGGTCATTTTTCAAAATAAAAGATTGTTCAGACTCAGATAATAAACACAAGGGAAATAATCAATTATTTCTTGTTCGGCCCGGTACCGATTGACCCACGGACCGGTACCGGTAATGATAGTCTACTGTATTCAATGCACATAATGTACTTAAACATGTAAAAAGTATACAAGTACCTAAAAAATGTTTTTTTTAAAACTCTTTGCTTTCTTTGTATTTTATTGAGTTTAATAAAACTCAGCGGTGTGACGCAGGATGTTGTGGCAGGACGAGGACAGAGACGCTGGTTTTGACGTCTTTATTAATAAACCAACAGAACAGGTGAATTATATAGAAAAGGGCTGACCACGCCCCTAACACCCAGAACTCACCTGGTCAGGTATGCCCCCAAGGGCCCCCCAAAGGATTTTATGTAACTGTGTATTTTATGTAACTGTGTATTTTACCACAACAGTATGGAGTCTACACTTCCTATTTCATTATTTGCTTCATATGCTGGTGATGGACATCTAGAGCTTAACATGTTACATAAAAACTTTTGAGTGCTTAAAGAGTTCCATATAAAGTTTTGAGCAAACATGGGAAAACATTCATACTTCAATGAGTAAAAGGAAAAAGCAAAAGTAATGGCACACTACAGTACTTTCTAAACAAGGTATTTTCCAAAAGGGTTGCAATATCCATCGCCTGATATATTAAAATTGCATCTTTTTATTGCAAAATCACATATTGTAACTTGTCCTCATATCATTTTCTACTTATTACCTGTTTTTGCTTAGAAAAGATTTGGTGCCTTTGATATAATGGTGCCTACTTTAACTTTAGTTAGAAAATATATTGTAAAAATATTAGTCCAAAGATATTACGATCTGATACATATTGAAAAGTTGAAGTGATATTTAGATTGTTTGCAGATAATTTGCAAAAAGTTCAAAAGCTTGACCAATATTCATTTGTAACACCCAGGGCCAGACCCCTAACAAGGAACATTCCCCTTAAACAGGAAAAACCCTTGAGAAGGACCAAGCTCATATGGGGGACCCTCCTGCTGATGGCCAGCGGGATAAAGGAGAAGGAAAAGAGACACATATACATTAATATTTTGCAATGAGTTGGAAACTGATCTGGGGTCTGCCCCACTTCTGGGGGACGAACCCACCTCTCTTGTCTGGAGGCAGCTGGGATGTGTTTGTGAATGTTTCACACTGAGGAATTCATGCAACAGAGAGCCCTTTTAAAGACAGCCTGAGCATCTTCAGCAAGCGTGTCAAGGAAATCGTGCAGACATTTTTCAGTGATTTTATAAGAGATTCCTGCTGCTACCATGGTTCCAAATAATGGAATAAATCTTAGGCCTTCCTCGGCTGCCATCGAAGCAGCAACAATTGCTGACTGAGACATCAGCCTCAAGATAAATTGCACATTTATGGTGTTTAAACCCAGAGGTGAACGGACAACTGAGGTCAGATCCTCCAATGGTACACCTGTGTTGTGAGCGAGTCGCTCCAGTGAAGGTCTGTCCAGACCAAAACCATTTTTGTACATAATTACAACAGCAGCTATCAGACCTCCATCAACAGCAACAGAAAGTCCAGGAATTGGTAAAGCTGCACCTGCTGCAGACACAAAAGCATAGTGAGGGATTTTTGACTTGAAGGCTTCTTTCTTCTTCTCGATGATCTCCAGGCTCATGTTTGGCATGGCAAAGAGCAGAGCATCCCTCTTGTGTTCTGGAAGTTCTCTCTCCAGGGTCTCGTGTAGGCGATGGAAGTCATGGCACTGAAGCTCAAAGTTGGACAGCAGGAAAACCTGAGGATCCTGCAGACCTTCATTGAGAAGACCTGAGTCCCAGGAAATGACATCATCACTACTACATATAAACACACAATTGTACAGTATTCAGGATTTTTCTACCTTGTTTGCAGTTTTCTCGGATTAGTGAGAGTGTCTGCTGTGCATCAAAGTTTCTCTGACTCCTTTGTGCATTCTGCAGATCATGATCAACCTTGGATCGCACAAAGTAGAACTTCTTCCCCATCTTCTGGATCTCCTTCGCAAGTTTCACATCATTTTCTCTAAAGTGAGTATCTGAGATTATGATGAAGAAATCAAACCTTTCAAATCCAACATGCCTCAGGTACTCATCAGCTGGAAACTTGGTGGTCCCGATACCAGGGAGATCCCAGAGGGTAACATTGGGATAGCTTGGATGGGGATATGCTTTAACTTCTGTAGTGGTTTCTACAACACCTGTAGGAGCAGCGTTGACCTCTCTGTGGTCCACACCTCTAAAGGCATTCACAAAGGATGATTTTCCAGAGCCAGATTCTCCTGTAATGCCAATATTAAGAGGGGTGTTTGCTGCCCTCTCCAGAAGAGCTCTGATTTTGGCAACAGCTGAAGCTTGGTCATTATTTTGCAGAGCTTCTTTTATTTCTGTAATGTCCTGGATTTCAGTCATGATGAGCCCTAAACACAATACAAAGTTTACAGTTTCACTTTAAAAGTCAGAGAAGGGTTAGAAAGTGTGAATTCTTACTCTTCACTTCTAAATTAAACTTTGTACACTTATTTTGTTCTCAAATCTGCCTTCAGAATCACCAATTATATATGTAATATTTTCCGCACCATAAGGTACACTTAGGACCCTGAAATGTTCTCAAAATCGACGGTGCTTCCTTTAATACGGTGCGCGGTGTGTGGACTGAGTTCCACAATCTGCTGTGCCCCTTTGCTAAGTGCACTACGGTAAAAGCTCCGCCGGATTGATTGGTGCAACACCGATGCTAGGTGTGCCAGGTAACAGCAGAGGTGTGCTCATGAATATTTAGTTTAATTAAATTGATGAAACTCAGTGTTTTGCTTCTTTTGTCATTTTTTTACTGTATGTTTTAGCATGCGTCTGATAACATGTTGGTTAATTACAGAAATAGACCACGGAATTGAGACTGCGCCCTATGAAATGGGGCGGAAAATATGGTGCATAGACCCCAAAATAAAATGAGTTATCTGACTGTTTTGGTTCGCTTAATGCGCTTTATAATCCGGTGCAGCTTATGTATGGAAAAAACCCTTTCAGACCCGTTTTTTGGCAGTGCGCCTTATAACTCGGTGCACCTTATGGTCCGGAAAATACGGTAATTGGCGTCTGTTCACTGTTAGTGTCGGGAATTCTGTTCTATTTTTAAGTTTTGACAGTACCACAGAAAGATATGTTGTAAACGCAACAGAAAACAGCCTGTGTACACAATTGAAGTGAAACAATGCCCAGTAGCGCATAAGTGTGTTTGTGTATAGTATTTCTCCAGCCCTGGTGTCATAAATGACGGTATTATTTGGAGCATTTATTGAAGTGAGACTAGTAGGACATCATTGAAGGCCTAGGTAGGTGTGGAATGCACAGCCTGCCACTGGTACATGCCTATAAGTAATCAAATGACTTAATCTGAACATATGCACATATACGACATATAGCTGTCACCAGCAAGAGTAGAGAGTACTACAATAATAGTGCACAATTTGTGGAAAAAGTGGACAGAAATTAGTTGAAACGTATGAACTACAAAAAAGTACATGCCACTTTCATATCAAAGCAGTAAAGATGGCCCACATTAACTTTTAGTGTCCTGAGAGTAAAGGCCCTCTCTATGTCTCTATATAATAAGATAAAAGGAGATTTAAGTTGATCCTACTCACCCCAGTCAGAGATCTCTCAGTCAGGATCAGACCGCTCCACAGTTTCTGAGATAAACGCTCCCATAACCCCGTCCACTTTAAAGACTGACCAATGAGCTGTTGCCTGGGAGCCTTTTCAGAAACCTGCTGATTTACAGTAACTGAACCGGAGACTTTTACTGCCCCTGCTGGACTTTAAAGAACACATTTTCATTTCACAATATTTTGCCTGTTTTATTTTTTTCATGAAATAACCACCATTAATTAGCCAAAGAGGAAATTGAGTTGAGACCTTATGTAACATTATGAGTTTAAATATCCTCTTTTGTTTCATAAATGTGATGATTGCTGGCACTCGTATAGAAACAACATTTTCCTTTCACATTTACTCATTCACTTGGAATAAAGAAAGTGAAAGTATCGAACTTTCACACACTTTCTGGTTCCTGTAAAACAGCTGGTTGTTTCTCACAGGAGTTCTTTTAACCCCTGCTTGAAAATCAAAACTGAAACAAAAACAAATAATCTGTATGGGTGTGGTTGCTGCTGCCTTTCAGGCCATTCCGCTTTCTTTTGAGATAGAATCCAAGTGGTTATAACCTTAACTAGTATTTCAGTTTCCATATATGTTTCTATTCTGTTTTAGTCCTTCATGTAGGCCCACATATCTTGGGAGTTATTAAAAGCATAGTCTATTGTTCAAATGAACAACAAAGAAAAACTCTGAGTGAAAACTAATTTCATATTTGAATATATTTTCATTGTTTCTCATGTTCTAGTTTTAAACTGTTGTTGGAAGTGTTGCTCTTCCCCTCATCTTAACTTTCTGTAACATGTAGACATCTGTATATATAAGCCAACTTGTTTTTCCTCTTAGATATAATCAATCTGAAGTTTCTGTTTTAAACAGCCCAAATGCTCCCTGAGAACTGACCATGAGAGACCAAATGTAATGAACCAAGGAATAAATGAGATGTACATTTGTCAGAAGCATGGGTTGTTCTCATTTGGGTAACCTAAGACACTCTGCCATGCCCCCGCAACCTCCACCAATGGCTTAAACAAGCCTGTGATCTGTCAACAATCTTTAACAATAGACTATGCTTTTGATAACTAACAGAATAGAAACATATGGAAACTGAAATACTAGTTAAGGTTATAACCACTTGGATTCAGTCTCAAAAGAAAGCGGACTGGCCTGAAAGGCAGCAGCAACCACACTCATACAGATTATTTACTTTTATTTCATTTGGCTAATTAATGGTGGGTATTTCATGAAAAAAATAAAACAAAGGCAAAATATTGTGAAATGAAAATGTGTTTTTTTAAGTCCAGCAGGGGCAGTAAAAGTCTCCGGTTCAGTAACTGTAAATCAGCAGGTTTCTGAAAAGGCTCCCAGACAACAGCTCACTGGTCAGTCTTTAAAGTGGGCGGGGTTATGGGAGCGTTTATCTCAGAAACTGTGGAGCGGTCTGATCCTGACTGAGAGATCTCTGACTGAGGTGAGTGGGATCAACTTAAATCTCCTTTTATCTTATTATATAGAGACATAGAGAGGACCTTTACTCTCAGGACTAAAAGTTAATGTGGGCCATCTTTACTACTTTGATATGAAAGTGGCACGCCCTTTTTTCTTTTTTTTTCTGTCCACTTTTTCCACAAATTGTGCACTATTATTGTAGTACTCTTTACTCTTGCTGGTGACAGCTATATGTCGTATATGTGCATATGTTCAGATTACGTCATTTGATTACTTATAGGCATGTACCAGTGGCAGGCTGTGCATTCCACACCTACCTGGGCCTTCACTGATGTCCTACTAGTCTAACTTCAATAAATACTCCAAATAATACCGTCATTTATGACACCAGGGCAGGAGAAATACTATACACAAACACACTTATGCGCTACTGGGCATTGTTTCACTTCAATTGTGTACACAGGCTGTTTTCTGTTGTGTTTACAACATATCTTCCTGTGGTACTGTCAAAACGTAAAAATAGAACAGAATTCCCGACACTTACAGTGAACAGACGCCAATTACCGTATTTTCCGGACCATAAGGTGCACCGAGTTATAAGGCGCACTGCCAAAAACGGGTCTGAAAGGGTTTTTTCCATACATAAACTGCACTGGATTATAAGGCGCATTAAGCGAACCAAAACAGTCAGAAAACTCACTTTATTTTGTGGTCTATATACCGTATTTAACGCACCGTTTCATAGGGGGCAGTCTCAATTCCGTGGTCTATTTCTGTAATTAACCAACATGTTATCAGACGCATGCTAAAACACACAGTAAAAAAATGACAAAAGAAGCAAAACACTGAGTTTCATCAATTTAATTAAACTAAATATTCATGAGCACACCTCTGCTGTTACCTGGCACACCTAGCATCGGTGTTGCACCAATCAATCCGGCGGAGCTTTTACTGTAGTGCACTTAGCAAAGGCGCACAGCAGATTGTGGAACTCAGTCCACACACCGCGCACCGTATTAAAGGAAGCACCGTCGATTTTGAGAACATTTCAGGGTCCTAAGTGTACCTTATGGTGCGGAAAATATTACATATATAATTGGTGATTCTGAAGGCAGATTTGAGAACAAAATAAGTGTACAAAGTTTAATTTAGAAGTGAAGAGTAAGAATTCACATTTCTAACCCTTCTCTGACGTTTAAAGTGAAACTGTAAACTTTGTATTGTGTTTAGGGCTCATCATGACTGAAATCCCGGACATTACAGAAATACAAGAAGCTCTGCAAAATCATGACCAAGCTTTAGCTGCTGCCAAAATCAGAGCTCTTCTGGAGAGGGAAGCAAACACCCCTCTTAATATTGGCATTACAGGAGAATCTGGCTCTGGAAAATCATCCTTTGTGAATGCCTTGAGAGGTGTGGACCACAGAGAGGACAACGCTGCTCCTACAGGTGTTGTAGAAACCACTACAGAAGTTAAAGCATATCCCCATCCAAGCTATCCCAATGTTACCCTCTGGGATCTCCCTGGTATCGGGACCACCAAGTTTCCAGCTGATGAGTACCTGAGGCATGTTGGATTTGAAAGGTTTGATTTCTTCATCATAATCTCAGATACTCGCTTTAGAGAAAATGATGTGAAACTTGCGAAGGAGATCCAGAAGATGGGGAAGAAGTTCTACTTTGTGCGATCCAAGGTTGACATTGATCTGCAGAATGCACAAAGGAGTCAGACAAACTTTGATGCACAGCAGACACTCTCACTAATCCGAGAAAACTGCAAACAAGGTAGAAAAATCCTGAATACTGTACAATTGTGTATGTTTATATGTAGTAGTGATGATGTCATTTCCTGGGACTCAGGTCTTCTCAATGCAGGTCTGCAGGATCCTCAGGTTTTCCTGCTGTCCAACTTTGAGCTTCAGTGCCATGACTTCCATCGCCTACATGAGAACCTGGAGAGAGAACTTCCAGAACACAAGAGGGATGCTCTGCTCTTTGCCATGCCAAACATGAGCCTGGAGATCATCGAGAAGAAGAAAGAAGCCTTCAAGTCAAAAATCTCTCACTATGCTTATGTGTCTGGAGCATGTGCAGCTGTACCAATTCCTGGATTTTCTGTTGCTGTTGATGGAGGTCTGATAGCTGCTGTTGTAAATATGTACAAAAATGGTTTTGGTCTGGACAGACCTTCACTGGAGCGACTCGCTCACAACACAGGTGTACCATTGGAGGATCTGACCTCAGTTGTCCGTTCACCTCTGGGTTTAAACACCATAAATATGCAATTTATCTTGAGGCTGATGTCTCAGTCAGCAAGTGTTGCTGCTGCGATGGCAGCCGAGGAAAGCCTAAGAGTTCTTATTCCATTATTTGGAACCATGGTAGCAGTAGGAATCTCTTATAAAGTCACTGAAACTTGTCTGCTAAATTCCCTTGACACGCTTGCTGAAGATGCTCAGGCTGTCTTTAAAAGGGCTCTCTGTTGCATGAATTCCTCAGTGTGAAACATTCACAAACACATCCCAGCTGCCTCCAGACAAGAGAGGTGGGTTCGTCCCCCAGAAGTGGGGCAGACCCCAGATCAATTTCCAACTCATTGCAAAATATTAATGTATATGTGTCTCTTTTCCTTCTCCTTTATCCCGCTGGCCATCAGCATGAGGGTCCCCCCATATGATCTTGGTCCTTCTCAAGGGTTTTTCCTGTTAAAGGGGAATGTTCCTTGTTAGGGGTCTGGCCCTGGGTGTTACAAATGAATATTGGTCAAGCTTTTGAACTTTTTGCAAATTATCTGCAAACAATCTAAATATCACTTCAACTTTTCAATATGTATCAGATCGTAATATCTTTGGACTAATATTTTTACAATATATTTTCTAACTAAAGTTAAAGTAGGCACCATGTGTTTTTATATCAAAGGCACCAAATCTTTTCTAAGCAAAAACAGGTAATAAGTAGAAAATGATATGAGGACAAGTTACAATATGTGATTTTGCAATAAAAAGATGCAATTTTAATGTATCAGGCGATGGATAGTGCAACCCTTTTGGAAAATACCTTGTTTAGAAAGTACTGTAGTGTGCCATTACTTTTGCCTTTTCCTTTTACTCATTGAAGTATGAATGTTTTCCATGTTTGCTCAAAACTTTATGTGGAACTCTTTAAGCAGTCAGAAAAGTTTTTATGTAGCATGTTAAGCTCTAGATGTCCATCACCAGCATATGAAGCAAATAATGAAATAGGAAATGTAGAAAGCCTATTTTCACGCATTTTGTGTGTGTTTTACATTAAAAAAAATATTATATAAACAATTTTGTACTCATTGAAGTATGAATGTTTTTCCCATGTTTAATCAAACCTTTATATGGAACTCTTTAAGCATTCAGAAAAGTTTTTATGTAACATGTACTATCTGTGTTGGTCTCCAATGTAATGAGATATTATTATTAATGTACTCTAAAGATGTTTTGATATTGATGATATACTGATCATCTAGATGTCCATCACCATCATATGAAGCAAATAATGAAATAGGAAGTGTAGACTCCATACAAAGCATATTTTCATGCATTTTGTGTGTGTTTTATATTAAAAAATATGATATAAACAATTTTGTAAAACCAAATGTACACATTGAGGCTTTTGAATATGAACTAATGTTTCACTTCAACGATGTTTCTCCAGCATGTTAAGGTTCTGTAACAGAATATATTAGATAATGTCTTTGTTGTGTTACAAAATTGGCCACGTTGCCTGATCAAATTTTTAAAAAGCTGGATGCACATTTACAAATATTTTATCTTCTCTCGAACATTTGAACAATGCAATTGACCCTTGAATGATGAAATGACTAAATGTTCCAGACCTAATCTTCTTGAAACTAGCTCCTAGCAGGGGTGGCCAACATGAGGCTCTTGAGCCGCATGCATCTCGGCCACTAATGCGGCTCTTTGCCTCTCATCATATTGTCTATATACTGTAGCTATTTGCCTTGTGTCAAGTTAATTTTTTTTTATAACCTCACCCAAATCCATCAAAGGCTCACTTGCTCGCTCTCTACCACTTGTTCCTCCACTGAGGGTTGTGGGGGGACTGGAGCCTATCCCAGCAAAGGTGGGGTCACCCTGGACTGGTCCCAGTCAATCACAGGGCTACCACACACACACACACACACACACACACCTATGGGTAATTTAGAGTTTTCAATTGACCTGATCCCCAATCGTGCATGTCTTTGGACTGGGAGAGAGAACCCACGCAGGCTCAGGGAGAACATGGAGACTCCACACAGAAGGTCCCCAACCTCCATCGCAACCAGGAAACGAACACGGGGCCTTCTGATGTGAGCTGAAGGTGCTAACATTTTAGCACCTTCGCTTTCATTTTAGCACACTCCATTAGCATGGAGTGTGCTAAAATGATGCTGAAGATTTGAAGCCTTGAAATGTAATGTTGTACTGCATAATAAACAGAGTGATTTCCCATTGAGATGGCTCTAAAGAGGTAAAGTGGTTTCGTGCTTTTTGGAAGTAGTAAAATTGTTTATGGCAGAAAAGACCAAAACTTCCCCTTTGATTTCAGACCCCAACTGGCTTATGGATTTAGCTTTTTCAGTGGACATGCTCTCACACTTAGATAAACTAAACCTGGATCTGCGGGGGAAATTAACCCTATAAAGCCTGACACATCAAAAAAAGGCCAAAAAAGTCACATTTTTTGGAAATGAGATGTTTATTGAACCTTTTAACAAAATCTCTT
The DNA here is from genome assembly GCA_911728415.1 of Lagocephalus sceleratus. NCBI lineage: Eukaryota > Metazoa > Chordata > Actinopteri > Tetraodontiformes > Tetraodontidae > Lagocephalus > Lagocephalus sceleratus. The sequence goes on along the minus strand of CAJVRN010000231.1, from coordinate 1,592,383 downwards.
TTTTTGTGAAACAGCGCCCCCCGGCGGCGGCCCGCGGCAGCGCCCGAAGATAGAGCCGGGCGGGAGGGCGGTATCGCTCCGCCTCACCTGGCACTTCCAGCGGGACGTCGCCTCGGTCCCCTCCGCCGCTCCGGCCTCCGCCCCGGGCCCCGACCGAGAGGACCGTCCCGACCCCTCATGCAGCACCTTTCTGCGGCCCGGGGGGTGTTCATCTCTGCTTAGGCTTCCTCTCAGACCCCGGGATTAAAGTTACCTGACGACCGGAGCAGCCGCGCCGCCTCCGACATGTCTTCTTCCGCCACAGGTGACCCCGATGAGCAGGTGAGTGGCTGCAGAGTTTCCCCATTTAAATAGGGCGCCCTCGCACCCCGCTGTGGCCCGGGGGTGGGAATGGGCTGCACGGGGCGTCGTCTCCAGGTTAAATCCCGGTTGATAAAGTTGGATTTTCCCCTGAAAGAAAGAGGAGAAATAGTGCAAAATCTCAACATTCATTTTTCTTTTATCGAGACAAGTTAAATGTCCCAGAAAGACAAACCTGCACAAATGTAACCGATCTAAACATCCTGGGCTGCACATTCGTGTAGAATCAACGATCTAAAGTAAGTTTTCTGTTACTAATCCAAGAAATAATCGTTAATCTGAGAGTGTTAGCCAGGTTCATGCGGTTACCATGGTTACGGTAACCGTGGTTAATGTAAACACAGCTTTAAGCGTTTAAACCTTTATGTTACCTCTTATCAACTATTACAGACAACAACTGTATTGAAACAGCGATGGCTCAGAGCAGAATGGAGCAAGAAGAGGAGAAGACTTTGAGGAAAGAGGTGGAGCAGCTTCAGAACAAACTGAATGAGAAGAAGAGGAACTCATCAAGGCTGTGAAGAACCGAGGAGGCCCGTTTGGACACCGGGGACCGGCTGGGAGACGATGAAGCTGATCTGGACCAGAGCAAGATCAGATGTGAAGCTCTGGAAGAAGAATGTGAGGAGATGAGGAAAGAGAAAGAGGAGAAGGATACAAGAAGGCAGGACCTCCAGCTGAGGGAGGTCTTTGTGAAGGAGATGGAGGAGGAGAAGAGACAGTTTAAGTTAGGAAAAGAGAGGATGGAGCAGCAGGTCCACCTTCAGAAGAACAAACAACAACTGGATGAGGAGCGACAAAACTGGAAGGTTGAGATGAAAGAAATGGAAGGCTCCTTCATGAAGCAGCTGGTTGAGAAGGAAGAGAGCTTCAACCGGATGATATCAAAAGTTCTTCAACATTGGGAGGCCGGTGCAGAAATATGGGCCCAAAAACAGAGAAACCTGGAGGAGAAGTTCAGAGAGAGCCAGAGGATCAGAGAGGAGAAGACCAGAGAGGAGATCCAGAGGCTCTCTGAGATGGTCCTCCAACTGAAGGTGAGATGTTTGAACCTTTGTTCCTCCTCCAGAGGGTTTCAGGTGAAGTTCAGTCAAATCTAAATCATGATGTGTCTCTTGTCTGCAGCTGGAGGCCCAGGAGAGGGAGGAGAAGAAGAGGAGGAAGTGGTACAGGAGGCTGATGTTCTGGAGGAAGAAGAAGTGAAGAACATGCAGAGCTCCAAGACCCTCCTCCTGTCCCAACTGGCCTCCTGGTCCTCCTGGAAGCTGGGAGTCCAGGGTTCCATGGAGGAGCTCTGCAGAAGCGCGGTAACGGCTCCCTCGGCGTCCGTGCTCGCCATCGCCGACGGTCCAGACCGCCGTCTGCATTCGCCTCTTTGTTTTTCCTTTCAGGAGATTAGAAAAGCCGTCCTTTCAGATCTGACCAAGCTGGGAAAGGAAGCAGGACTCAAGTCCTTTGAGCAGGTAATGACTAAACACCACGAGACCCATTTAAAAACAGTGTTTCAGTATTTAAACACACTTTAATGTGAATACACGAAAACTGATCAATGGGATGAGGTACGTGCAGCTGTGTTTGCGCCCCCTGGAGCACAAGAGGAGTACTGCAACCAAAAGCACTCGCTCATTTTTAACATGTTCATGATTTAAAATGACGGATTTGGAGTGCAGAAGTATAATTTTATCCCCCCACACTGATGAGGTGCAGCAGACGTAGATGTGGGACCTTCCTTTACCGTCCTACCTTGGACAGACTCCCCTAAACCCTCCATCTGTTCCTCCCTCGTGCAGGTGAAGGACATTCACCTCCACCCGGAGCAGTTCACCATTGAAAACGGCCTGTTGACTCCGACCCTGAAGGCCAAGAGGGCCGAGCTGAAAACGCTGTTCCAGCCTCAGATCAACCAGCTGTACGCCAACATGTCCTGAATAAACCCAAACTTCGAACCTGCCCGCTCTGGTCCCCGTTTGTTTGGCTTGTTGTTGCATTAAAACGTGCTGAAACACCAGCAGGGAAAAACGAAACCTCAGGTGCTGAAAATGTGCCTCAATTAACAGAGTAGAAGTTAAAGTTCCAGTCTTTGAGCCTTTATGTGAAAGTGAAACTAAACTGTTGCTCCAGCTGCTCTTTTTCAGCGCGTTGCTGCCCCCGTGTGGTGAGCACAGGAACAGCAGCCTTCACACGAAAGACTTGAAGCTTGAATGTGTTCAACAGGTATTAGATGAGAAACACCTGTCGGTATCAGGAGATTCTTTATCACATCAGAATCAGCCCTGTTGGTTAATTTAATTGAAATTCAATATTACTGAGTCGTGGAGCCTCGTCAGGGTTTAAGGACTAAAGTGGAGGGTGTGACGTCGGGCCGAGAGATGAAGGCTCCTGCAGGACCAAACGGGCCTCCAGGTCACGCTGCACAGCTGCAGTCGTTCATGCAATAAAAACTTAATGTTCGTGGTTGTCAGCAGTCACGTTTGCAGCCTCAAAAAACACTAATTCAGAGACAAAATATGTTTAAATTACTGAAATAAACCCTTTAAATCAGTCGTCCCCAACCTTGTTATCATCGTGGACGGGGGGGGTACACATAGATTGTTATGTCAAATCTAAATCTAAATCTGGGCCTTTTCCCCTTCAAAATAAACTTTCACGTCTGTTTTTTACTCATTTTGATGCTTTTGGTGCTCAAGTGACCGAGATGTAACCGAGAGAATCCGGTCATTTTTCAAAATAAAAGATTGTTCAGACTCAGATAATAAACACAACGGAAATAATAAATGATTTCTTGTTCGGCCCGGTACCGATTGACCCACGGACCGGTACCGGTAATGATAGTCTACTGTATTGAATGCACATAATGTACTTAAACATGTAAAAAAATGTTTTTTTTAAAACTCTTTGCTTTCTTTGTATTTTATTGAGTTTAATAAAACTCAGCGGTGTGACGCAGGATGTTGTGGCAGGACGAGGACAGAGATGCTGGTTTTGACGTCTTTATTAATAAACCAACAGAACAGGTGAATTATATAGAAAAGGGCTGACCACGCCCCTAACACCCAGAACTCACCTGGTCAGGTATGCCCCCAAGGGCCCCCCAAAGGATTTTATGTAACTGTGTATTTTATGTAACTGTGTATTTTACCACAACAGTATGGAGTCTACATTTCCTATTTCATTATTTGCTTCATATGCTGGTGATGGACATCTAGAGCTTAACATGTTACATAAAAACTTTTGAGTGCTTAAAGAGTTCCATATAAAGTTTTGAGCAAACATGGGAAAACATTCATACTTCAATGAGTAAAAGGAAAAAGCAAAAGTAATGGCACACTACAGTACTTTCAAAACAAGGTATTTTCCAAAAGGGTTGCAATATCCATCGCCTGATATATTAAAATTGCATCTTTTTATTGCAAAATCACATATTGTAACTTGTCCTCATATAATTTTCTACTTATTACCTGTTTTTGCTTAGAAAAGATATGGTGCCTTTGATATAAAAACACATGGTGCCTACTTTAACTTTAGTTAGAAAATATATTGTAGAAATATTAGTCCAAAGATATTACGATCTGATACATATTGAAAAGTTGAAGTGATATTTAGATTGTTTGCAGATAATTTGCAAAAAGTTCAAAAGCTTGACCAATATTCATTTCTAACACCCAGGGCCAGACCCCTAACAAGGAACATTCCCCTTTAACAGGAAAAACCCTTGAGAAGGACCAAGATCATATGGGGGGACCCTCCTGCTGATGGCCAGCGGGATAAAGGAGAAGGAAAAGAGACACATATACATTAATATTTTGCAATGAGTTGGAAACTGATCTGGGGTCTGCCCCACTTCTGGGGGACGAACCCACCTCTCTTGTCTGGAGGCAGCTGGGATGTGTTTGTGAATGTTTCACACTGAGGAATTCATGCAACAGAGAGCCCTTTTAAAGACAGCCTGAGCATCTTCAGCAACCATGTCAAGGAAATCGTGCAGACATTTTTCAGTGATTTTATAAGAGATTCCTGCTGCTACCATGGTTCCAAATAATGGAATAAATCTTAGGCCTTCCTCGGCTGCCATCGAAGCAGCAACAATTGCTGACTGAGACATCAGCCTCAAGATAAATTGCACATTTATGGTGTTTAAACCCAGAGGTGAACGGACAACTGAGGTCAGATCCTCCAATGGTACACCTGTGTTGTGAGCGAGTCGCTCCAGTGAAGGTCTGTCCAGACCAAAACCATTTTTGTACATATTTACAACAGCAGCTATCAGACCTCCATCAACAGCAACAGAAAGTCCAGGAATTGGTACAGCTGCACCTGCTGCAGACACAAAAGCATAGTGAGGGATTTTTGACTTGAAGGCTTCTTTCTTCTTCTCGATGATCTCCAGGCTCATGTTTGGCATGGCAAAGAGCAGAGCATCCCTCTTGTGTTCTGGAAGTTCTCTCTCCAGGGTCTCGTGTAGGCGATGGAAGTCATGGCACTGAAGCTCAAAGTTGGACAGCAGGAAAACCTGAGGAGCCTGCAGACCTTCATTGAGAAGACCTGAGTCCCAGGAAATGACATCATCACTACTACATATAAACATACACAATTGTACAGTATTCAGGATTTTTCTACCTTGTTTGCAGTTTTCTCGGATTAGTGAGAGTGTCTGCTGTGCATCAAAGTTTCTCTGACTCCTTTGTGCATTCTGCAGATCATGATCAACCTTGGATCGCACAAAGTAGAACTTCTTCCCCATCTTCTGGATCTCCTTCGCAAGTTTCACATCATTTTCTCTAAAGCGAGTATCTGAGATTATGATGAAGAAATCAAACCTTTCAAATCCAACATGCCTCAGGTACTCATCAGCTGGAAACTTGGTGGTCCCGATACCAGGGAGATCCCAGAGGGTAACATTGGGATAGCTTGGATGGGGATATGCTTTAACTTCTGTAGTGGTTTCTACAACACCTGTAGGAGCAGCGTTGACATCTCTGTGGTCCACACCTCTAAAGGCATTCACAAAGGATGATTTTCCAGAGCCAGATTCTCCTGTAATGCCAATATTAAGAGGGGTGTTTGCTGCCCTCTCCAGAAGAGCTCTGATTTTGGCAACAGCTAAAGCTTGGTCATTATTTTGCAGAGCTTCTTTTATTTCTGTAATGTCCTGGATTTCAGTCATGATGAGCCCTAAACACAATACAAAGTTTACAGTTTCACTTTAAAAGTCAGAGAAGGGTTAGAAAGTGTGAATTCTTACTCTTCACTTCTAAATTAAACTTTGTACACTTATTTTGTTCTCAAATCTGCCTTCAGAATCACCAATTATATATGTAATATTTTCCGCACCATAAGGTGCACTTAGGACCCTGAAATGTTCTCAAAATCGACGGTGCTTCCTTTAATACGGTGCGCGGTGTGTGGACTGAGTTCCACAATCTGCTGTGCCCCTTTGCTAAGTGCACTACGGTAAAAGCTCCGCCTGATTGATTGGTGCAACACCGATGCTAGGTGTGCCAGGTAACAGCAGAGGTGTGCTCATGAATATTTAGTTTAATTAAATTGATGAAACTCAGTGTTTTGCTTCTTTTGTCATTTTTTTACTGTATGTTTTAGCATGCGTCTGATAACATGTTGGTTAATTACAGAAATAGACCACGGAATTGAGACTGCGCCCTATGAAATGGGGCGGAAAATATGGTGTATAGACCCCAAAATAAAATGAGTTTTCTGACTGTTTTGGTTCGCTTAATGCGCTTTATAATCCGGTGCAGCATATGTATGGAAAAAACCCTTTCAGACCCGTTTTTTGGCAGTGCGCCTTATAACTCGGTGCACCTTATGGTCCGGAAAATACGGTAATTGGCGTCTGTTCACTGTTAGTGTCGGGAATTCTGTTCTATTTTTAAGTTTTGACAGTACCACAGAAAGATATGTTGTAAACACAACAGAAAACAGCCTGTGTACACAATTGAAGTGAAACAATGCCCAGTAGTGCATAAGTGTGTTTGTGTATAGTATTTCTCCAGCCCTGGTGTCATAAATGATGGTATTATTTGGAGTATTTATTGAAGTTAGACTAGTAGGACATCAGTGAAGGCCCAGGTAGGTGTGGAATGCACAGCCTGCCACTGGTACATGCCTATAAGTAATCAAATGACTTAATCTGAACATATGCACATATACGACATATAGCTGTCACCAGCAAGAGTAAAGAGTACTACAATAATAGTGCACAATTTGTGGAAAAAGTGGACAGAAATTAGTTGAAACGTATGAACTACAAAAAAGTACATGCCACTTTCATATCAAAGTAGTAAAGATGGCCCACATTAACTTTTAGTCCTGAGAGTAAAGGTCCTCTCTATGTCTCTATATAATAAGATAAAAGGAGATTTAAGTTGATCCTACTCACCCCAGTCAGAGATCTCTCAGTCAGGATCAGACCGCTCCACAGTTTCTGAGATAAACGCTCCCATAGCCCCGCCCACTTTAAAGACTGACCAATGAGCTGTTGCCTGGGAGCCTTTTCAGAAACCTGCTGATTTACAGTAACTGAACCGGAGACTTTTACTGCCCCTGCTGGACTTTAAAAAACACATTTTCATTTCACAATATTTTGCCTGTTTTATTTTTTTCATGAAATAACCACCATTAATTAGCCAAAGAGGAAATTGAGTTGAGACCTTATGTAACATTATGAGTTTAAATATCCTCTTTTGTTTCATAAATGTGATGATTGCTGGCACTCGTATAGAAACAACATTTTCCTTTCACATTCACTCATTCACTTGGAATAAAGAAAGTGAAAGTGTCGAACTTTCACACACTTTCTGGTTCCTGTAAAACAGCTGGTTGTTTCTCACAGGAGTTCTTTTAACCCCTGCTTGAAAATCAAAACTGAAACAAAAACAAATAATCTGTATGGGTGTGGTTGCTGCTGCCTTTCAGGCCATTCCGCTTTCTTTTGAGATTGAATCCAAGTGGTTATAATCTTCACTAGTATTTCAGTTTCCATATATGTTTCTATTCTGTTTTAGTCCTTCATGTAGGCTCACATATCTTGGGAGTTATTAAAAGCATAGTCTATTGTTCAAATGAACAACAAAGAAAAACTCTGAGTGAAAACTAATTTCATATTTGAATATATTTTCATTGTTTCTCATGTTCTAGTTTTAAACTGTTGTTGGAAGTGTTGCTCTTCCCCTCATCTTAACTTTCTGTAACATGTAGACATCTGTATATATAAGCCAACTTGTTTTTCCTCTTAGATATAATCAATCTGAAGTTTCTGTTTTAAACAGCCCAAATGCTCCCTGAGAACTGACCATGAGAGACCAAATGCAATGAACCAAGGAATAAATGTACATTTGTCAGAAGCATGGGTTGTTCTCATTTGGGTAACCTAAGACACTCTGCCATGCCCCCGCAACCTCCACCAATGGCTTAAACAAGCCTGTGATCTGTCAACAATCTTTAACAATAGACTATGCTTTTGATAACTAACAGAATAGAAACATATGGAAACTGAGATACTAGTTAAGGTTATAACCACTTGGATTCAGTCTCAAAAGAAAGCGTATTGGCCTGAAAGGCAGCAGCAACCACACTCATACAGATTATTTACTTTTATTTCATTTGGCTAATTAATGGTGGGTATTTAATGAAAAAAATAAAACAAAGGCAAAATATTGTGAAATGAAAATGTGTTTTTTAAAGTCCAGCAGGGGCAGTAAAAGTCTCCGGTTCAGTTACTGTAAATCAGCAGGTTTCTGAAAAGGCTCCCAGGCAACAGCTCATTGGTCAGTCTTTAAAGTGGGCGGGGTTATGGGAGCGTTTATCTCAGAAACTGTGGAGCGGTCTGATCCTGACTGAGAGATCTCTGACTGGGGTGAGTGGGATCAACTTAAATCTCCTTTTATCTTATTATATAGAGACATAGAGAGGACCTTTACTCTCAGGACTAAAAGTTAATGTGGGCCATCTTTACTACTTTGATATGAAAGTGGCACGCCCTTTTTTCTTTTTTTTTCTGTCCACTTTTTCCACAAATTGTGCACTATTATTGTAGTACTCTTTACTCTTGCTGGTGACAGCTATATGTCGTATATGTGCATATGTTCAGATTACGTCATTTGATTACTTATAGGCATGTACCAGTGGCAGGCTGTGCATTCCACACCTACCTGGGCCTTCACTGATGTCCTACTAGTCTAACTTCAATAAATACTCCAAATAATACCGTCATTTATGACACCAGGGCTGGAGAAATACTATACACAAACACACTTATGCACTACTGGGCATTGTTTCACTTCAATTGTGTACACAGGCTGTTTTCTGTTGTGTTTACAACATATATTTATGTGGTACTGTCAAAACTTAAAAATAGAAGAGTATTCTCCACACGTACAGTGAACAGACGCCAATTAACGTATTTTCCGGACCGTAAGGCGCAATGAAAAGAAAGCACCCGGAGCCACAACCCATTTTGACATTATATATATATGTATATACATATGCTATGTACAAAAAATTATACCATGTTGCATTTCTGAAATCAACGAGCTGCTGAAGAGATATAAGGCACACTGCCAAAAAATGGGTCTGAAAGGGTTTTTTCCATACATAAGCTGCACCGGATTATAAGGCGCATTAAGCGAACCAAAACAGTCAGAAAATTCATTTCATTTTGGGGTCTATACACCATATTTAACACACCGTTTCATAGGACAGTCTCAATTCCGTGGTCTATTTCTGTAATTAACCAACATGTTATAAGACGCATGCTAAAACACACAGTAAAAAAATGCCAACAGAAGCAAAACACTGAGTTTCATCAATTTAATTAAACTAAATATTCATGAGCACACCTCTGCTGTTACCTGGCACACCTAGCATCGGTGTTGCACCAATCAATCCGGCGGAGCTTTTACCGTAGTGCACTTAGCAAAGGCGCACAGCAGATTGTGGAACTCAGTCCACACACCGCGCACCGTATTAAAGGAAGCACCGTCGATTTTGAGAACATTTCAGGGTCCTAAGTGTACCTTATGGTGCGGAAAATATTACATATATAATTGGTGATTCTGAAGGCAGATTTCATACAGCAACGCTGGAAGGAGCCTAATATGACGAGAATATGAAGAAGCAGAGAAGGCCTTGCTGGCCCTGACAGCCCACCACTGGCATGTTACAATACGTGTGTGATATGTAATTGTATTGTATTATCTGCCATACTTTTGGAAAGTTTATCTGATGTTTATGCTGTAACTATAATCCTGCATATAGCATTGAAGAGTCAACACATGGAGAGGTTTTTAGAAAGTTGGGGACTTGTTGCAAAATAAGAAAAATATGTTTGTTTGTTTTTTGAGAACAAAATAAGCATACAAAGTTTAATTTAGAAGTGAAGAGTAAGAATTCACACTTTCTAACCTTTCTCTGACTTTTAAAGTGAAACTGTAAACTTTGTATTGTGTTTAGGGCTCATCATGACTGAAATCCAGGACATTACAGAAATACAAGAAGCTCTGCAAAATAATGACCAAGCTTTAGCTGCTGCCAAAATCAAAGATCTTCTGAAGAGGCTAGCAAACACTCCTCTTAATATTGGCATTACAGGAGAATCTGGCTCTGGAAAATCATCCTTTGTGAATGCCTTGAGAGGTGTGGACCACAGAGAGGACAACGCTGCTCCTACAGGTGTTGTAGAAACCACTACAGAAGTTAAAGCATATCCCCATCCAAGCTATCCCAATGTTACCCTCTGGGATCTCCCTGGTATCGGGACCACCAAGTTTCCAGCTGATGAGTACCTGAGGCATGTTGGATTTGAAAGGTTTGATTTCTTCATCATAATCTCAGATACTCGCTTTAGAGAAAATGATGTGAAACTTGCGAAGGAGATCCAGAAGATGGGGAAGAAGTTCTACTTTGTGCGATCCAAGGTTGACATTGATCTGCAGAATGCACAAAGGTGTCAGAGAAACTTTGATGCACAGCAGACACTCTCACTAATCCGAGAAAACTGCAAACAAGGTAGAAAAATCCTGAATACTGTACAATTGTGTATGTTTATATGTAGTAGTGATGATGTCATTTCCTGGGACTCAGGTCTTCTCAATGCAGGTCTGCAGGCTCCTCAGGTTTTCCTGCTGTCCAACTTTGAGCTTCGGTGCCATGACTTCCATCGCCTACATGAGACCCTGGAGAGAGAACTTCCAGAACACAAGAGGGATGCTCTGCTCTTTGCCATGCCAAACATGAGCCTGGAGATCATCAAGGAGAAGAAAGAAGCCTTCAAGTCAAAAATCCCTCACTATGCTTATGTGTCTGCAGCATGTGCAGCTGTACCAATTCCTGGACTTTCTGTTGCTGTTGATGGAAGTCTGATAGCTGCTGTTGTAAATATGTACAAAAATGGTTTTGGTCTGGACAGACCTTCACTGGAGCGACTCGCTCACAACACAGGTGTACCATTGGAGGATCTGACCTCAGTTGTCCGTTCACCTCTGGTTTTAAACGACATAAACGCACAATTTATCTTGAGGCTGATGTCTCAGTCAGCAAATGTTGCTGCTTTGATGGCCACCGAGGAAGGCCTAAGATTTATTCCATTATTTGGAACCATGGTAGCAGTAGGAATCGCTTATAATGTCACTGAAAAATGTCTGCACGGTTTCCTTGACACGCTTGCTGAAGATGCTCAGGCTGTCTTTAAAAGGGCTCTCTGTTGCATGAATTCCTCAGTGTGAAACATTCACAAACACATCCCAGCTGCCTCCAGACAAGAGAGGTGGGTTAGTCCCCCAGAAGTGGGGCAGACCCCAGATCAGTTTCCAACTCATTGCAAAATATTAATGTATATGTGTCTCTTTTCCTTCTCCTTTATCCCGCTGGCCATCAGCATGAGGGTCCCCCCATATGATCTTGGTCCTTCTCAAGGGTTTTTCCTGTTTAAGGGGAATGTTCCTTGTTAGGGGTCTGGCCCTGGGTGTTAGAAATGAATATTGGTCAAGCTTTTGAACTTTTTGCAAATTATCTGCAAACAATCTAAATATCACTTGAAATTTTCAATATGTATAAGATCGTAATATCTTTGGACTAATTTTTTTACAATATATTTTCTAACTAAAGTTAAAGTAAGCACCATGTGTTTTTATATCAAAGGCACCATATCTTTTCTAAGCAAAAACAGGTAATAAGTAGAAAATGATATTAGAACAAGTTACAATATGTGATTTTGCAATAAAAAGATGCAATTTTAATATATCAGGCGATGGATATTGCAACCCTTTTGGAAAATACCTTGTTTAGAAAGTACTGTAGTGTGCCATTACTTTTGCTTTTTCCTTTTACTCATTGAAGTATGAATGTTTTCCCATGTTTGCTCAAAACTTTATGTGGAACTCTTTAAGCAGTCAGAAAAGTTTTTATGTAGCATGTTAAGCTCTAGATGTCCATCACCAGCATATGAAGCAAATAATGAAATAGGAAATGTAGAAAGCCTATTTTCACGCATTTTGTGTGTGTTTTACATTAAAAAAATATTATATAAACAATTTTGTACTCATTGAAGTATGAATGTTTTCCCTGTTTAATCAAACCTTTATATGGAACTCTTTAAGCATTCAGAAAAGTTTTTATGTAACATGTACTATCTGTGTTGGTCTCCAATGTAATGAGATATTATTATTAATGTACTCTAAAGATGTTTTGATATTGATGATATACTGATCATCTAGATGTCCATCACCATCATATGAAGCAAATAATGAAATAGGAATTGTAGACTACATACAAACCATATTTTCATGCATTTTGTGTGTGTTTTATATTAAAAAAATATTATATCAACAATTTTGTAGAACAAAACATACACATTGAGGCTTTTGAATATGAACTAATGTTTCACTTCAACGATGTTTCTCCAGCATGTTAAGGTTCTGTAACAGAATATATTAGATAATGTCTTTGTTGTGTTACAAAATTGGCCACGTTGCCTGATCAAATTTTTAAAAAGCTGGATGCACATTTACAAATATTTTATCTTCTCTCGAACATTTGAACAATGCAATTGACCCTTGAATGATGAAATGACTAAATGTTCCAGACCTAATCTTCTTGAAACTAGCTCCTAGCAGGGGTGGCCAACATGAGGCTCTTGAGCCGCATGCATCTCGGCCAGTGATGCGGCTCTTTGCCTCCCATCATATTTTCTATATACTGTAGCTCTTTGCCTTGTGTCAAGTTAATTTTCTTTTATAACCTCTCTCTACCACTTGTTCCTCCACTGAGGGTTGTGGGGGGACTGGAGCCTATCCCAGCAAAGGTGGGGTCACCCTGGACTGGTCCCAGTCAATCACAGGGCTACCACACACACACACACACACACACACACACCTATGGGTAATTTAGAGTTTTCAATTGACCTGATCCCCAATCGTGCATGTCTTTGGACTGGGAGAGAGAACCCACGCAGGCTCAGGGAGAACATGGAGACTCCACACAGAAGGTCCCCAACCTCCATCGCAACCAGGAAACAAACACGGGGCCTTCTGATGTGAGGCGCTTTCATTTTCGCACACTCCATTAGCATGGAGTGTGCTAAAATGATGCTGAAGATTTGAAGCCTTGAAATGTGATGTCGTTGTACTGCATAATAAACAGAGTGATTTCCCATTGAGATGGCTCTAAAGAGGTAAAGTGGTTTCGTGCTTTTTGGAAGTAGTAAAATTGTTTATGGCAGAAAAGACCAAAACTTCCCCTTTGATTTCAGACCCCAACTGGCTTATGGATTTAGCTTTTTCAGTGGACATGCTCTCACACTTAGATAAACTAAACCTGGATCTGCGGGGGAAATTAACCCTATAAAGCCTGACACATCAAAAAAAAGGCCAAAAAAGTCACATTTTTTGGAAATGAGATGTTTATTGAACCTTTTAACAAAATCTCTTTTTTTGTGAAACAGCGCCCCCGGCGGCGGCCCGCGGCAGCGCCCGAAGATAGAGCCGGGCGGGAGGGCGGTATCGCTCCGCCTCACCTGGCACTTCCAGCGGGACGTCGCCTCGGTCCCCTCCGCCGCTCCGGCCTCCGCCCCGGGCCCCGACCGAGAGGACCGTCCCGACCCCTCATGCAGCACCTTTCTGCGGCCCGGGGGGTGTTCATCTCTGCTTAGGCTTCCTCTCAGACCCCGGGATTAAAGTTACCTGACGACCGGAGCAGCCGCGCCGCCTCCGACATGTCTTCTTCCGCCACAGGTGACCCCGATGAGCAGGTGAGTGGCTGCAGAGTTTCCCCATTTAAATAGGGCGCCCTCGCACCCCGCTGTGGCCCGGGGGTGGGAATGGGCTGCACGGGGCGTCGTCTCCAGGTTAAATCCCGGTTGATAAAGTTGGATTTTCCCCTGAAAGAAAGAGGAGAAATAGTGCAAAATCTCAACATTCATTTTTCTTTTATCGAGACAAGTTAAATGTCCCAGAAAGACAAACCTGCACAAATGTAACCGATCTAAACATCCTGGGCTGCACATTCGTGTAGAATCAACGATCTAAAGTAAGTTTTCTGTTACTAATCCAAGAAATAATCGTTAATCTGAGAGTGTTAGCCAGGTTCATGCGGTTACCATGGTTACGGTAACCGTGGTTAATGTAAACACAGCTTTAAGCGTTTAAACCTTTATGTTACCTCTTATCAACTATTACAGACAACAACTGTATTGAAACAGCGATGGCTCGGAGCAGAATGGAGCAAGAAGAGGAGAAGACTTTGAGGAAAGAGGTGGAGCAGCTTCAGAACAAACTGAATGAGAAGAAGAGGAACTCATCAAGGCTGTGAAGAACCGAGGAGGCCCGTTTGGACACCGGGGACCGGCTGGGAGACGATGAAGCTGATCTGGACCAGAGCAAGATCAGATGTGAAGCTCTGGAAGAAGAACGTGAGGAGATGAGGAAAGAGAAAGAGGAGAAGGATACAAGAAGGCAGGACCTCCAGCTGAGGGAGGTCTTTGTGAAGGAGATGGAGGAGGAGAAGAGACAGTTTAAGTTAGGAAAAGAGAGGATGGAGCAGCAGGTCCACCTTCAGAAGAACAAACAACAACTGGATGAGGAGCGACAAAACTGGAAGGTTGAGATGAAGGAAATGGAAGGCTCCTTCATGAAGCAGCTGGTTGAGAAGGAAGAGAGCTTCAACCGGATGATATCAAAAGTTCTTCAACATTGGGAGGCCGGTGCAGAAATATGGGCCCAAAAACAGAGAAACCTGGAGGAGAAGTTCAGAGAGAGCCAAAGGATCAGAGAGGAGAAGACCAGAGAGGAGATCCAGAGGCTCTCTGAGATGGTCCTCCAACTGAAGGTGAGATGTTTGAACCTTTGTTCCTCCTCCAGAGGGTTTCAGGTGAAGTTCAGTCAAATCTAAATCATGATGTGTCTCTTGTCTGCAGCTGGAGGCCCAGGAGAGGGAGGAGAAGAAGAGGAGGAAGTGGTACAGGAGGCTGATGTTCTGGAGGAAGAAGAAGTGAAGAACATGCAGAGCTCCAAGACCCTCCTCCTGTCCCAACTGGCCTCCTGGTCCTCCTGGAAGCTGGGAGTCCAGGGTTCCATGGAGGAGCTCTGCAGAAGCGCGGTAACGGCTCCCTCGGCGTCCGTGCTCGCCATCGCCGACGGTCCAGACCGCCGTCTGCATTCGCCTCTTTGTTTTTCCTTTCAGGAGATTAGAAAAGCCGTCCTTTCAGATCTGACCAAGCTGGGAAAGGAAGCAGGACTCAAGTCCTTTGAGCAGGTAATGATTAAACACCACGAGACCCATTTAAAAACAGTGTTTCAGTATTTAAACACACTTTAATGTGAATACACGAAAACTGATCAATGGGATGAGGTACGTGCAGCTGTGTTTGCGCCCCCTGGAGCACAAGAGGAGTACTGCAACCAAAAGCACTCGCTCATTTTTAACATGTTCATGATTTAAAATGACGGATTTGGAGTGCAGAAGTATAATTTTATCCCCCCACACTGATGAGGTGCAGCAGACGTAGATGTGGGACCTTCCTTTACCGTCCTACCTCGGACAGACTCCCCTAAACCCTCCATCTGTTCCTCCCTCGTGCAGGTGAAGGACATTCACCTCCACCCGGAGCAGTTCACCATTGAAAACGGCCTGTTGACTCCGACCCTGAAGGCCAAGAGGGCCGAGCTGAAAACGCTGTTCCAGCCTCAGATCAACCAGCTGTACGCCAACATGTCCTGAATAAACCCAAACCTCGAACCTGCCCGCTCTGGTCCCCGTTTGTTTGGCTTGTTGTTGCATTAAAACGTGCTGAAACACCAGCAGGGAAAAACGAAACCTCAGGTGCTGAAAATGTGCCTCAATTAACAGAGTAGAAGTTAAAGTTCCAGTCTTTGAGCCTTTATGTGAAAGTGAAACTAAACTGTTGCTCCAGCTGCTCTTTTTCAGCGCGTTGCTGCCCCCCGTGTGGTGAGCACAGGAACAGCAGCCTTCACACGAAAGACTTGAAGCTTGAATGTGTTCAACAGGTATTAGATGAGAAACACCTGTCGGTATCAGGAGATTCTTTATCACATCAGAATCAGCCCTGTTGGTTAATTTAATTGAAATTCAATATTACTGAGTCGTGGAGCCTCGTCAGGGTTTAAGGACTAAAGTGGAGGGTGTGACGTCGGGCCGTGAGATGAAGGCTCCTGCAGGACCAAACGGGCCTCCATCGCCTCCAGGTCACGCTGCACAGCTGCAGTCGTTCATGCAATAAAAACTTAATGTTCGTGGTTGTCAGCAGTCACGTTTGCAGCCTCAAAAAACACTAAAATTCAGAGACAAAATATGTTTAAATTACTGAAATAAACCCTTTAAATCAGTCGTCCCCAACCTTGTTATCATCGTGGACGGGGGGGGTACACATAGATTGTTATGTCAAATCTAAATCTAAATCTGGGCCTTTTCCCCTTCAAAATAAACTTTCACGTCTGTTTTTTACTCATTTTGATGCTTTTGGTGCTCAAGTGACCGAGATGTAACCGAGAGAATCCGGTCATTTTTCAAAATAAAAGATTGTTCAGACTCAGATAATAAACACAACGGAAATAATCAATTATTTCTTGTTCGGCCCGGTACCGATTGACCCACGGACCGGTACCGGTAATGATAGTCTACTGTATTCAATGCACATAATGTACTTAAACATGTAAAAAGTATACAAGTACCTAAAAAATGTTTTTTTTAAAACTCTTTGCTTTCTTTGTATTTTATTGAGTTTAATAAAACTCAGCGGTGTGACGCAGGATGTTGTGGCAGGACGAGGACAGAGACGCTGGTTTTGACGTCTTTATTAATAAACCAACAGAACAGGTGAATTATATAGAAAAGGGCTGACCACGCCCCTAACACCCAGAACTCACCTGGTCAGGTATGCCCCCAAGGGCCCCCCAAAGGATTTTATGTAACTGTGTATTTTATGTAACTGTGTATTTTACCACAACAGTATGGAGTCTACACTTCCTATTTCATTATTTGCTTCATATGCTGGTGATGGACATCTAGAGCTTAACATGTTACATAAAAACTTTTGAGTGCTTAAAGAGTTCCATATAAAGTTTTGAGCAAACATGGGAAAACATTCATACTTCAATGAGTAAAAGGAAAAAGCAAAAGTAATGGCACACTACAGTACTTTCTAAACAAGGTATTTTCCAAAAGGGTTGCAATATCCATCGCCTGATATATTAAAATTGCATCTTTTTATTGCAAAATCACATATTGTAACTTGTCCTCATATCATTTTCTACTTATTACCTGTTTTTGCTTAGAAAAGATTTGGTGCCTTTGATATAATGGTGCCTACTTTAACTTTAGTTAGAAAATATATTGTAAAAATATTAGTCCAAAGATATTACGATCTGATACATATTGAAAAGTTGAAGTGATATTTAGATTGTTTGCAGATAATTTGCAAAAAGTTCAAAAGCTTGACCAATATTCATTTGTAACACCCAGGGCCAGACCCCTAACAAGGAACATTCCCCTTAAACAGGAAAAACCCTTGAGAAGGACCAAGCTCATATGGGGGACCCTCCTGCTGATGGCCAGCGGGATAAAGGAGAAGGAAAAGAGACACATATACATTAATATTTTGCAATGAGTTGGAAACTGATCTGGGGTCTGCCCCACTTCTGGGGGACGAACCCACCTCTCTTGTCTGGAGGCAGCTGGGATGTGTTTGTGAATGTTTCACACTGAGGAATTCATGCAACAGAGAGCCCTTTTAAAGACAGCCTGAGCATCTTCAGCAAGCGTGTCAAGGAAATCGTGCAGACATTTTTCAGTGATTTTATAAGAGATTCCTGCTGCTACCATGGTTCCAAATAATGGAATAAATCTTAGGCCTTCCTCGGCTGCCATCGAAGCAGCAACAATTGCTGACTGAGACATCAGCCTCAAGATAAATTGCACATTTATGGTGTTTAAACCCAGAGGTGAACGGACAACTGAGGTCAGATCCTCCAATGGTACACCTGTGTTGTGAGCGAGTCGCTCCAGTGAAGGTCTGTCCAGACCAAAACCATTTTTGTACATAATTACAACAGCAGCTATCAGACCTCCATCAACAGCAACAGAAAGTCCAGGAATTGGTAAAGCTGCACCTGCTGCAGACACAAAAGCATAGTGAGGGATTTTTGACTTGAAGGCTTCTTTCTTCTTCTCGATGATCTCCAGGCTCATGTTTGGCATGGCAAAGAGCAGAGCATCCCTCTTGTGTTCTGGAAGTTCTCTCTCCAGGGTCTCGTGTAGGCGATGGAAGTCATGGCACTGAAGCTCAAAGTTGGACAGCAGGAAAACCTGAGGATCCTGCAGACCTTCATTGAGAAGACCTGAGTCCCAGGAAATGACATCATCACTACTACATATAAACACACAATTGTACAGTATTCAGGATTTTTCTACCTTGTTTGCAGTTTTCTCGGATTAGTGAGAGTGTCTGCTGTGCATCAAAGTTTCTCTGACTCCTTTGTGCATTCTGCAGATCATGATCAACCTTGGATCGCACAAAGTAGAACTTCTTCCCCATCTTCTGGATCTCCTTCGCAAGTTTCACATCATTTTCTCTAAAGCGAGTATCTGAGATTATGATGAAGAAATCAAACCTTTCAAATCCAACATGCCTCAGGTACTCATCAGCTGGAAACTTGGTGGTCCCGATACCAGGGAGATCCCAGAGGGTAACATTGGGATAGCTTGGATGGGGATATGCTTTAACTTCTGTAGTGGTTTCTACAACACCTGTAGGAGCAGCGTTGACCTCTCTGTGGTCCACACCTCTAAAGGCATTCACAAAGGATGATTTTCCAGAGCCAGATTCTCCTGTAATGCCAATATTAAGAGGGGTGTTTGCTGCCCTCTCCAGAAGAGCTCTGATTTTGGCAACAGCTGAAGCTTGGTCATTATTTTGCAGAGCTTCTTTTATTTCTGTAATGTCCTGGATTTCAGTCATGATGAGCCCTAAACACAATACAAAGTTTACAGTTTCACTTTAAAAGTCAGAGAAGGGTTAGAAAGTGTGAATTCTTACTCTTCACTTCTAAATTAAACTTTGTACACTTATTTTGTTCTCAAATCTGCCTTCAGAATCACCAATTATATATGTAATATTTTCCGCACCATAAGGTACACTTAGGACCCTGAAATGTTCTCAAAATCGACGGTGCTTCCTTTAATACGGTGCGCGGTGTGTGGACTGAGTTCCACAATCTGCTGTGCCCCTTTGCTAAGTGCACTACGGTAAAAGCTCCGCCGGATTGATTGGTGCAACACCGATGCTAGGTGTGCCAGGTAACAGCAGAGGTGTGCTCATGAATATTTAGTTTAATTAAATTGATGAAACTCAGTGTTTTGCTTCTTTTGTCATTTTTTTACTGTATGTTTTAGCATGCGTCTGATAACATGTTGGTTAATTACAGAAATAGACCACGGAATTGAGACTGCGCCCTATGAAATGGGGCGGAAAATATGGTGCATAGACCCCAAAATAAAATGAGTTATCTGACTGTTTTGGTTCGCTTAATGCGCTTTATAATCCGGTGCAGCTTATGTATGGAAAAAACCCTTTCAGACCCGTTTTTTGGCAGTGCGCCTTATAACTCGGTGCACCTTATGGTCCGGAAAATACGGTAATTGGCGTCTGTTCACTGTTAGTGTCGGGAATTCTGTTCTATTTTTACGTTTTGACAGTACCACAGAAAGATATGTTGTAAACGCAACAGAAAACAGCCTGTGTACACAATTGAAGTGAAACAATGCCCAGTAGCGCATAAGTGTGTTTGTGTATAGTATTTCTCCAGCCCTGGTGTCATAAATGACGGTATTATTTGGAGCATTTATTGAAGTTAGACTAGTAGGACATCATTGAAGGCCTAGGTAGGTGTGGAATGCACAGCCTGCCACTGGTACATGCCTATAAGTAATCAAATGACTTAATCTGAACATATGCACATATACGACATATAGCTGTCACCAGCAAGAGTAGAGAGTACTACAATAATAGTGCACAATTTGTGGAAAAAGTGGACAGAAATTAGTTGAAACGTATGAACTACAAAAAAGTACATGCCACTTTCATATCAAAGCAGTAAAGATGGCCCACATTAACTTTTAGTGTCCTGAGAGTAAAGGCCCTCTCTATGTCTCTATATAATAAGATAAAAGGAGATTTAAGTTGATCCTACTCACCCCAGTCAGAGATCTCTCAGTCAGGATCAGACCGCTCCACAGTTTCTGAGATAAACGCTCCCATAACCCCGTCCACTTTAAAGACTGACCAATGAGCTGTTGCCTGGGAGCCTTTTCAGAAACCTGCTGATTTACAGTAACTGAACCGGAGACTTTTACTGCCCCTGCTGGACTTTAAAGAACACATTTTCATTTCACAATATTTTGCCTGTTTTATTTTTTTCATGAAATAACCACCATTAATTAGCCAAAGAGGAAATTGAGTTGAGACCTTATGTAACATTATGAGTTTAAATATCCTCTTTTGTTTCATAAATGTGATGATTGCTGGCACTCGTATAGAAACAACATTTTCCTTTCACATTTACTCATTCACTTGGAATAAAGAAAGTGAAAGTATCGAACTTTCACACACTTTCTGGTTCCTGTAAAACAGCTGGTTGTTTCTCACAGGAGTTCTTTTAACCCCTGCTTGAAAATCAAAACTGAAACAAAAACAAATAATCTGTATGGGTGTGGTTGCTGCTGCCTTTCAGGCCATTCCGCTTTCTTTTGAGATAGAATCCAAGTGGTTATAACCTTCACTAGTATTTCAGTTTCCATATATGTTTCTATTCTGTTTTAGTCCTTCATGTAGGCCCACATATCTTGGGAGTTATTAAAAGCATAGTCTATTGTTCAAATGAACAACAAAGAAAAACTCTGAGTGAAAACTAATTTCATATTTGAATATATTTTCATTGTTTCTCATGTTCTAGTTTTAAACTGTTGTTGGAAGTGTTGCTCTTCCCCTCATCTTAACTTTCTGTAACATGTAGACATCTGTATATATAAGCCAACTTGTTTTTCCTCTTAGATATAATCAATCTGAAGTTTCTGTTTTAAACAGCCCAAATGCTCCCTGAGAACTGACCATGAGAGACCAAATGTAATGAACCAAGGAATAAATGAGATGTACATTTGTCAGAAGCATGGGTTGTTCTCATTTGGGTAACCTAAGACACTCTGCCATGCCCCCGCAACCTCCACCAATGGCTTAAACAAGCCTGTGATCTGTCAACAATCTTTAACAATAGACTATGCTTTTGATAACTAACAGAATAGAAACATATGGAAACTGAAATACTAGTTAAGGTTATAACCACTTGGATTCAGTCTCAAAAGAAAGCGGACTGGCCTGAAAGGCAGCAGCAACCACACTCATACAGATTATTTACTTTTATTTCATTTGGCTAATTAATGGTGGGTATTTCATGAAAAAAATAAAACAAAGGCAAAATATTGTGAAATGAAAATGTGTTTTTTAAAGTCCAGCAGGGGCAGTAAAAGTCTCCGGTTCAGTAACTGTAAATCAGCAGGTTTCTGAAAAGGCTCCCAGACAACAGCTCACTGGTCAGTCTTTAAAGTGGGCGGGGTTATGGGAGCGTTTATCTCAGAAACTGTGGAGCGGTCTGATCCTGACTGAGAGATCTCTGACTGAGGTGAGTGGGATCAACTTAAATCTCCTTTTATCTTATTATATAGAGACATAGAGAGGACCTTTACTCTCAGGACTAAAAGTTAATGTGGGCCATCTTTACTACTTTGATATGAAAGTGGCACGCCCTTTTTCTTTTTTTTTTCTGTCCACTTTTTCCACAAATTGTGCACTATTATTGTAGTACTCTTTACTCTTGCTGGTGACAGCTATATGTCGTATATGTGCATATGTTCAGATTACGTCATTTGATTACTTATAGGCATGTACCAGTGGCAGGCTGTGCATTCCACACCTACCTGGGCCTTCACTGATGTCCTACTAGTCTAACTTCAATAAATACTCCAAATAATACCGTCATTTATGACACCAGGGCAGGAGAAATACTATACACAAACACACTTATGCGCTACTGGGCATTGTTTCACTTCAATTGTGTACACAGGCTGTTTTCTGTTGTGTTTACAACATATCTTCCTGTGGTACTGTCAAAACGTAAAAATAGAACAGAATTCCCGACACTTACAGTGAACAGACGCCAATTACCGTATTTTCCGGACCATAAGGTGCACCGAGTTATAAGGCGCACTGCCAAAAAACGGGTCTGAAAGGGTTTTTTCCATACATAAACTGCACTGGATTATAAGGCGCATTAAGCGAACCAAAACAGTCAGAAAACTCACTTTATTTTGTGGTCTATATACCGTATTTAACGCACCGTTTCATAGGGGGCAGTCTCAATTCCGTGGTCTATTTCTGTAATTAACCAACATGTTATCAGACGCATGCTAAAACACACAGTAAAAAAATGACAAAAGAAGCAAAACACTGAGTTTCATCAATTTAATTAAACTAAATATTCATGAGCACACCTCTGCTGTTACCTGGCACACCTAGCATCGGTGTTGCACCAATCAATCCGGCGGAGCTTTTACTGTAGTGCACTTAGCAAAGGCGCACAGCAGATTGTGGAACTCAGTCCACACACCGCGCACCGTATTAAAGGAAGCACCGTCGATTTTGAGAACATTTCAGGGTCCTAAGTGTACCTTATGGTGCGGAAAATATTACATATATAATTGGTGATTCTGAAGGCAGATTTGAGAACAAAATAAGTGTACAAAGTTTAATTTAGAAGTGAAGAGTAAGAATTCACATTTCTAACCCTTCTCTGACGTTTAAAGTGAAACTGTAAACTTTGTATTGTGTTTAGGGCTCATCATGACTGAAATCCCGGACATTACAGAAATACAAGAAGCTCTGCAAAATCATGACCAAGCTTTAGCTGCTGCCAAAATCAGAGCTCTTCTGGAGAGGGAAGCAAACACCCCTCTTAATATTGGCATTACAGGAGAATCTGGCTCTGGAAAATCATCCTTTGTGAATGCCTTGAGAGGTGTGGACCACAGAGAGGACAACGCTGCTCCTACAGGTGTTGTAGAAACCACTACAGAAGTTAAAGCATATCCCCATCCAAGCTATCCCAATGTTACCCTCTGGGATCTCCCTGGTATCGGGACCACCAAGTTTCCAGCTGATGAGTACCTGAGGCATGTTGGATTTGAAAGGTTTGATTTCTTCATCATAATCTCAGATACTCGCTTTAGAGAAAATGATGTGAAACTTGCGAAGGAGATCCAGAAGATGGGGAAGAAGTTCTACTTTGTGCGATCCAAGGTTGACATTGATCTGCAGAATGCACAAAGGAGTCAGACAAACTTTGATGCACAGCAGACACTCTCACTAATCCGAGAAAACTGCAAACAAGGTAGAAAAATCCTGAATACTGTACAATTGTGTATGTTTATATGTAGTAGTGATGATGTCATTTCCTGGGACTCAGGTCTTCTCAATGCAGGTCTGCAGGATCCTCAGGTTTTCCTGCTGTCCAACTTTGAGCTTCAGTGCCATGACTTCCATCGCCTACATGAGACCCTGGAGAGAGAACTTCCAGAACACAAGAGGGATGCTCTGCTCTTTGCCATGCCAAACATGAGCCTGGAGATCATCGAGAAGAAGAAAGAAGCCTTCAAGTCAAAAATCTCTCACTATGCTTATGTGTCTGGAGCATGTGCAGCTGTACCAATTCCTGGATTTTCTGTTGCTGTTGATGGAGGTCTGATAGCTGCTGTTGTAAATATGTACAAAAATGGTTTTGGTCTGGACAGACCTTCACTGGAGCGACTCGCTCACAACACAGGTGTACCATTGGAGGATCTGACCTCAGTTGTCCGTTCACCTCTGGGTTTAAACACCATAAATATGCAATTTATCTTGAGGCTGATGTCTCAGTCAGCAAGTGTTGCTGCTGCGATGGCAGCCGAGGAAAGCCTAAGAGTTCTTATTCCATTATTTGGAACCATGGTAGCAGTAGGAATCTCTTATAAAGTCACTGAAACTTGTCTGCTAAATTCCCTTGACACGCTTGCTGAAGATGCTCAGGCTGTCTTTAAAAGGGCTCTCTGTTGCATGAATTCCTCAGTGTGAAACATTCACAAACACATCCCAGCTGCCTCCAGACAAGAGAGGTGGGTTCGTCCCCCAGAAGTGGGGCAGACCCCAGATCAATTTCCAACTCATTGCAAAATATTAATGTATATGTGTCTCTTTTCCTTCTCCTTTATCCCGCTGGCCATCAGCATGAGGGTCCCCCCATATGATCTTGGTCCTTCTCAAGGGTTTTTCCTGTTAAAGGGGAATGTTCCTTGTTAGGGGTCTGGCCCTGGGTGTTACAAATGAATATTGGTCAAGCTTTTGAACTTTTTGCAAATTATCTGCAAACAATCTAAATATCACTTCAACTTTTCAATATGTATCAGATCGTAATATCTTTGGACTAATATTTTTACAATATATTTTCTAACTAAAGTTAAAGTAGGCACCATGTGTTTTTATATCAAAGGCACCAAATCTTTTCTAAGCAAAAACAGGTAATAAGTAGAAAATGATATGAGGACAAGTTACAATATGTGATTTTGCAATAAAAAGATGCAATTTTAATGTATCAGGCGATGGATAGTGCAACCCTTTTGGAAAATACCTTGTTTAGAAAGTACTGTAGTGTGCCATTACTTTTGCTTTTTCCTTTTACTCATTGAAGTATGAATGTTTTCCCATGTTTGCTCAAAACTTTATGTGGAACTCTTTAAGCAGTCAGAAAAGTTTTTATGTAGCATGTTAAGCTCTAGATGTCCATCACCAGCATATGAAGCAAATAATGAAATAGGAAATGTAGAAAGCCTATTTTCACGCATTTTGTGTGTGTTTTACATTAAAAAAAATATTATATAAACAATTTTGTACTCATTGAAGTATGAATGTTTTTCCCATGTTTAATCAAACCTTTATATGGAACTCTTTAAGCATTCAGAAAAGTTTTTATGTAACATGTACTATCTGTGTTGGTCTCCAATGTAATGAGATATTATTATTAATGTACTCTAAAGATGTTTTGATATTGATGATATACTGATCATCTAGATGTCCATCACCATCATATGAAGCAAATAATGAAATAGGAAGTGTAGACTCCATACAAAGCATATTTTCATGCATTTTGTGTGTGTTTTATATTAAAAAATATGATATAAACAATTTTGTAAAACCAAATGTACACATTGAGGCTTTTGAATATGAACTAATGTTTCACTTCAACGATGTTTCTCCAGCATGTTAAGGTTCTGTAACAGAATATATTAGATAATGTCTTTGTTGTGTTACAAAATTGGCCACGTTGCCTGATCAAATTTTTAAAAAGCTGGATGCACATTTACAAATATTTTATCTTCTCTCGAACATTTGAACAATGCAATTGACCCTTGAATGATGAAATGACTAAATGTTCCAGACCTAATCTTCTTGAAACTAGCTCCTAGCAGGGGTGGCCAACATGAGGCTCTTGAGCCGCATGCATCTCTCGGCCAGTGATGCGGCTCTTTGCCTCTCATCATATTTTCTATATACTGTAGCTCTTTGCCTTGTGTCAAGTTAATTTTCTTTTATAACCTCTCTCTACCACTTGTTCCTCCACTGAGGGTTGTGGGGGGACTGGAGCCTATCCCAGCAAAGGTGGGGTCACCCTGGACTGGTCCCAGTCAATCACAGGGCTACCACACACACACACACACACACACACACACACCTATGGGTAATTTAGAGTTTTCAATTGACCTGATCCCCAATCGTGCATGTCTTTGGACTGGGAGAGAGAACCCACGCAGGCTCAGGGAGAACATGGAGACTCCACACAGAAGGTCCCCAACCTCCATCGCAACCAGGAAACAAACACGGGGCCTTCTGATGTGAGGCGCTTTCATTTTCGCACACTCCATTAGCATGGAGTGTGCTAAAATGATGCTGAAGATTTGAAGCCTTGAAATGTGATGTCGTTGTACTGCATAATAAACAGAGTGATTTCCCATTGAGATGGCTCTAAAGAGGTAAAGTGGTTTCGTGCTTTTTGGAAGTAGTAAAATTGTTTATGGCAGAAAAGACCAAAACTTCCCCTTTGATTTCAGACCCCAACTGGCTTATGGATTTAGCTTTTTCAGTGGACATGCTCTCACACTTAGATAAACTAAACCTGGATCTGCGGGGGAAATTAACCCTATAAAGCCTGACACATCAAAAAAAAGGCCAAAAAAGTCACATTTTTGGAAATGAGATGTTTATTGAACCTTTTAACAAAATCTCTTTTTTGTGAAACAGCGCCCCCCGGCGGCGGCCCGCGGCAGCGCCCGAAGATAGAGCCGGGCGGGAGGGCGGTATCGCTCCGCCTCACCTGGCACTTCCAGCGGGACGTCGCCTCGGTCCCCTCCGCCGCTCCGGCCTCCGCCCCGGGCCCCGACCGAGAGGACCGTCCCGACCCCTCATGCAGCACCTTTCTGCGGCCCGGGGGGTGTTCATCTCTGCTTAGGCTTCCTCTCAGACCCCGGGATTAAAGTTACCTGACGACCGGAGCAGCCGCGCCGCCTCCGACATGTCTTCTTCCGCCACAGGTGACCCCGATGAGCAGGTGAGTGGCTGCAGAGTTTCCCCATTTAAATAGGGCGCCCTCGCACCCCGCTGTGGCCCGGGGGTGGGAATGGGCTGCACGGGGCGTCGTCTCCAGGTTAAATCCCGGTTGATAAAGTTGGATTTTCCCCTGAAAGAAAGAGGAGAAATAGTGCAAAATCTCAACATTCATTTTTCTTTTATCGAGACAAGTTAAATGTCCCAGAAAGACAAACCTGCACAAATGTAACCGATCTAAACATCCTGGGCTGCACATTCATGTAGAATCAACGATCTAAAGTAAGTTTTCTGTTACTAATCCAAGAAATAATCGTTAATCTGAGAGTGTTAGCCAGGTTCATGCGGTTACCATGGTTACGGTAACCGTGGTTAATGTAAACACAGCTTTAAGCGTTTAAACCTTTATGTTACCTCTTATCAACTATTACAGACAACAACTGTATTGAAACAGCGATGGCTCGGAGCAGAATGGAGCAAGAAGAGGAGAAGACTTTGAGGAAAGAGGTGGAGCAGCTTCAGAACAAACTGAATGAGAAGAAGAGGAACTCATCAAGGCTGTGAAGAACCGAGGAGGCCCGTTTGGACACCGGGGACCGGCTGGGAGACGATGAAGCTGATCTGGACCAGAGCAAGATCAGATGTGAAGCTCTGGAAGAAGAACGTGAGGAGATGAGGAAAGAGAAAGAGGAGAAGGATACAAGAAGGCAGGACCTCCAGCTGAGGGAGGTCTTTGTGAAGGAGATGG
Source organism: Lagocephalus sceleratus (assembly GCA_911728415.1). Taxonomy (NCBI): domain Eukaryota; kingdom Metazoa; phylum Chordata; class Actinopteri; order Tetraodontiformes; family Tetraodontidae; genus Lagocephalus; species Lagocephalus sceleratus. The sequence continues at coordinate 1,565,069 of CAJVRN010000231.1, read as the reverse complement.
AGGAGGAGAAGAGACAGTTTAAGTTAGGAAAAGAGAGGATGGAGCAGCAGGTCCACCTTCAGAAGAACAAACAACAACTGGATGAGGAGCGACAAAACTGGAAGGTTGAGATGAAGGAAATGGAAGGCTCCTTCATGAAGCAGCTGGTTGAGAAGGAAGAGAGCTTCAACCGGATGATATCAAAAGTTCTTCAACATTGGGAGGCCGGTGCAGAAATATGGGCCCAAAAACAGAGAAACCTGGAGGAGAAGTTCAGAGAGAGCCAGAGGATCAGAGAGGAGAAGACCAGAGAGGAGATCCAGAGGCTCTCTGAGATGGTCCTCCAACTGAAGGTGAGATGTTTGAACCTTTGTTCCTCCTCCAGAGGGTTTCAGGTGAAGTTCAGTCAAATCTAAATCATGATGTGTCTCTTGTCTGCAGCTGGAGGCCCAGGAGAGGGAGGAGAAGAAGAGGAGGAAGTGGTACAGGAGGCTGATGTTCTGGAGGAAGAAGAAGTGAAGAACATGCAGAGCTCCAAGACCCTCCTCCTGTCCCAACTGGCCTCCTGGTCCTCCTGGAAGCTGGGAGTCCAGGGTTCCATGGAGGAGCTCTGCAGAAGCGCGGTAACGGCTCCCTCGGCGTCCGTGCTCGCCATCGCCGACGGTCCAGACCGCCGTCTGCATTCGCCTCTTTGTTTTTCCTTTCAGGAGATTAGAAAAGCCGTCCTTTCAGATCTGACCAAGCTGGGAAAGGAAGCAGGACTCAAGTCCTTTGAGCAGGTAATGATTAAACACCACGAGACCCATTTAAAAACAGTGTTTCAGTATTTAAACACACTTTAATGTGAATACACGAAAACTGATCAATGGGATGAGGTACGTGCAGCTGTGTTTGCGCCCCCTGGAGCACAAGAGTAGTACTGCAACCAAAAGCACTCGCTCATTTTTAACATGTTCATGATTTAAAATGACGGATTTGGAGTGCAGAAGTATAATTTTATCCCCCCACACTGATGAGGTGCAGCAGACGTAGATGTGGGACCTTCCTTTACCGTCCTACCTTGGACAGACTCCCCTAAACCCTCCATCTGTTCCTCCCTCGTGCAGGTGAAGGACATTCACCTCCACCCGGAGCAGTTCACCATTGAAAACGGCCTGTTGACTCCGACCCTGAAGGCCAAGAGGGCCGAGCTGAAAACGCTGTTCCAGCCTCAGATCAACCAGCTGTACGCCAACATGTCCTGAATAAACCCAAACCTCGAACCTGCCCGCTCTGGTCCCCGTTTGTTTGGCTTGTTGTTGCATTAAAACGTGCTGAAACACCAGCAGGGAAAAACGAAACCTCAGGTGCTGAAAATGTGCCTCAATTAACAGAGTAGAAGTTAAAGTTCCAGTCTTTGAGCCTTTATGTGAAAGTGAAACTAAACTGTTGCTCCAGCTGCTCTTTTTCAGCGCGTTGCTGCCCCCGTGTGGTGAGCACAGGAACAGCAGCCTTCACACGAAAGACTCGAAGCTTGAATGTGTTCAACAGGTATTAGATGAGAAACACCTGTCGGTATCAGGAGATTCTTTATCACATCAGAATCAGCCCTGTTGGTTAATTTAATTTATATTCAATATTACTGAGTCGTGGAGCCTCGTCAGGGTTTAAGGACTAAAGTGGAGGGTGTGACGTCGGGCCGTGAGATGAAGGCTCCTGCAGGACCAAACGGGCGTCCATCGCCTCCAGGTCACGCTGCACAGCTGCAGTCGTTCATGCAATAAAAACTTAATGTTCGTGGTTGTCAGCAGTCACGTTTGCAGCCTCAAAAAACACTAAAATTCAGAGACAAAATATGTTTAAATTACTGAAATAAACCCTTTAAATCAGTCGTCCCCAACCTTGTTATCATCGTGGACCGGGGGGGTAGACATAGATTATGTCCAATCTAAATCTAAATCTGGGCCTTTTCCCCTTCAAAATAAACTTTCACTTCTGTTTTTTACTCATTTTGATGCTTTTGGTGCTCAAGTGACCGAGATGTAACCGAGAGAATCCGGTCATTTTTCAAAATAAAAGATTGTTCACGCTCAGATAATAAACACAACGGAAATAATAAATGATTTCTTGGCGGCCCGGTACCGATTGACCCAAGGACCGGTACCGGTAATAATAGTCTACTGTATTGAGATGCACATAATGTACTTAAACATGTAAAAAGTATACAAGTACCTAAAAAATGTTTTTTTTTAAAACTCTTTGCTTTCTTTGTATTTTATTGAGTTTAATAAAACTCAGCGGTGTGACGCAGGACGTTGTGGCAGGACGAGGACAGAGACGCTGGTTTTGACGTCTTTATTAATAAACCAACAGAACAGGTGAATTATATAGAAAAGGGCTGACCACGCCCCTAACACCCAGAACTCACCTGGTCAGGTATGCCCCCAAGGGCCCCCCAAAGGATTTTATGTAACTGTGTATTTTATGTAACTGTGTATTTTACCACAACAGTATGGAGTCTACACTTCCTATTTCATTATTTGCTTCATATGCTGGTGATGGACATCTAGAGCTTAACATGTTACATAAAAACTTTTGAGTGCTTAAAGAGTTCCATATAAAGTTTTGAGCAAACATGGGAAAACATTCATACTTCAATGAGTAAAAGGAAAAAGCAAAAGTAATGGCACACTACAGTACTTTCTAAACAAGGTATTTTCCAAAAGGGTTGCAATATCCATCGCCTGATATATTAAAATTGCATCTTTTTATTGCAAAATCACATATTGTAACTTGTCCTCATATCATTTTCTACTTATTACCTGTTTTTGCTTAGAAAAGATTTGGTGCCTTTGATATAATGGTGCCTACTTTAACTTTAGTTAGAAAATATATTGTAAAAATATTAGTCCAAAGATATTACGATCTGATACATATTGAAAAGTTGAAGTGATATTTAGATTGTTTGCAGATAATTTGCAAAAAGTTCAAAAGCTTGACCAATATTCATTTGTAACACCCAGGGCCAGACCCCTAACAAGGAACATTCCCCTTAAACAGGAAAAACCCTTGAGAAGGACCAAGCTCATATGGGGGGACCCTCCTGCTGATGGCCAGCGGGATAAAGGAGAAGGAAAAGAGACACATATACATTAATATTTTGCAATGAGTTGGAAACTGATCTGGGGTCTGCCCCACTTCTGGGGGACGAACCCACCTCTCTTGTCTGGAGGCAGCTGGGATGTGTTTGTGAATGTTTCACACTGAGGAATTCATGCAACAGAGAGCCCTTTTAAAGACAGCCTGAGCATCTTCAGCAAGCGTGTCAAGGAAATCGTGCAGACATTTTTCAGTGATTTTATAAGAGATTCCTGCTGCTACCATGGTTCCAAATAATGGAATAAATCTTAGGCCTTCCTCGGCTGCCATCGAAGCAGCAACAATTGCTGACTGAGACATCAGCCTCAAGATAAATTGCACATTTATGGTGTTTAAACCCAGAGGTGAACGGACAACTGAGGTCAGATCCTCCAATGGTACACCTGTGTTGTGAGCGAGTCGCTCCAGTGAAGGTCTGTCCAGACCAAAACCATTTTTGTACATAATTACAACAGCAGCTATCAGACCTCCATCAACAGCAACAGAAAGTCCAGGAATTGGTAAAGCTGCACCTGCTGCAGACACAAAAGCATAGTGAGGGATTTTTGACTTGAAGGCTTCTTTCTTCTTCTCGATGATCTCCAGGCTCATGTTTGGCATGGCAAAGAGCAGAGCATCCCTCTTGTGTTCTGGAAGTTCTCTCTCCAGGGTCTCGTGTAGGCGATGGAAGTCATGGCACTGAAGCTCAAAGTTGGACAGCAGGAAAACCTGAGGATCCTGCAGACCTTCATTGAGAAGACCTGAGTCCCAGGAAATGACATCATCACTACTACATATAAACACACAATTGTACAGTATTCAGGATTTTTCTACCTTGTTTGCAGTTTTCTCGGATTAGTGAGAGTGTCTGCTGTGCATCAAAGTTTCTCTGACTCCTTTGTGCATTCTGCAGATCATGATCAACCTTGGATCGCACAAAGTAGAACTTCTTCCCCATCTTCTGGATCTCCTTCGCAAGTTTCACATCATTTTCTCTAAAGCGAGTATCTGAGATTATGATGAAGAAATCAAACCTTTCAAATCCAACATGCCTCAGGTACTCATCAGCTGGAAACTTGGTGGTCCCGATACCAGGGAGATCCCAGAGGGTAACATTGGGATAGCTTGGATGGGGATATGCTTTAACTTCTGTAGTGGTTTCTACAACACCTGTAGGAGCAGCGTTGACCTCTCTGTGGTCCACACCTCTAAAGGCATTCACAAAGGATGATTTTCCAGAGCCAGATTCTCCTGTAATGCCAATATTAAGAGGGGTGTTTGCTGCCCTCTCCAGAAGAGCTCTGATTTTGGCAACAGCTGAAGCTTGGTCATTATTTTGCAGAGCTTCTTTTATTTCTGTAATGTCCTGGATTTCAGTCATGATGAGCCCTAAACACAATACAAAGTTTACAGTTTCACTTTAAAAGTCAGAGAAGGGTTAGAAAGTGTGAATTCTTACTCTTCACTTCTAAATTAAACTTTGTACACTTATTTTGTTCTCAAATCTGCCTTCAGAATCACCAATTATATATGTAATATTTTCCGCACCATAAGGTACACTTAGGACCCTGAAATGTTCTCAAAATCGACGGTGCTTCCTTTAATACGGTGCGCGGTGTGTGGACTGAGTTCCACAATCTGCTGTGCCCCTTTGCTAAGTGCACTACGGTAAAAGCTCCGCCGGATTGATTGGTGCAACACCGATGCTAGGTGTGCCAGGTAACAGCAGAGGTGTGCTCATGAATATTTAGTTTAATTAAATTGATGAAACTCAGTGTTTTGCTTCTTTTGTCATTTTTTTACTGTATGTTTTAGCATGCGTCTGATAACATGTTGGTTAATTACAGAAATAGACCACGGAATTGAGACTGCGCCCTATGAAATGGGGCGGAAAATATGGTGCATAGACCCCAAAATAAAATGAGTTATCTGACTGTTTTGGTTCGCTTAATGCGCTTTATAATCCGGTGCAGCTTATGTATGGAAAAAACCCTTTCAGACCCGTTTTTGGCAGTGCGCCTTATAACTCGGTGCACCTTATGGTCCGGAAAATACGGTAATTGGCGTCTGTTCACTGTTAGTGTCGGGAATTCTGTTCTATTTTTAAGTTTTGACAGTACCACAGAAAGATATGTTGTAAACGCAACAGAAAACAGCCTGTGTACACAATTGAAGTGAAACAATGCCCAGTAGCGCATAAGTGTGTTTGTGTATAGTATTTCTCCAGCCCTGGTGTCATAAATGACGGTATTATTTGGAGCATTTATTGAAGTTAGACTAGTAGGACATCATTGAAGGCCTAGGTAGGTGTGGAATGCACAGCCTGCCACTGGTACATGCCTATAAGTAATCAAATGACTTAATCTGAACATATGCACATATACGACATATAGCTGTCACCAGCAAGAGTAAAGAGTACTACAATAATAGTGCACAATTTGTGGAAAAAGTGGACAGAAATTAGTTGAAACGTATGAACTACAAAAAAGTACATGCCACTTTCATATCAAAGTAGTAAAGATGGCCCACATTAACTTTTAGTGTCCTGAGAGTAAAGGTCCTCTCTATGTCTCTATATAATAAGATAAAAGGAGATTTAAGTTGATCCTACTCACCCCAGTCAGAGATCTCTCAGTCAGGATCAGACCGCTCCACAGTTTCTGAGATAAACGCTCCCATAACCCCGTCCACTTTAAAGACTGACCAATGAGCTGTTGCCTGGGAGCCTTTTCAGAAACCTGCTGATTTACAGTAACTGAACCGGAGACTTTTACTGCCCCTGCTGGACTTTAAAGAACACATTTTCATTTCACAATATTTTGCCTGTTTTATTTTTTTCATGAAATAACCACCATTAATTAGCCAAAGAGGAAATTGAGTTGAGACCTTATGTAACATTATGAGTTTAAATATCCTCTTTTGTTTCATAAATGTGATGATTGCTGGCACTCGTATAGAAACAACATTTTCCTTTCACATTTACTCATTCACTTGGAATAAAGAAAGTGAAAGTATCGAACTTTCACACACTTTCTGGTTCCTGTAAAACAGCTGGTTGTTTCTCACAGGAGTTCTTTTAACCCCTGCTTGAAAATCAAAACTGAAACAAAAACAAATAATCTGTATGGGTGTGGTTGCTGCTGCCTTTCAGGCCATTCCGCTTTCTTTTGAGATAGAATCCAAGTGGTTATAACCTTCACTAGTATTTCAGTTTCCATATATGTTTCTATTCTGTTTTAGTCCTTCATGTAGGCCCACATATCTTGGGAGTTATTAAAAGCATAGTCTATTGTTCAAATGAACAACAAAGAAAAACTCTGAGTGAAAACTAATTTCATATTTGAATATATTTTCATTGTTTCTCATGTTCTAGTTTTAAACTGTTGTTGGAAGTGTTGCTCTTCCCCTCATCTTAACTTTCTGTAACATGTAGACATCTGTATATATAAGCCAACTTGTTTTTCCTCTTAGATATAATCAATCTGAAGTTTCTGTTTTAAACAGCCCAAATGCTCCCTGAGAACTGACCATGAGAGACCAAATGTAATGAACCAAGGAATAAATGAGATGTACATTTGTCAGAAGCATGGGTTGTTCTCATTTGGGTAACCTAAGACACTCTGCCATGCCCCCGCAACCTCCACCAATGGCTTAAACAAGCCTGTGATCTGTCAACAATCTTTAACAATAGACTATGCTTTTGATAACTAACAGAATAGAAACATATGGAAACTGAAATACTAGTTAAGGTTATAACCACTTGGATTCAGTCTCAAAAGAAAGCGGACTGGCCTGAAAGGCAGCAGCAACCACACTCATACAGATTATTTACTTTTATTTCATTTGGCTAATTAATGGTGGGTATTTAATGAAAAAAAATAAAACAAAGGCAAAATATTGTGAAATGAAAATGTGTTTTTTAAAGTCCAGCAGGGGCAGTAAAAGTCTCCGGTTCAGTAACTGTAAATCAGCAGGTTTCTGAAAAGGCTCCCAGACAACAGCTCACTGGTCAGTCTTTAAAGTGGGCGGGGTTATGGGAGCGTTTATCTCAGAAACTGTGGAGCGGTCTGATCCTGACTGAGAGATCTCTGACTGAGGTGAGTGGGATCAACTTAAATCTCCTTTTATCTTATTATATAGAGACATAGAGAGGACCTTTACTCTCAGGACTAAAAGTTAATGTGGGCCATCTTTACTACTTTGATATGAAAGTGGCACGCCCTTTTTTCTTTTTTTTTCTGTCCACTTTTTCCACAAATTGTGCACTATTATTGTAGTACTCTTTACTCTTGCTGGTGACAGCTATATGTCGTATATGTGCATATGTTCAGATTACGTCATTTGATTACTTATAGGCATGTACCAGTGGCAGGCTGTGCATTCCACACCTACCTGGGCCTTCACTGATGTCCTACTAGTCTAACTTCAATAAATACTCCAAATAATACCGTCATTTATGACACCAGGGCAGGAGAAATACTATACACAAACACACTTATGCGCTACTGGGCATTGTTTCACTTCAATTGTGTACACAGGCTGTTTTCTGTTGTGTTTACAACATATCTTCCTGTGGTACTGTCAAAACGTAAAAATAGAACAGAATTCCCGACACTTACAGTGAACAGACGCCAATTACCGTATTTTCCGGACCATAAGGTGCACCGAGTTATAAGGCGCACTGCCAAAAAACGGGTCTGAAAGGGTTTTTTCCATACATAAACTGCACTGGATTATAAGGCGCATTAAGCGAACCAAAACAGTCAGAAAACTCACTTTATTTTGTGGTCTATATACCGTATTTAACGCACCGTTTCATAGGGGGCAGTCTCAATTCCGTGGTCTATTTCTGTAATTAACCAACATGTTATCAGACGCATGCTAAAACACACAGTAAAAAATGACAAAAGAAGCAAAACACTGAGTTTCATCAATTTAATTAAACTAAATATTCATGAGCACACCTCTGCTGTTACCTGGCACACCTAGCATCGGTGTTGCACCAATCAATCCGGCGGAGCTTTTACTGTAGTGCACTTAGCAAAGGCGCACAGCAGATTGTGGAACTCAGTCCACACACCGCGCACCGTATTAAAGGAAGCACCGTCGATTTTGAGAACATTTCAGGGTCCTAAGTGTACCTTATGGTGCGGAAAATATTACATATATAATTGGTGATTCTGAAGGCAGATTTGAGAACAAAATAAGTGTACAAAGTTTAATTTAGAAGTGAAGAGTAAGAATTCACATTTCTAACCCTTCTCTGACGTTTAAAGTGAAACTGTAAACTTTGTATTGTGTTTAGGGCTCATCATGACTGAAATCCCGGACATTACAGAAATACAAGAAGCTCTGCAAAATCATGACCAAGCTTTAGCTGCTGCCAAAATCAGAGCTCTTCTGGAGAGGGGAAGCAAACACCCCTCTTAATATTGGCATTACAGGAGAATCTGGCTCTGGAAAATCATCCTTTGTGAATGCCTTGAGAGGTGTGGACCACAGAGAGGACAACGCTGCTCCTACAGGTGTTGTAGAAACCACTACAGAAGTTAAAGCATATCCCCATCCAAGCTATCCCAATGTTACCCTCTGGGATCTCCCTGGTATCGGGACCACCAAGTTTCCAGCTGATGAGTACCTGAGGCATGTTGGATTTGAAAGGTTTGATTTCTTCATCATAATCTCAGATACTCGCTTTAGAGAAAATGATGTGAAACTTGCGAAGGAGATCCAGAAGATGGGGAAGAAGTTCTACTTTGTGCGATCCAAGGTTGACATTGATCTGCAGAATGCACAAAGGAGTCAGACAAACTTTGATGCACAGCAGACACTCTCACTAATCCGAGAAAACTGCAAACAAGGTAGAAAAATCCTGAATACTGTACAATTGTGTATGTTTATATGTAGTAGTGATGATGTCATTTCCTGGGACTCAGGTCTTCTCAATGCAGGTCTGCAGGATCCTCAGGTTTTCCTGCTGTCCAACTTTGAGCTTCAGTGCCATGACTTCCATCGCCTACATGAGACCCTGGAGAGAGAACTTCCAGAACACAAGAGGGATGCTCTGCTCTTTGCCATGCCAAACATGAGCCTGGAGATCATCGAGAAGAAGAAAGAAGCCTTCAAGTCAAAAATCTCTCACTATGCTTATGTGTCTGGAGCATGTGCAGCTGTACCAATTCCTGGATTTTCTGTTGCTGTTGATGGAGGTCTGATAGCTGCTGTTGTAAATATGTACAAAAATGGTTTTGGTCTGGACAGACCTTCACTGGAGCGACTCGCTCACAACACAGGTGTACCATTGGAGGATCTGACCTCAGTTGTCCGTTCACCTCTGGGTTTAAACACCATAAATATGCAATTTATCTTGAGGCTGATGTCTCAGTCAGCAAGTGTTGCTGCTGCGATGGCAGCCGAGGAAAGCCTAAGAGTTCTTATTCCATTATTTGGAACCATGGTAGCAGTAGGAATCTCTTATAAAGTCACTGAAACTTGTCTGCTAAATTCCCTTGACACGCTTGCTGAAGATGCTCAGGCTGTCTTTAAAAGGGCTCTCTGTTGCATGAATTCCTCAGTGTGAAACATTCACAAACACATCCCAGCTGCCTCCAGACAAGAGAGGTGGGTTCGTCCCCCAGAAGTGGGGCAGACCCCAGATCAATTTCCAACTCATTGCAAAATATTAATGTATATGTGTCTCTTTTCCTTCTCCTTTATCCCGCTGGCCATCAGCATGAGGGTCCCCCCATATGATCTTGGTCCTTCTCAAGGGTTTTTCCTGTTAAAGGGGAATGTTCCTTGTTAGGGGTCTGGCCCTGGGTGTTACAAATGAATATTGGTCAAGCTTTTGAACTTTTTGCAAATTATCTGCAAACAATCTAAATATCACTTCAACTTTTCAATATGTATCAGATCGTAATATCTTTGGACTAATATTTTTACAATATATTTTCTAACTAAAGTTAAAGTAGGCACCATGTGTTTTTATATCAAAGGCACCAAATCTTTTCTAAGCAAAAACAGGTAATAAGTAGAAAATGATATGAGGACAAGTTACAATATGTGATTTTGCAATAAAAAGATGCAATTTTAATGTATCAGGCGATGGATAGTGCAACCCTTTTGGAAAATACCTTGTTTAGAAAGTACTGTAGTGTGCCATTACTTTTGCTTTTTCCTTTTACTCATTGAAGTATGAATGTTTTCCATGTTTGCTCAAAACTTTATGTGGAACTCTTTAAGCAGTCAGAAAAGTTTTTATGTAGCATGTTAAGCTCTAGATGTCCATCACCAGCATATGAAGCAAATAATGAAATAGGAAATGTAGAAAGCCTATTTTCACGCATTTTGTGTGTGTTTTACATTAAAAAAAATATTATATAAACAATTTTGTACTCATTGAAGTATGAATGTTTTTCCCATGTTTAATCAAACCTTTATATGGAACTCTTTAAGCATTCAGAAAAGTTTTTATGTAACATGTACTATCTGTGTTGGTCTCCAATGTAATGAGATATTATTATTAATGTACTCTAAAGATGTTTTGATATTGATGATATACTGATCATCTAGATGTCCATCACCATCATATGAAGCAAATAATGAAATAGGAAGTGTAGACTCCATACAAAGCATATTTTCATGCATTTTGTGTGTGTTTTATATTAAAAAATATGATATAAACAATTTTGTAAAACCAAATGTACACATTGAGGCTTTTGAATATGAACTAATGTTTCACTTCAACGATGTTTCTCCAGCATGTTAAGGTTCTGTAACAGAATATATTAGATAATGTCTTTGTTGTGTTACAAAATTGGCCACGTTGCCTGATCAAATTTTTAAAAAGCTGGATGCACATTTACAAATATTTTATCTTCTCTCAAACATTTGAACAATGCAATTGACCCTTGAATGATGAAATGACTAAATGTTCCAGACCTAATCTTCTTGAAACTAGCTCCTAGCAGGGGTGGCCAACATGAGGCTCTTGAGCCGCATGCATCTCTCGGCCAGTGATGCGGCTCTTTGCCTCTCATCATATTGTCTATATACTGTAGCTCTTTGCCTTGTGTCAAGTTAATTTTCTTTTATAACCTCTCTCTACCACTTGTTCCTCCACTGAGGGTTGTGGGGGGACTGGAGCCTATCCCAGCAAAGGTGGGGTCACCCTGGACTGGTCCCAGTCAATCACAGGGCTACCACACACACACACACACACACACACACCTATGGGTAATTTAGAGTTTTCAATTGACCTGATCCCCAATCGTGCATGTCTTTGGACTGGGAGAGAGAACCCACGCAGGCTCAGGGAGAACATGGAGACTCCACACAGAAGGTCCCCAACCTCCATCGCAACCAGGAAACAAACACGGGGCCTTCTGATGTGAGGCGCTTTCATTTTCGCACACTCCATTAGCATGGAGTGTGCTAAAATGATGCTGAAGATTTGAAGCCTTGAAATGTGATGTCGTTGTACTGCATAATAAACAGAGTGATTTCCCATTGAGATGGCTCTAAAGAGGTAAAGTGGTTTCGTGCTTTTTGGAAGTAGTAAAATTGTTTATGGCAGAAAAGACCAAAACTTCCCCTTTGATTTCAGACCCCAACTGGCTTATGGATTTAGCTTTTTCAGTGGACATGCTCTCACACTTAGATAAACTAAACCTGGATCTGCGGGGGAAATTAACCCTATAAAGCCTGACACATCAAAAAAAAGGCCAAAAAAGTCACATTTTTTGGAAATGAGATGTTTATTGAACCTTTTAACAAAATCTCTTTTTTTGTGAAACAGCGCCCCCCGGCGGCGGCCCGCGGCAGCGCCCGAAGATAGAGCCGGGCGGGAGGGCGGTATCGCTCCGCCTCACCTGGCACTTCCAGCGGGACGTCGCCTCGGTCCCCTCCGCCGCTCCGGCCTCCGCCCCGGGCCCCGACCGAGAGGACCGTCCCGACCCCTCATGCAGCACCTTTCTGCGGCCCGGGGGTGTTCATCTCTGCTTAGGCTTCCTCTCAGACCCCGGGATTAAAGTTACCTGACGACCGGAGCAGCCGCGCCGCCTCCGACATGTCTTCTTCCGCCACAGGTGACCCCGATGAGCAGGTGAGTGGCTGCAGAGTTTCCCCATTTAAATAGGGCGCCCTCGCACCCCGCTGTGGCCCGGGGGTGGGAATGGGCTGCACGGGGCGTCGTCTCCAGGTTAAATCCCGGTTGATAAAGTTGGATTTTCCCCTGAAAGAAAGAGGAGAAATAGTGCAAAATCTCAACATTCATTTTTCTTTTATCGAGACAAGTTAAATGTCCCAGAAAGACAAACCTGCACAAATGTAACCGATCTAAACATCCTGGGCTGCACATTCGTGTAGAATCAACGATCTAAAGTAAGTTTTCTGTTACTAATCCAAGAAATAATCGTTAATCTGAGAGTGTTAGCCAGGTTCATGCGGTTACCATGGTTACGGTAACCGTGGTTAATGTAAACACAGCTTTAAGCGTTTAAACCTTTATGTTACCTCTTATCAACTATTACAGACAACAACTGTATTGAAACAGCGATGGCTCGGAGCAGAATGGAGCAAGAAGAGGAGAAGACTTTGAGGAAAGAGGTGGAGCAGCTTCAGAACAAACTGAATGAGAAGAAGAGGAACTCATCAAGGCTGTGAAGAACCGAGGAGGCCCGTTTGGACACCGGGGACCGGCTGGGAGACGATGAAGCTGATCTGGACCAGAGCAAGATCAGATGTGAAGCTCTGGAAGAAGAACGTGAGGAGATGAGGAAAGAGAAAGAGGAGAAGGATACAAGAAGGCAGGACCTCCAGCTGAGGGAGGTCTTTGTGAAGGAGATGGAGGAGGAGAAGAGACAGTTTAAGTTAGGAAAAGAGAGGATGGAGCAGCAGGTCCACCTTCAGAAGAACAAACCACAACTGGATGAGGAGCAACAAAACTGGAAGGTTAAGATGAAGGAAATGGAAGGCTCCTTCATGAAGCAGCTGGTTGAGAAGGAAGAGAGCTTCAACCGGATGATATCAAAAGTTCTTCAACATTATGAGGCCGGTGCAGAAATATGGGCCCAAAAACAGAGAAACCTGGAGGAGAAGTTCAGAGAGAGCCAAAGGATCAGAGAGGAGAAGACCAGAGAGGAGATCCAGAGGCTCTCTGAGATGGTCCTCCAACTGAAGGTGAGATGTTTGAACCTTTGTTCCTCCTCCAGAGGGTTTCAGGTGAAGTTCAGTCAAATCTAAATCATGATGTGTCTCTTGTCTGCAGCTGGAGGCCCAGGAGAGGGAGGAGAAGAAGAGGAGGAAGTGGTACAGGAGGCTGATGTTCTGGAGGAAGAAGAAGTGAAGAACATGCAGAGCTCCAAGACCCTCCTCCTGTCCCAACTGGCCTCCTGGTCCTCCTGGAAGCTGGGAGTCCAGGGTTCCATGGAGGAGCTCTGCAGAAGCGCGGTAACGGCTCCCTCGGCGTCCGTGCTCGCCATCGCCGACGGTCCAGACCGCCGTCTGCATTCGCCTCTTTGTTTTTCCTTTCAGGAGATTAGAAAAGCCGTCCTTTCAGATCTGACCAAGCTGGGAAAGGAAGCAGGACTCAAGTCCTTTGAGCAGGTAATGATTAAACACCACGAGACCCATTTAAAAACAGTGTTTCAGTATTTAAACACACTTTAATGTGAATACACGAAAACTGATCAATGGGATGAGGTACGTGCAGCTGTGTTTGCGCCCCCTGGAGCACAAGAGGAGTACTGCAACCAAAAGCACTCGCTCATTTTTAACATGTTCATGATTTAAAATGACGGATTTGGAGTGCAGAAGTATAATTTTATCCCCCCACACTGATGAGGTGCAGCAGACGTAGATGTGGGACCTTCCTTTACCGTCCTACCTTGGACAGACTCCCTAAACCCTCCATCTGTTCCTCCCTCGTGCAGGTGAAGGACATTCACCTCCACCCGGAGCAGTTCACCATTGAAAACGGCCTGTTGACTCCGACCCTGAAGGCCAAGAGGGCCGAGCTGAAAACGCTGTTCCAGCCTCAGATCAACCAGCTGTACGCCAACATGTCCTGAATAAACCCAAACTTCGAACCTGCCCGCTCTGGTCCCCGTTTGTTTGGCTTGTTGTTGCATTAAAACGTGCTGAAACACCAGCAGGGAAAAACGAAACCTCAGGTACTGAAAATGTGCCTCAATTAACAGAGTAGAAGTTAAAGTTCCAGTCTTTGAGCCTTTATGTGAAAGTGAAACTAAACTGTTGCTCCAGCTGCTCTTTTTCAGCGCGTTGCTGCCCCCGTGTGGTGAGCACAGGAACAGCAGCCTTCACACGAAAGACTTGAAGCTTGAATGTGTTCAACAGGTATTAGATGAGAAACACCTGTCGGTATCAGGAGATTCTTTATCACATCAGAATCAGCCCTGTTGGTTAATTTAATTTATATTCAATATTACTGAGTCGTGGAGCCTCGTCAGGGTGTAAGGACTAAAGTGTGTGAAGGTTTACGGGGCCTTTAAGGGGCCTCAGTCTGGATCAGCAGGCTCCACCATCACGGGGAAAAGGACCAGTGGCTCCCTCCACCGGGAGGGTCGCACACAAGGTCACAGCTGGAGGTCGGGGTCAGTGCAGGACGTTCACCACCCGGCAGGAGGACCGACACCGGGTCCAAGGAGGTTCAAGGTTCCCCGTATTTGATGGACTAGCGACCTCACGGGCTTGAAGGTTCTCCAGCGGTTGATGTGAGGAGGAGGGTGTGACGTTTGCAGCATCAAAAAACACTAAAATTCAGAGACAAAATGTTTAAATTACTGAAATTAATATATATATAACAACTGTGATCAATCATCCAGAATTGAACCAAAGAGGATTTTCTTCCTGGTCTGGACCACCATCAAGCGTGTGTGTGTCTGTTTCAGAAGATCTCTCTTTTTCTGGTTTTCTCTCCATTGAGCCTCCACACGTTCCTCTGAGCTCGTGGCTGATTAATCTTCAGGGTTCATCAGCATGGACCATATATGGTTGTGTTTGGGCGAATGGGGGCGGAGTCTGAGGCACAAGCCTGTGGCTGCAGGAGGTTTTTATCAATGAGAACTGGAGAGCTGAGCGCACACCCAATTTGATTGACCTGAAAAAGGTACCGTATTTTCCGCACTATACGGCGCACCGCATTACAAGGCGCACCTTCAATGAATGACGTATTTTAGAACTTTTTCCATATATAAGGCGCATCGCATATAAGGCGCTACAGTAGAGGCTGGGGTTACGTTATGCATTCATTATGTTAGCCTTTCCTGGTCTATCTCCTGACCGTCGTCGGGAAACACAGGGGACTTCGGCCGCGCGCACGCACTCTCTCACTCCCGTTCACGCACTGAGCTTCTTGGACTGCACACATTTAGACACATCTCACAACAATTAGATGGTGCTGCGCTAAAGGGAACTTCAACAAAACAGTCAGATAG
Organism: Lagocephalus sceleratus; assembly: GCA_911728415.1. Lineage (NCBI taxonomy): Eukaryota > Metazoa > Chordata > Actinopteri > Tetraodontiformes > Tetraodontidae > Lagocephalus > Lagocephalus sceleratus. Next base: position 1,549,518 of record CAJVRN010000231.1, on the reverse strand, counting down.
GTCAATAAAGTCAAACTTTATTAATAGATTACAAACCAGCTTTCTGACAACTCCATTCACTCTCAAAATTAATAAACAGCTATTTTATTATTTTCTCCGTGGTAAAGCATTAGTATTTTCGTGACACATCTTTAACATCTTTTAACTATCTTTTAACAACAGCAAGGTAAAAATTTAACTTTTTCTTTATTCAGTAAACACATAAAAAACAATCATACTGTTACGGTAAATTAAACGTTAGTGCAATCACAATATAGTAACAATCGTAATAGTTCAGAGCAATAACAAGAACAATAATAACTCTAAAGCAATAGCATAATAACTGTAAACTGTAAACACACAAAAGACGCACGTAAAGCTCACTTTCTCAGTTCCTCATCTAGAATCCCCCGAAATCTTCTTCTTCCGTGTCCGAATTGAAAAGCTGGGCGAATGCGGCATCCATCACGCCCGGCTCCGTCTTCTCGAAGTCGTCAGTAATCATAAAATCGATAAAATAAATAAGCCATTTCAGGGTCTTTACAAAAACACACAAATAGAAATGAAACGCCGGTTTATATTACAGCATTTACCGCGCACGACTTCTTTTACGGGGGAAAATCGAGTCGGCGGCTGCTTACCGTAGGATCCATATATAAGGCGCATCGGATTATAAGGCGCACCGTCGGTTTTTGATCAAATTAAAGGCTTTTGGGTGCGCCTTATAGTGCGGAAATTACGGTAGATATTTCTTGGGTGTATACGCATTTCTGATTTGGAGTGTACTCTACACCTTTTTTTATGCAAGGATTGATAAATGAACAGTGCACTTTATTTTTTTCAATTAAGACTGATCATATTTAATCTGTCCCTTTATCTCAGCACCTTTCCTCTCTCACATGTTGTAATTCACTGACTCAACTCCTCCTGTCTTCAAAAAAGGTGTAAATCACCGTACAACATGGTCAGTGTCAGTGGTCTTTTAGATCTCTTATCACAATCACCTTTGCTTCCTCTGGTGTTCCCTTCAGCCGGATCATTCCTTTACAGTTTCTTGTCCGTATTGCTTGAATTTTGTTCAGTTTTCTCAAGAACTATGCCTGCCTGGCAATTTCAGCATTCCCAAGATATGTGGGCCTACATGAAGTACTAAAACAGAATAGAAACATATATGGAAACTGAAATACTAGTTAAGGTTATAACCACTTGGATTCAATCTCAAAAGAAAGCGGACTGGCCTGAAAGGCAGCAGCAACCACACTCATACAGATTATTTACTTTTATTTCATTTGGCTAATTAATGGTGGGTATTTAATGAAAAAAAAAACAGGCAAAATATTGTGAAATGAAAATGTGTTCTTTAAAGTCCAGCAGGGGCAGTAAAAGTCTCCGGTTCAGTTACTGTAAATCAGCAGGTTTCTGAAAAGGCTCCCAGGCAACAGCTCACTGGTCAGTCTTTAAAGTGGGCGGGGTTATGGGAGCGTTTATCTCAGAAACTGTGGAGCGGTCTGATCCTGACTGAGAGATCTCTGACTGGGGTGAGTGGGATCAACTTAAATCTCCTTTTATCTTATTATATAGAGACATAGAGAGGACCTTTACTCTCAGGACTAAAAGTTAATGTGGGCCATCTTTACTGCTTTGATATGAAAGTGGCACGCCCTTTTTCCTTTTTTTTTCTGTCCACCTTTTCCACAAATTGTGCACTATTATTGTAGTACTCTTTACTCTTGCTGGTGACAGCTATATGTCGTATATGTGCATATGTTCAGATTAAGTCATTTGATTACTTATAGGCATGTACCAGTGGCAGGCTGTGCATTCCACACCTACCTGGGCCTTCACTGATGTCCTACTAGTCTAACTTCAATAAATACTCCAAATAATACCGTCATTTATGACACCAGGGCTGGAGAAATACTATACACAAACACACTTATGCGCTACTGGGCATTGTTTCACTTCACTTGTGTACACAGGCTGTTTTCTGTTGTGTTTACAACATATCTTCCTGTGGTACTGTCAAAACGTAAAAATAGAACAGAATTCCCGACACTTACAGTGAACAGACGCCAATTACCGTATTTTCTGGACCATAAGGTGCACCGAGTTATAAGGCGCACTGCCAAAAAACGGGTCTGAAAGGGTTTTTTCCATACATAAGCTGCACTGGATTATAAGGCGCATTAAGCGAACCAAAACAGTCAGAAAACTCACTTTATTTTGTGGTCTATATACCGTATTTAACGCACCGTTTCATAGGGCGCAGTTTTCAATTCCGTGGTCTATTTCTGTAATTAACCAACATATTATCAGACGCATGCTAAAACACACAGTAAAAAAATGACAAAAGAAGCAAAACACTGAGTTTCATCAATTTAATTAAAATAAATATTCATAAGCACACCTCTGCTGTTACCTGGCACACCTAGCATCGGTGTTGCACCAATCAATCAGGCGGAGCTTTTACCGTAGTGCACTTAGCAAAGGCGCACAGCAGATTGTGGAACTCAGTCCACACACCGCGCACCGTATTAAAGGAAGCACCGTCGATTTTGAGAACATTTCAGGGTCCTAAGTGCACCTTATGGTGCGGAAAATATTATATAAATAATTGGTGATTCTGAAGGCAGATTTGAGAACAAAATAAGTGTACAAAGTTTAATTTAGAAGTGAAGAGTAAGAATTCACACTTTCTAACCCTTCTCTGACTTTTAAAGTGAAACTGTAAACTTTGTATTGTGTTTAGGGCTCATCATGACTGAAATCCCGGACATTACAGAAATACAAGAAGCTCTGCAAAATAATGACCAAGCTTTAGCTGCTGCCAAAATCAGAGCTCTTCTGGAGAGGGAAGCAAACACCCCTCTTAATATTGGCATTACAGGAGAATCTGGCTCTGGAAAATCATCCTTTGTGAATGCCTTTAGAGGTGTGGACCACAGAGAGGTCAACGCTGCTCCTACAGGTGTTGTAGAAACCACTACAGAAGTTAAAGCATATCCCCATCCAAGCTATCCCAATGTTACCCTCTGGGATCTCCCTGGTATCGGTACCACCACGTTTCCAGCTGATGAGTACCTGAGGCATGTTGGATTTGAAAGGTTTGATTTTTTCATCATAATCTCAGATACTCGCTTTAGAGAAAATGATGTGAAACTTGCGAAGGAGATCCAGAAGATGGGGAAGAAGTTCTACTTTGTGCGATCCAAGGTTGATCATGATCTGCAGAATGCAAAAAGGAGTCAGACAAACTTTGATGCACAGCAGACACTCTCACTAATCCGAGAAAACTGCAAACAAGGTAGAAAAACCCTGAATACTGTACAATTGTGTGTTTATATGTAGTAGTGATGATGTCATTTCCTGGGACTCAGGTCTTCTCAATGCAGGTCTGCAGGATCCTCAGGTTTTCCTGCTGTCCAACTTTGAGCTTCGGTGCCATGACTTCCATCGCCTACACGAGACCCTGGAGAGAGAACTTCCAGAACACAAGAGGGATGCTCTGCTCTTTGCCATGCCAAACATGAGCCTGAAGATCATCGAGAAGAAGAAAGAAGCCTTCAAGTCAAAAATCTCTCACTATGCTTATGTGTCTGCAGCATGTGCAGCTGTACCAATTCCTGGATTTTCTGTTGCTGTTGATGGAAGTCTGATAGCTGCTGTTGTAAATATGTACAAAAATGGTTTTGGTCTGGACAGACCTTCACTGGAGCGACTCGCTCACAACACAGGTGTACCATTGGAGGATCTGACCTCAGTTGTCCGTTCACCTCTGGGTTTAAACACCATAAATATGCAATTTATCTTGAGGCTGATGTCTCAGTCAGCAAGTGTTGCTGCTGCGATGGCAGCTGAGGAAAGCCTAAGAGTTCTTATTCCGTTATTTGGAACCATGGTAGCAGTAGGAATCTCTTATAAAGTCACTGAAACTTGTCTGCTCGATTCCCTTGACACGCTTGCTGAAGATGCTCAGGCTGTCTTTGAAAGGGCTCTCTGTTGCATGAATTCCTCAGTGTGAAACATTTACAAACACATCCCAGCTGCCTCCAGACAAGAGAGGTGGGTTAGTCCCCCAGCAGTGGGGCAGACCCCAGATCAGTTTCCAACTCATTGCAAAATATTAATGTATATGTGTCTCTTTTCCTTCTCCTTTATCCCGCTGGCCATCAGCAGGAGGGTCCCCCCATATGAGCTTGGTCCTTCTCAAGGGTTTTTCCTGTTAAAGGGGAATGTTCCTTGTTAGGGGTCTGGCCCTGGGTGTTACAAATGAATATTGGTCAAGCTTTTGAACTTTTTGCAAATTATCTGCAAACAATCTAAATATCACTTGAAATTTTCAAGATGTATCAGATCGTAATATCTTTGGACTAATTTTTTTTACAATATATTTTCTAACTAAAGTTAAAGTAGGCACCATGTGTTTTTATATCAAAGGCACCATATCTTTTCTAAGCAAAAACAGGTAATAAGTAGAAAATGATATGAGAACAAGTTCCAATATGTGATTTTGCAATAAAAAGATGCAATTTTAATATATCAGGCGATGGATAGTGCAACCCTTTTGGAAAATACCTTGTTTTGAAAGTACTGTAGTGTGCCATTACTTTTGCTTTTTTCTTTTACTCATTGAAGTATGAATGTTTTCCCATGTTTGCTCAAACCTTTATATGGAACTCTTTAAGCAGTCAGAAAAGTTTTTATGTAGCATGTTAAGCTCTAGATGTCCATCACCAGCATATGAAGCAAATAATGAAATAGGAAATGTAGAAAGCCTATTTTCACGCATTTTGTGTGTGTTTTATATTAAAAAAAATATTATATAAACAATTTTGTACTCATTGAAGTATGAATGTTTTTCCCATGTTTAATCAAACCTTTATATGGAACTCTTTAAGCACTCAGAAACGTTTTTATGTAACATGTACTATCTGTGTTGGTCTCCAATGTAATGAGATATTATTATTATTGTACTGTAAAGATGTTTTGATATTGATGATATATTGATCATCTAGATGTCCATCACCATCATATGAAGCAAATAATGAAATAGGAAGTGTAGACTCCATACAAAGCATATTTCCATGCATTTTGTGTGTGTTTTATATTAAAAAAAATATTATATCAACAATTTTGTAAAACCAAATGTACACATTGAGGCTTTTGAATATCAACTAATGTTTCACTTCAACGATGTTTCTCCAGCATGTTAAGGTTCTGTAACAGAATATATTAGATAATGTCTTTGTTGTGTTACAAAATTGGCCACGTTGCCTGATCAAATTTTTAAAAATCCGTATGCACATTTACAAATATTTTATCTTCTCTAGAACATTTGAACAATGCAATTGACCCTTGAATGATGAAATGACTAAATGTTCCAGACCTAATCTTCGTGAAACTAGCTCCTAGCAGGGGTGGCCAACATGAGGCTCTTGGCCAATAATGCGGCTCTTTGCCTCTCATCATATTTTCTATATACTGTAGCTCTTTGCCTTGTGTCAAGTTAATTTTTTTTTATAACCACACCCAAATTCAAAGCCACTTGCTCCTCTACTGAGGGTTGTGCGGGACTGGAGCCTATCCCAGCAAAGGTGGGGTCACCCTGGACTGGTCCCAGTCAATCACAGGGCTAACACACACACACACACACACACACACACACACCACACACACGGGTAATTTAGAGTTTTCAATTGACCTGATCCCCAATCGTGCATGTCTTTGGACTGGGAGAGAGAACCCACGCAGGCTCAGGGAGAACATGGAGACTCCACACAGAAGGTCCCAAACCTCCATCGCAACCAGGAAACATGAACACGGGGCCTTCTGATGTGAAGGTGCTAACATTTTAGCACTTCGCATTTTAGCACACTCCATTAGCATGGAGTGTGCTAAAATGATGCTGAAGATTTGAAGCCTTGAAATGTGATGTTGTACTGCATAATAATGTGATTTCCCATTGAGATGGCTCTCAAGAGGTAAAGTGGTTTCGTGCTTTTTGGAAGCAGTAAAATTGTTTATGGCAGAAAAGACCAAAACTTCCCGTTTGATTTCAGACCCCAACTGGCTTATGGATTTAGCTTTTTCAGTGGACATGCTCTCACACTTAGATAAACTAAACCTGGATCTGCGGGGGAAATTAACCCTATAAAGCCTGACACATCAAAAAAAAGGCCAAAAAAGTCACATTTTTTGGAAATGAGATGTTTATTGAACCTTTTAACAAAATCCCAATTTTTGGGAAACAGCGCCCCCCGGCGGCGGCCCGCGGCAGCGCCCGAAGATAGAGCCGGGCGGGAGGGCGGTATCGCTCCGCCTCACCTGGCACTTCCAGCGGGACGTCGCCTCGGTCCCCTCCGCCGCTCCGGCCTCCGCCCCGGGCCCCGACCGAGAGGACCGTCCCGACCCCTCATGCAGCACCTTTCTGCGGCCCGGGGGGTGTTCATCTCTGCTTAGGCTTCCTCTCAGACCCCGGGATTAAAGTTACCTGACGACCGGAGCAGCCGCGCCGCCTCCGACATGTCTTCTTCCGCCACAGGTGACCCCGATGAGCAGGTGAGTGGCTGCAGAGTTTCCCCATTTAAATAGGGCGCCCTCGCACCCCGCTGTGGCCCGGGGGTGGGAATGGGCTGCACGGGGCGTCGTCTCCAGGTTAAATCCCGGTTGATAAAGTTGGATTTTCCCCTGAAAGAAACAGGAGAAATAGTGCAAAATCTCAACGTTCATTTTTCTTTTATCGAGACCAGTTAAATGTCCCAGAAAGACAAACCTGCACAAATATAAGCGATTTAAACATCCTGGGCTGCACATTCATGTAGAATCAACGATCTAAAGTAAGTTTTCTGTTACTAATCCAAGAAATAATCGTTAATCTGAGAGTGTTGTCTTGGAAATATGTGTCCAAATGTCGCTTTTACCTGACCTCAAGGTCACTGATGGAGGTTATTGGGCGAACCGAACGTGACCTTTTACGTCCAAAATTAATCTAAAAGTGCTTTTACTGGTCACTACTGCTACCCCACGTGAATGAAGCCCAACACCAACAGTCACTGGTTTCCATTCCCACCAGTTTATGCGACTCTTTTCTGAATGAAATGTCCCCTAAGTGCTGCTTCCTGCTGCTGTGTTGCATTTTATTTAAATAAAAATCCCCCTAATACGCTGGTAGAGTTGCGTAATTGCCCCGTGGACGTGGTTTTTCAGTCTGAGGTTTGTTTACATTCCTCTAGTTTATATATAGATCTGGCTCGGCCGCACGTGAGTGGACTTTATTTACATCTGGAGGCTTCGAGGTGCTGGAGCTCCACGCTGGGACTCGCCCCAGGTCGCCTTCGGGCTTTGATCCAAGCACAAGGAGAAGGCGGGGCCGGGCTCCGCCCACCGCCACCTGACCCCTGGAGCAAATGGACGGCGTCCTGGTGTGTGTGTGTCTGGTGTGTGTGTGTGTGTGTACACAGCAGCCTGACTTAAGCGCCCATAAAGGCCGACCTGGTGTTTGCCCTGGGCGGGGATTCGCCTCTCTCCCGTCGTCGCGCTGACTCGGCTCCCTCGGGGCTTTGGCGAGTAAACACGACCTCGGCGGCGGTGAGGTAACGGCCTCTCACGCCTCTAAACGGCCTCTTCAGCCGCTCGCCGTGGTCGTTGTCCTCGACCCTCGGAGGCGAGGCCTTGACCCCCCCCCCCTTTTACTGGCCCACGCCAGAGACAAACGTGTGTGTGTGTTTGTGTTTGTGTTTGTGTGTGTGTGTGTGTGTGGGGGGGGGTCAGACCCCTCAGAGGGTCTGGGTACTGGCTGACACCAGGGTCTTTGACACGGTCTTCTACTGTTGTCCCCGTGAATGTGTCAGTGTCTATCAGCTGGACATAGCCGAAGTCTCCGCGGGCAACGTGGCGCCACGTCACAACCCGACTTGTCATTAGAGCCAGAGTTCTTCCTAATGCGTCACTAGAACCTGCTTTGATGTGTCGCTAGAAACTGCTTTGATGTGTCGCTAGAGCCTGCTTTGATGCGTCACTAGAACCTGCTTTGATGTGTCGCTAGAACCTGCTTTGATGTGTCGCTAGAGCCTGCTTTGATGCGTCGCTAGAAACTGCTTTGATGCGCCGCTAGAAACTGCTTTGATGCGCCACTAGAAACTGCTTTGATGCGCCACTAGAAACTGCTTTGATGCATCGCTAGAAACTGCTTTGATGCGTCGCTAGAACCTGCTTTGATGCGTCACTAGAACCCGTTTTGATGTGTCGCTGGAACCCGCTTTGATGTGTCCCTGGAACCCGCTTTGATGTGTCCCTGGAACCCGCTTTGATGTGTCACTAGAACCCGCTTTGATGCGTCGTTAGAACCCACTCTGATGCGTCACTAGTACCTGCTTTGATGCGTCACTAGAACCTGCTTTGATGCGTCACTAGAAACTGCTTTGATGTGTCGCTAGAACCTGCTTTGATGCATCGTTAGAAACTGCTTTGATGCGTCACTAGAACCCGTTTTGATGTGTCGCTGGAACCCACTTTGATGTGTCGCTGGAACCTGCTTTGATGTGTCACTAGAACCCGCTTTGATGCGTCACTAGAACCTGCTTTGATGCGCCACTAGAACCCACTTTGATGTGTCGCTAGAACCCACTTTGATGCGTCGCTAGAACCTGCTTTGATCCTAACGTTCCAGAAACGCTGCCGACTCCATGGCGGCGTGCGCTGGCGTACACTCTCCAGTGGTTGGTACGGGGGGGGCGAGCCCGGATCCGGCGCTCTGGCGGCGCTCCCATCTCCGCGCAGTTGGTGACGAAGCCATTTTAGGTGTGGAAACGCGCCCCCCCCCCCTTTTCTTTTTTTCAACAACCGTCGGCGTTGTGCGAGCGCGCTGGTGCGGACAAAGACGGATTGTCATTCCAGCTCCGGGTTGGAAAGTCTGGGCTCCTCCGTGACCGCCGCTGCCGCGTCTGCTCTTTCTCATCCGTTTCCGATGAAAGAGGCTCTTCTGCCTCACGGGCCCGGGGGCCCAACCTCCACGCCCCCCACGACCCCCCCCACCGGTGGCGCCCGCGTCAGAGGGCTTCACCCGTGTTTGTGACTCCGGGCTTGGAATCCCGGCGGAGACGAGGCGGGAAGTTCGGGTGCTTCTGATCGCAGATCGTACGGGGGGGGGGTCCGACGTGACCCCACGCGACCCCCCCGGGCCCGGTGTGATCGCCACAAGCGAATACACGTCCAGGACGCCGCCGCCAACAATGTTTCACCCCTCAACCGACTCGCGTCCGAGAACGACCCCCCCCCTCGCTGCTCCCTGAGGTCAAAGTTCACCGCCACGGAGGGAGGCGGGAGAACGAGGCTGCGCGCGGCGGAACGCGTCGTACAAGTCCGGCCGTGCCAACAGGACCCTGTATGCGGAGGGGGACACCCTGCCCCCCCTCTGGCCCGTCCCTCCCGTCCCCTCTGGATTACCATTAATAATCCACCGGCGCTAATCCCTACTTCCTCTAACCCCCTGACACTCTCTGGTTGGGCTCGTGTAATCATAAACCCAACGTCGGTCAAATATTAGCCGTGATAATCCTCACAAACGGGTGATTTTAAGCGGCTATTTTCCTGTTTTATCCCGTTTTATCCTGTTTTATCTTGTTTTATCGGGGGGGCGTTCAGGAGCAGCGCTGCTGAATCACCCTCAATGAATCATTTAATCAGGAATGCATGAAACGTTCTGTCGGAGCAGACGTGGTTCATTATTTTATTGTTTATTGTTGTTTATGTAGGGAGAGGTGATATTTACGTGTGTATGTTGTCACAGCCTTTATTTACACGTTTAACACTCACGTCCCGGTCTGAAGTCACCTGTAATGTCGGCATGTGGCCGCCAGGGGTCAGTGTTGACCCGATGTTCTATTATAGCTTGGACATATGAAATACGGTGTGTTTATTTTATTATTGTTGTGTGTGTGTGTGTGTGTGTGTATGTATGTGTGTGTGTGTGTGTTGGGGGGGAGGTCTTCTGTTGAGAGCAGCAAAAAAGCTCTGAATTCAATCCTGTGGCTCCCGAAGGATGATGCAGTTATAATTGTACTGGGCAAACCGGCTCACGTCAACATAATCCACTTAGAACACACACGCATACACACACGCACACACACACACGCGCGCCCACTAATCAGGGTGATCTGCCACCCGGGGTTTTACCCTTTGTTCATTATTGATAAGGGAGAAGAGAGGAAAGGTGTGATGGGAGCGGAAGCGTTTCTGTTCTGGTCAACAGTAATTCTTCATCTCTGCGTTGTGGTTGTTGTTGTTGTTGGTGTTGTTGTTGTTGATTACCCAGGAAGAGAACCATCCGACTGAACAATATAACTGTGTTTAGTTGGGACTGCTGCCCTGTGGTTATTTCCAAAGCTGTGGTTGTAGGGCGTTCATTTGATGAGGTCATCTTTCACGGTGAGCGTCTCTGTTTTACGACACAAACGCAACATGCATTTAATTTTAAAGCTGTGAAATTACCTAATTTATTCATGTTCTCTGATGATGAGAGAGAGAGAGACATAAAGAGAGAGAGAGAGGGAGGGAGAGAGAGAGAAAGACAGGAGAAAACGGGAAAGAGCTAGAATCTGTCTCCTTCACTTAATCTGGGCAGTCTTGTTGGCTTCTCTCCCCTTGGACTGTGTGTGTGTGTGTGTGTGTGCGTGTGTGTGTGTGTGTGTGTGTGCGCGTGCGGCTGTTTGTGTGAGCATGAGTGTGAAAGTGGGTGTGAGCGACTGACTGAGTTGGTGTCTGCGCTCGGCGAGAGCGGCTGCCGCTCCTCTCCACTCCCGTCCATCCATGCCGGATTAAAAACAACATCGTCTGTTCCGGACTCGCACACACTCAAACACACACACACACACACACACGCGCGCACACACACAGTCACCGTTACACCCGCTGAGATGAGCGAGGAGGTTAAAGAAAAGGCTCCGGGGAAGGCTCACCGCAAGAAGAAGGGGAAGAAGGTAAAAGAACGCTCCGAGCCCGGCGTTCCGGAGAGAACGGGAAAGATTTGATTTGTGTGTTTGTTTGTTTGTTTGTTTGTTTGTCTGTTACGCACAACTTCAAGGATATTTGTCTGGACTTGGTGATTTGGCGTTGAGGCGCTCGTCCGCCCGGCTTCTCGTTTTTTTTCCGCTTCCAAGTTGAATTCGCACCTTTTTCCGAGCGCGTCGGGCACCTGTTAACCTGCTGATACGGGCGGAGGGAGGCGGTGGGAGCCGAGGTCTGATCCAAGAATGGGAGGAAGGGGGGGGGGGCACGAGGAAGAGGGGTGATGAGGGGGGGGCACGAGGAAGAGGGGTGATGGGGGGGGCACGAGGAAGAGGGGTGATGAAGGGGGATGAAGAGAGGAGGTGGAAGGGGAGCAGGACGAGGGGAAAGCGCGGATCATCTTGATCCAGGCGGAGCCGCGACCGCTCCCGATGTCGCAGCATGAATAAGGCATCAGCCGATCGTAACAATGTCGGGATGATCTACGGTCCCCCCCCCCCCCGTCAAAGCCCGCCGAGGGGGCGGGGCTTAGGCCTCGATCGTGGCTCCGGTCCGGTTGCCCTCAACACAAACCTGCGGTCTGGTTTTAATGTTGCCCAGGTTCCCTCCGGAGACGCCAACGTTTGTGTTATAAATATTTAAAAGCCTTACAGCCGGCGGCGTGTTCACGGGGTACGAACAGTCGTTATGTCGTTTTATTCACCGTTTTATAAACGGGCCGACGATGACGGAGCAGCACTCACACCGTCATGTGGCGGTACTTCAAGAACTGTTCTGTCCTGACGGGCTTCAGGCGCTCACTTCTGTGTTTGTTCAGGTGGACGCACAAGGTGGTGGTTCTGGACGACTGATGAGGGGAGACAGTCGGACAGGGGGGTCGAGACTCCCATCTGGACCAGTCAGATGGGAGTGGACACAGTCGGACAGGAGGGGGGGAGACAGTCGGATGGGAGGGGGGAGACAGTCGGATGTGAGGGAGACAGTCGGATGGGAGGGGGGAGACAGTCGGATGGGAGGGGGGAGACAGTCAGATGTGAGGGAGACAGTCGGACGGGAGGGGGGAGACAGTCGGATGGGAGGGGGGAGCCAGTCGGACCTGAGGGAGACAGTCGGACGGGAGGGGGGAGACAGTCAGATGTGAGGGAGACAGTCGGACATGAGGGAGACAGTCAAATGTGAGGGAGACAGTCAGACAAGGGGAAACAGTCAGTTGGGAGTGGACACAGTCAGACGGGAGGGGGATCAGTCAGATAGGAGAGTTGGAGAGGAGAAGAGACAGTCAAACAAGTAAGGAGACAGTCAGGGGGAGACAGTCGGACAGGAGGGGGAGACAGTCGGACAGGAGGGGGTGACAGTCGGACAGGAGGGGGAGACAGTCGGACAGGAGGGGGAGACAGTCGGACAGGAGGGGGAGACAGTCGGACAGGAGGGGGGACAGTCGGAGGGGACAGTAGACCGTGAAAGAGTGTGAGGAAGAGTAGATGGTGTGAACAAACAGTGGACTTGGACTCTCCGACTGTTGCTGGAGACGGTGGTATGAGACCGTGTGGATGACGGAGGAAATCCCAGACGTGTCACGAAATGACGCATCGCCGTCCCACTGGTTTCTCTGGGTGTACTGGGAGGCCCCAGAGGCTGTTGGACCAGTAAACATCGCTCTCCTACACCGTGACGTCTGTCTGGATGAAAAACGAGGAGACGCCGTTTCCAAATTCCTCTAATGGGACAAACGTTGTTGATGTTCTCTGTATCTTATTGAATTAACTTTTCACCGGTCTGAGTTTGATTCCTGCTGATCGATCTTGGCTCGTGCTGTTGACTTACGTTGGTCTCCGGTTCATCCGGATCAAAGGAAATCGCTTTGATCTCTTTGTTTTACAGTCAGTTGATTCCTGGTCATGTGATCCATATTTTGTTTTCAACCTGTAATTCCGAGATCTCTCTTTTCCCAGTTTGAGAATTGTTGGAACCCAATAATTCCTTTATTTTTCCGCTCGGGATAACGTAAATGAGGGGGAGCGTGGGGAGGAAGAGAATGTGGCGGGGCCGGCTGTTGGGGACTTGACAGCTTAGCAGGTGTATTATTGGATGTAACTATGACAACCAAAGACCTGGCTGGGAGGAGGAGGAAGTGAGAAGTTATTCATCAAGTAGAGTTCCCTCTTGAGGTCTCTTTGGGTCTGTCTGAAGGCCTCTCTTGATCTCTCTTGGGGTCTGGTCTCTAGAGGACTCTCTGGACCTCTCTGAGTATTTCTGAAGGTATATCTGAAGGTCTCTCTAGAGGTCTTTCTGGAACTCTCTTGAGGTCTGATTGTACCTCTTTGGAGCTCTTTGGAGGACTCTCTGGACCTCTCTTGGGGTATTTCTGAAGGTCTTTCTGAAGACCTCTATGGAGGTCTCTCTGAGGGTCTCTCTAAAGGTCTTTCTGGACTTCTCTCGAGGTCTGATTGTACCTCTATGGAGCTCTCTCAGGTTCTTTCTGGAGGACTCTCTGGAGCTCTCGGGGTATTTCTGGAAGTCTCTCTGAAGACCTCTCTGGAGGTCTAATTGGACCTTTTTGGAGGACTCTCTGGACCTCTCTGGGGGTATTTATGAAGGTCTTTCTCAAGACCTGTATGGAGGTCTCTCTGAAGGTCTCTATAGAGGTCTTTCTGGACCTCTCTCGACATCTGATTGTAGCTCTCTGGACCTCTCTCAGGATCTTTCTGGAGTACTCCCTGGAGCTCTCTCAGGGTATTTCTGGAGGTCTCTCTGAAGACCTCTCTGGAGGTCTGATTGGACCTCTTTGGAGGATTCTCTGGACCTTTCTCGGGGTCTTTCTGGACCTCTCTCTCCTGAGCTATAGCAGGATAAAAACAGATCCCGGTACCACCTGTGAGCTGCTGCTACGTGTACATAGGCAGAGGTTTGTGCCTGCTGTGGGTCTCACATTTACATCCTGTAACTCAAAGCCTGCGTGATTGAGTCCAGGCCGACAGGGGACCTTCTCAGTCGATCCCCGGAGAGGGGAGGTGTTGATCGAGAACATTTCTGCTGCTCCTACAATCGCTTCCTGGCGTTATAAAACCGAATGGTCCGTCTCTCCGGATGACGAACCGCGTCCAGCAGCGCACGCCGCGAGTGCGCGGTGTTTTTCTTTTTCTGTTGTTTTTAGAAAGAGAAGTGGACTATCGCTTATGTAACGCTGCTGCCCACGTTCAGTCATTCCTCAGCCCACACCCTCTCCAGTGTCAATACTGTCAATGTTTTCAATATGGGTATTAAGCTGCAGCACGCTGGAGGACTGATTTATCACAAGTGCAGAGGGAGAAAGTAAGAAACGCGCTTGGACTAAACCGCAGGAGTGCGGATTTGTAGGAACCCAACACCGGTTTTCACCTTAGAAATGACGGAAAACCACGTTTGTCGTGAAGAAAACTTAAAAAATAGATGGTTGGATGTGTAGATTAATGCACAGAAACTATACCGCGGTTACCCTGAAGCACCACAAGAGTCGCTTCAATCGAGGCCACGATTTGGATCCCGATGCTAACTTTGGGCCGTATGTCAAAGTTCGCAACGCCGCCATGCCGACCTTGCGTTGGACCGAGGTTCGTCCTCTATCTGGGCGTGCCGGGGTCGCGCAGGTTCATCCACACCGGGGAGGAGCCTCGGAGGAATGCCTAGCACGTCGAGTAGCGCAGTCCCGGCCGCCATCGCTCCTGCGAGACGTTGCCAAGGAAATCCGATCGAGGCGCTTTTACGATCGGCAGTTGGCAGCTTGGCTGGGCCGCGCGGTGGCAGAGCAGGAAGTGTAACATTAACTGAGGAGATTCTAAATATCCTTCAGGGTTTGGGCCGGGGTAACGTTCCCGTCCACCAGCCAACCTGGCGGGACCGTCGGTCCGGGTAATCCAGGACCAGACAGCGTTTGTGGGCGGGGCCAAAGCCACTCGGGGAGCGTTGCAGTCCCGATGTGTCGTTTAGGCTGTTTCCAGATCGGTCTGTGGCCTCCGCAGGTGTCCATCCACCCGGATTCTGCCCCTTTAACGCAGCCTCAATGTCTGGGCGCGCTTGAACGCATCACGCGTTATATTTCGTGCGGGCAGGGCTTCGAGTGGACGACACTGCAGCCTCGAAGGCAGCGCGCCGACGAGTGGAGCGGGTGGTGTTTGGGTCGAGAGTTCTTGCCAGTGGGCTCCTTCAGAGGCAACATATTGTGTTTTTGCTGAGGCAGCCGCGCAGCAGAATGTTGCGCTTGGCTCCCTTTCCCGCTTCGCAGGAACAGGATGATGCTCTGCTAGCTCACTCTTTCTCTCCGTGGAACAAAGGCAGAATAAACGAGAACGGCCTGTCCAAATGTTTCCTTTGCTCGGGTCAGAAAAGCCCTAAACAGAAATGGAGAAGCAGCAGCTCCATGTTGTCATAATAAGTGAAATCCTTCGTGAATGGATGTTAAATTAAAGGTTTGCCTTCATCATGGCAGTTTTAAAGCCGCACTTCGTATATTTCACCACTGGGGGCGCATTGTTGTTAACCTGTGGGTTGTGCATCACGGAAGCTTTAAAAATTCCCGATAAAAGCCAGTTTGTGTGCCTCTGCCTGTTTTACTGTCTTTTTCAAGCCTTCTTTACAGAGATACCATCTAGAGAATGATAGATTCATAGAAAACGCTCTAACTGGTCCCGGTGCAGCCTCTGGTGCTCCCAGTTCAACCCCAGGACACAGAAAACAGCCCTGTCGTCGAGACAAAATGGCCGGTGGGGGTGGGGGGGGGCGTGCTGAGAGCTCCGGAGTTCAGGGACGGAGCTCGGATGAAGGCTCGGCGAAGGTGTCAGACGGTCAAATGATTCAGAATGTGACTGTTGTCATGGAGACAGAAGTGCGGGAGGGAGGCGATGTGATGGTTTCAGGGGAGCGTCATGTTTGTGTTGTAGTTCCGAGCCTCGGTCTCATCGAACCAGCAGCAGGTCCCGACCCAGACCGCCTGCGACACGGGGAAAGTCGAAACGCGGCGGACGCTGGATCCCGTTTTTTGGATGGACGGAGACACTTTAGCTCCCAGTTGGGATTGTTGTGGGCAACAGGGAGCGACTCGCCGCCCGTCGTAGCGGAGGTGATCTCCACAGTAGATTTACGGCGCTCCCGTGCACGGGCTGTAAACATCCCGACTGAACGGCCTCCCCGATGTCTCCTTTGTCGGCCCTCTCCTCTTCCCTCCATCCTTCCCTCCGTTCCCTCCCTCCGTCTCCCAGCAGCGGCCGCATGAACACTACCTGATGCGTTGCCATGACAGCCTGCCAAAGACTCTTTGCCCACCACAGTTAGGTCAGGATTCCCGTCCAGAAGGGGCTGCGCGCGCGTGTGTGTGTGTGTTCGTGTGTGTGTGTGTGTGTGTGTAGGATTGGGATGAGCTATCAGTGTCTATAATGGAAAGTTCATGTCTAATTAACCTTTATAATGTCGGCGAGGGTTATCATTCCGAGTGGATTACAGCACAGCATCAAGGCGCACACACACACACACACACGCACGCAGGGTTTCGGGAGTGTGTGGTGGATATTAGGAGTTGTCTTCCAACAACGCCCAGATTAAAGTGTAATTTCAGATGATCCTCGGAGGCTTTCTGAAGTTGACTCGTCTGACGGCTGATCACTCGTCCAGCGTTACGGAGCCTCGGACATTTAATGAATGTCGCCTCATCTTGTTACCAGGCTAAGAATAACATTTACAACTTGGACTTGTAAGTAGACGAGACGTCTGCACCCCGGAGTTTTTATGACTATATTTTGATAATTAATGTCTGACAGTGTAAAACATGAAGCGTTTAAACGCCACAGCTCTGTGGAGCAATTCAGAAGCAAGTTAATAATTAATATTCGTTCGTAATTTCTTGGATTTCACTTACATCGAACACACAAGCAGCAAAACCTCTAAACTCCGGACGTGGGAACCAAACCGATTGATCATCTGATCGACTATCTCCGCAATCACAACTGTTTTTACTCTGATCGACCCACCCGCGGCTCCCGCTTGACACCTTTTTAAATGACCGGTCACAACAGCGAACCCTGCCTAAAGCTTAATAACATCGTTATTCCCAACAGTGTAGACCCCCCCCCCTGGTGGTGGGAGGCAGTATAGATCAATAATTTAATAAAATCTATTAAATAAGAACCCTTTGCTTCGATTACGTGTAACCAAGGAGTTTTTTGTCATTAAGGAAAGAGAGATTAAATTCTATTTATGTTTGAATTAAAGCTTCTTTTGTCAATTTTCCGCAGCTGACGCTAAAGTTGATGTAAACAAATCCCCAGGTGACTTTCGGGATTAAGGGATTATTCGCAATGTACCTTTTTGCAGCGCGAGGCCTGCCCCGTAATCATGGAGGGATCGGCAATCTAGAGGAGCGCGATGCGGTCTGATGGGGCCCCAGCGCGGAGGCGGAGGGATATTCTGTTAGGAGGATCTATTTGTGGCTGGTGTATCTGGTTGCCTTGGAGACAGCTGGCGGAGCGCCAGCAGGAAGCCGAACTTGACCTCAGACAGGAGGGACGGTTTCGGATATGACGCGAAATAAAAAAAAAAACGCCCGACATGAACATCAGAGAGGCTCTCCCGTCACGGCATCCTCGTCGACGCCCGACGCGTCTGAAATAACTGAGCCGTTTGTCGGGGGCGATGACGTCACGGGCGCATCGCCGACCCCACCGGTTGCCATGGCGATTATAAACTAATCTCAGCTGGATTACTCGCATCTGGAGACCGAGTGTGGCCCTAACTGGGCCTGGGGTGAGGACCTGTGTGTGTGTGTGTGTGTGTGTGTGTGTGTGTGTGTGTGTGTGTGTGTGTTTGTGTGTGTGTGTGTGTGTGTGTGTGTGTGTGTGTGTGTGTGTGTGTGTGTGTGTGTGTGTGTGTGTGTGTGTGTGTGTGTGTTTGTGTGTGTGTGTGTGTGTGTGTTTGTGTGTGTGTGTTTGTGTGTGTGTGTGTGTGTGTGTGTGTGTGTGTGTGTGTGTGTGTTTGTGTGTGTGTGTGTGTGTTTGTGTGTGTGTGTGTGTTTGTGTGTGTGTGTGTTTGTGTGTGTGTGTGTATGCGTGTGTGTGTGTGTGTGTGTGTTTGTGTGTGTGTGTGTGTTTGTGTGTGTGTGTGTTTGTGTGTGTGTGTGTGTGTGTGTGTGTGTGTGTGTGTGTGTGTGTGTGTGTGTGTGTGTGTGTGTGTGTGTGTGTGTGTGTTTGTGTGTGTTTGTGTGTGTGTGTGTGTGTGTGTGTGTGTGTGTGTGTGTGTGTGTGTGTGTGGAGGGGGGCTGATGTTTTGGGTCGAGATGCTTTGATCTGTGTAACCCGAGACGCCGCGGCTCTAATGGAGTTAGGCTGACGGGCTGCAGAGGTCCCGGCCTAATGGACGTTTATTGTTGTGATGGGGGGGCCCGAGGGGGGGGGCCCCCCCAGACACTCGCCCTAATGCCTCCTCCGGAACACCCCTCCCCCCTCCCCTCCCCGCTGTCTCTCCGCTCTCAGACGGTTGCGGAGGCCGCGAGTGACGCTGACGCGCGGAGACAGTCCGGGGGGGGGGGGCGAGAGGGGGACAGGCCGTGTCACGTCTCGACCATATGATCGCTCCCCAGACGTGACGGCTCCTCAGACCCCCCCCCCATCAGCGACCCACAGCTGCACCCCGGGCCCGTTCACATGGTCCAAAATCGTGTTTTCCGACGAGCTTGAAGTCCACATCTAAAACAAGACTTATATTTTTGGAGCTTCTGACCTCCCCCTCCTCCCCCTTCTCCTCCCCCCCCTCCCCCAGGACCAGTTTCATTCTGTTAATGGATCCAGTAATTGAGTAGTTGTGTTGGTTTTGATCTTCGGGTGAAGAAAGTGAAGGTTTGGTCTCCGGCCAGACCTGAACGTGGGTCCTGGGGGCGGCTCGGCTCCTCGGACCTGCGTCTGCTCCGCTCCCGGAGGCGAGATTATCAAATTAGGTTTTCCTGAAAGGTGCTTTTATCTCCTTCTGTTTCTGGTCAGCGCGTGCGTGCATGCATGCATGCATGCGTGTGCATGCTTGTGCATGTGTGTGCATGCGTGTGCATGCGTGAGTGCGTGCAGCAACATGTGCCTCTCGGCAGGAATACCAGGAGACCGGGAAAAACCATCAGAGCGATGACTGCAGAGGGTTTATTCACCATTTATATCGATTTACGTGGAGTTATTCACCAGTAAACCCCGTAAAGGATTAAACTTTGTCTGTGATTCAGAAGTGAAAACACTGGTTGTTGCTGTTGCTTTCATTGTCTGCTGCATTAAAAAAAAAGTCGTTTCCACTCAGTTTGATTTATTGGATGTTTTTTTTTTTTTTTTTAACGTGGATTTTGTGGTTTGGAGGTTGAAAATCGACCTTGAGATGTTTGTTTGTTTGTTTTTTAAAAGCAAACACATCCCGGTTTGTTGCCGCCGCCCAGTGGTCAAAGGGGGGAACTTCATCTAGTTCGTGCTGACATTAATGTCATTTAGCATCATTTCTTGTGTCACTATGATCTCCTTTACCCCTCCGTTTATTCCTAAAGTATATTTTCAGGCCCCTCTGTTTTAAAATAATCAATCTTTGGTCTCGGGGACATATAGCTATGATGGAATAGCAGTGAAGACTTGTCCTGATGACGAGATTAATGTTTAGATTAGTGTTAAATTCTGATGCATCGAACACGGAGCATCACGTACAATTTAGGAAAAAAGTTTAAATTGGTGCCTAAAAGTGAGAAGAACTGGACTTGTAGACGTCCTAGCTGACCACTAGAGGGAGCCAACGACTGCAGAAACTACCTGTTTCTGTACATACACGCGTAAACGTGCACGTACACGCGCGTGTATGAGCATGCAAACATATATAATTGATCCCTGGAGGTCAAAACCGCATCCTTTGCTCCCAGAACGCAGTACTTCCTCTTCCCTGTGACGGCCAGCAGCAGGCGCGCGTGCGTGGCCGGACGGGCTGCAGGTCCACGCCTCGGTGCTCTGCTGCTGGCTGCGGGTGGCAGGACGAGCAGAGCCGAGACAAAGAGGCGAGGCGGGCTGTGCGAGGCAGCCGTGAACGGGGGCGAAGCTGGAGGAGGGCTCGCCGCTCCTGACCCACACGTACGCGCAAACCACCCTATTCCCGGGCGTTCCTTTATCAGCCTGGGGTAAACCGGCGGCATCGAAAGGAGAGCCGCGTTGTTGAGGGAACGCCACCAGAGACGTCGAATAATTAAACCCTCCAGACGTAATCTTCTGCCAGGCCCCGAATCTGCCTTTAAGTCCGTTTCCAACGTGTTTAATCTCTCCTAAAGATGTAGATAATGGAGGATTATTCCAATAAATCCTAACCGGAGTCGTCCTCTGACTGGTGACTTGCTGCCCGTGGTCGGCCTCCTCCCGCAGCACGACCGCCTTTCACATCTGCGGTGCCCAGATGTGCGGCGTGCAGGAAGGGGCTGATGGCGCCGAGCGCTGGTTCTCTTTTATTTACGGCGTTGGGACACCGTCGAGAGGTCACAGCTGATGGTTTCATCACAGTTTATTGAAATACGACAATTAGTACGTTGTAAAATCTCTTTTCTGGGGTAATTGTGGAGTCTGCGAACATGAGCGGTCTCGGGTGTGTGTGCTGGGCGTGTGTGTGTGTGTGTGCTGGGTGTCTCTCCCCTTTGTTGTTGTCATTCTTGGACCTCCGTTCTCCTCTCGGCCAATCGCGGCCCTCTCACCTCCCGGGGAGCCAATCGCGGGCCTGCTTCTCAGTCACATGACCCGCCCCCCCCAGCCCGTGTTATTATTCAGAAGCTGCAGTGTGCTGACGTGAGCTCATACAGCGTTCAACACACACACACACACACACACACACACAGTTTATACAGCTGTATGTTCTGCTCTTTTCATTGAATAATTGAAAAAAATCATACATTCTCTAAGAGCGTTGTGTAATTCTGGCTTGATAAACGATTCTCTGCTGTCTTTATAAAACATCCTTTTCTTGCTGGAGGCAAAAAAACCTCATTAATTCAGTTTTTGCAGATTGTTTTATTGAAAGTATCTAAAATGTCAGCGGCGCCCCCTTAAGGTTCCCCAACATATGAGCAGCATGAATAATTTAATGCTGTCTTAATAATTGATTTGTTAGTGCACGGCAACCTAAATGCACCTTTCTTTATTTCTAAAAATGTTTTTTTTCCGGTCGTATTCTTCAAAACGAAACACTTGAGTCGGGGTTTCCTTCGGGGCAGTGGTTATTCTTACCGAAGGCTTTCAAGGAAGGGCTTCTGAAGTCATTTTAACGAGCTAATTAATCAATAATTAAGGCGCTTTCTCATTAATTCCACCTGAAATTTGCTGATTAAGCAGATTGGGTTTCATTGGGTGGGTTTAATTAAAGCGGCGTTGTTGAATATTCTTAGCTTTCCGGGACACTCGGGGCTGGGTCGACGTGCAGCGTCGAGCCGAGGTCAGATCGATGATCTCCCAACCCAAACGATCGATCCAGGCTGCGCCGTCGGACTGGAATATGTTGGGACTGCGTGCCCACATGCCGCAAATAAACTGGAGGGAACTTTTAGAAAGGTGTGTGTGTGTGTGTGTGTGTCTCCCCTGCCTCCCTCTCTCCATCTCTGTTATAACCAGCTGGTACTAAGCAGCGGTATTCATCCAATCCGACTCCCTCCTCTCATTCTGCTGTCCCAGCTGCTCTCTCTACCTCCCTGCCCCCCCCCACTCCCACACCCTCCCCCCTTCTCCTTTCTTACCCCTCCCACCTCTTCCTCCTCCCTCAGCCTCCCCTCCGCTGTCATTTCCATCCCGTCCGCGGGTCCCGGCGAGACGTCACGGGCCGAGCGAGGAGGATGGCTCAGCCCTCAGGTGGGGGCACGCTCTGGGAACCAGTCAAGCGGACCCCGGGACCAGAGGAAGAGCCGGATCAGGAGCCCCTTCCCGGACCCCGGAACCTTGGAGCTTTTCTACCGCCCCCCCAACAGTTTTTATAGGTTCCCTTTTGTTTTTGAGCCGCGTTGGGAGTAATGGACCTGGAGATAAGGAACCAAGGAGAGGAGGAATAGAACCCTGACCCTCTCATATCCGCCTGCTGCACCGCTCCTTCACTAAAGTGCAGCAGGAACAATAAGATAATTAGGACCTCCCGCCCCCCCCCACCCCTCCCCTTCCCACCTGTGAGGATTAATCGCAGCAGAGAAGCATGGCGCAAGCCGCCTCGCAGCTCAAGAAGAAGGCGGCGGAGGACTTGAACGCGGCAGAGGACAAGGAGAAGGAGAAGAAGAAGAACAGGAAGCGCGCTCGCGAAGTGAAGAAAAAGGTAGAGAGGGCGGGGGGGAGGCAGGGGGAGGCAGAGAGGGGAGCGGGGCGGACGCGGAGGCTCGGGGGTGTCAGCCTGGTGGGGCTCGGTGGTCCTCGGTTCGTCATGATGCAGTGTCCTGACACACACGCGCGTGCACACACAGACACACACACGCGCGTGCACACACACACACACGCGCGTGCACACACACACGCGCGCGCGTGCACACACACACGCGCGCAGAGCCACTGATGTGCAGAGTGGCCCCTTTGGGAATACTGAAGGAAGATGGATAACTAGAGAGCACGAACTGGAAAGAAAAGGGAAAATATCAGCTAGAGAGGAGTGTGTGTGTGTGTGTGTGTGTGTGTGTGTGTGTGTGTGTGTGTGAGAGAGGGAGAGAGAGATTATTCTGAGTTATAAAGTGCTTCTGCTGGGTGCAGTTATCACACACTCGGCGGTTTAAATCATAAAATCTCACACTTTTGTCGCCCCAACTCTTTTGTTACGATACCCTTTGTGACCCCCCCCCCCCACACACACACACACACCTTCTCTATCCATAACTTCTTCGTTCCATCACACACTCGTCCCACCCTCCCTGGCAACGTTCCCTTTCCTTTGGCAGCATCGTGTGAGTGGACAGACGGTTTTGGTTTTTTTTAATTTTTTGACGCGCTCGGTGTGAATCTGCACCACATCCAAAAAACATCAGCAGTCACACCCTGCGGTTCAGGCTGCTGTCTCCAGCACGCGTGTGTGCGCGTGTGTGCGTGTGTGTGCGTGTGTGTGTGTGTGTGTGTGCGTGTGTGTGTGTCAGTCATTGCAAGGACAAAGTTAAGAAAGCCATCAGTAGATTGGACAGGTGATCAATAATTAGTCACGATGGTTGATGATTCAGCTGATGTCGATGTTGACGCAGGCTTGAGTGTTTGGATACGTGTGTGTGTGCGCGTACGTGTGTGTGTGTGTGTGTGCGTGTGTGTGTGTCTTGCTGTGATTGCTGACAGTAATCAGTGTTTCCCAGGTGTGTCCCGCTGACATTTGTCCTTGCGCGCGTGCGGCGGGCTCACGCCGACGGCCTCGGGCCTCACCGTCGCCCCCGGGGGGGTTCACCGTCTGTCGCAAACGAGTCGCCGGACGCCCGTGACCTCATTAGCTTCAAGGTCGAGAGCGGAGGAGAGGTCGCAGGAAGCCGGGCGTCCTCGCAGTGAGGTGCCAGTACAGCAGTTTCTAGCGCAGACGTCGTCTGGAGGTTTTTCTGTTGCCATAGTAACCTGACAACGTCCACATATACCATCAGAGGATGGGGACGCCCCCCCACGCCCTGGGATCGATGCGGCGGAGGGCCTGACCTTGAGCACCTGTGGTTCCCCGCTGGGAAAACAACAGGTGACGGCCGACGTGTTGCTGGCGAGCGGAGGGTGACATCAGCAGTTTTCCCGCCGCTCGCCGTGGCGTAGCGCCCGTCTGCGCCGGGTAAATCTATACCGTCGTCTGAGGCCACAAACCCACCCCCCCCACCACCACCACCACCCCCCCGGATCAGGTGGCATCACCTCCATCACCCCCACGTGTTGTTCTGTCGGTGTTTTTAAGATGAACAGCTTTTACTCGTTGTCCATCGTGAGTCTATTTTCGCCGTATTCGCCGCCCAACGTCTTCCTGGGCCCTCGTACCCCCCCCACTCACCCCCCCCCACTCTGCATTATCAGCACCGCTCAGGCCGTATCTCAGCGCTGCTTCCATTACAGCCATTAGGCCCACACATCGACTGGCGGCCCTCAGCGCAGGGCGCACGTGCTCGAGTTCCTGTTTCGGTTCCTGATGACGCGCTGACGCCACCAGTCTCGCCATGAGGCTGGAGCGTGTTCGGGGGGGGGGTCGTTAATGCTCTTAGCTCCCAGCTCAATCAGCTCTTTTAAGAAGAAGTCACAAAACAAAGACGGTAAAAGGTCGTTTGTGGACTGTTGGCTATCGTCGGGCTTTTGAACGCGTTTGGATGAGAGACGGCGAAGACGAGGGCGAGGAGACGCTTTAACCGAGGTTTATTTTGGGGAGTGACTCGAGTCTTTCTACTCCTGCTCCGCTCCTCTGTCGCCCCCCCACTCACCACCCCTCCTTCTGTCCCTCATCTCTCTTCCAGAGCCCCCCCCCCTCCTGTCGGCTGGCAGAGGCCTGTATTGTTCTGCCACACTTCTCTTTATGTGACTCTCTCTCACTCACACACACACACACACACACTCACACACACACACACACGGGTCCCTTGTGACCACACAATCGTTCCATGTTAATCCCCTGACACTAATTTAGGCCAAAATTCATATGAAGCTTCTCGACCGTCCTCTTCAGACGGCTGACATCTCTTTGTTCCTCAATATTCCTCCGATCTCTCATCAGTTCACTCTTTTATTCTCCGTTATTCCGTCTTCCTTTAGTCACTTCTGATCGGTTTATAGATCTAAAGGAACAAGGAGATTTATTTTTGCTTCCGGGGAAAATGTTTTTAGGTTTGTGCAGCTGAAATGAAGATGACGGCAGGAGAAGCCGCTCCAGTCAGCTGCTGCTGATGTCACACGGGCGCTTTTACTTCGTCTCAAAAAACGAAGTCGCGGAGCTTCAAACTCGACTTGGAGGCCGCCGGCTGTCGGTGGCGCAGCTTCGGGCGTTGGGGGACCTCGGGCGCGTCCCCGAGTTTGGTTCAGGGGCCGGAGGTCGAGGGAAGCGGCGTGAGGAGCGCGTAGGACGCAGCGTTGCTGCAGAGCGTCCTCAGCCTCACGGTGGGGGGGGGGGGGGGGTTAAGGTCTCTGCAAAAAACAAAAACACGGAGATGAAACAGAATCACAGAGATGATTCCAGAGAGGAGGTGGGAGAGGGCGAGGACGCCGCCGGGCCTTTCATCCTTCCTCCCTCTGCCTCGCCGCAGCTCTTCCTCTAAAGTGGAAAATTGATGCTCAGAACTGGGACAGTCCTTCCACTCACACACACACCCACACACACGCGCCCTGGTGCCAGCGAGCCTGCTGCGCTTTCCCATTCTTCCGTGTGGGAAGATTACCGTCGACCCCCCTTGGAAGCGGGAGGTGCTGTTTGACCCCCAAGGGTGGGAATAACGCCCCCCCCCCCGCTAAATAAAGGCTCCCGTCCTCTTCGCGTGGTTCAGGGAGAAGCTTCGGTGCGACTAAGCGGCTCCCAGATCTCACCCACGGCGCCGGAAGTCTGGCATTCCCACAACCGGGTTTTCCGAAATGACTCCTGTTCTTCGCTCGCTCGAGGACAGATGTTGCACATCTGCTTCCTTCTCTGATGAGGACGCTTCGAGTCTCGACTTTCTCCGCCGTCATTTCATCAAATATTGACAAGTTGAAGCAAGTGTGTGTGTGTGTGTGTTATCCAGGATGAACCTGTGTGTGTGTGTGTGTGTGTGTGTGTGTGTGTGTGTGTGTGTGTGTGTGTGTGTGTGTGTGTGTGTGTGTGTGGGGGGGGGGGGGCTGCGGTGGCACGGCTCCACCACACGGTCACGATACAAACACTCCGCCAGCCTCCCCCGCCGCTCGCTGCTGCTCCCCCGCTGCGTTGCAGACATTTTGATGCGGGGGGGGCGCTTGGGGGGGGTCGGAGCGGAGTTTGGATATTTGTTGGTCTCCACCGTTCCCGTCAGCTCTTCCCTGAAGGGGGGGGTGGTGTCGGTCACACTTGATTTCTCCATTTTGAGGTCCTTTATGTTCCCGCCTGTCAACATTACGCAACACCTGCCCCCCCCCCCCCCAAATCCCCGAACGTGTGCCGTTCCGCTCCCCCGCTCCGCACTGCTGCGGCACCCTGCGTCAAATATCGGGCTTTTTCCTGGGAATATTGGGAAGCAGCTCTCACTCAGAGACCCGGGGGGTGGGGGTGGGGGGCGGTGGTTGTAGCACGTGTGTCTAGAGGAGGGGGGTCCGCCCCCCTCGACGCGCTCCTCGATGTTTGATCAATATGAGCACTCAATCGGGCTTCATTCGTTTCCCTGCCTTACAAACTTCTGTGGGGGGGGGGTCGTTGACGCCCCCCCCCACCCCCACCGTTCCCCGCCGCCGTCTTCCAGGTGTTCATTTATTCATGGTCGCCCCGTCTCTGTCAGGCCCGATCAGCTCGCCGGCTGCACGCCCGCGCCCGGACGCACTCCCCACGTCACCGCCCGTCGCCCAATGAGGGGGCGGGAGGGCCCGCGGGGAAGTGCTGACGGTCTGGGGGGGGCGGGGGGCGGTGCACATCATCCGTCTGATGGCGCTGAGCTCTCTGGCGCTTGCGTCTTCGCCTCGCGGACGAGCTCCGGTTCAGAGCGGCCGGTGGCTCCTCTTCATCGGCAAACACTGAGACTGCAGTGGCCGAGCAGCCAATCAGGGTGCAGCGCTCGCTCGCTCACGCAACACCTCTCTCGCCCTCTCTCTCTCTCTATCTCACTGTCTCTCTCCCTCCCTCCCTCTCCCACCCCCCTCTCTCTCTCCCCGCTCTCTCTCTCCCTCTCTCCCCCTTCTCTCTCTCACCCTCTCCGTCTCTCTCTATCCCCCATCTATCTCCCTCTCTCCCCTCTTTCCCTCTCTCTCTCCCCCTCTGTCTCTCTCTCCCTCTCTCTCCCCCATTCTATCTCTGCCCCCTCTCTCTCTCTCGCTCCCTCTACCCACCTTTATCCCTCTCTCTCTTTCTCTCTCCCCCTTCTATCCCCTCCCCTCTTCTTCTGCAGTTTTTAAACTGCAGCTGGTGCAATACCACTGACAAACACCAGGGGCGCACATACCCCGAGAATGATTGACCTGGTATTCAGACTGTGTGTGTGTGTGTGTGTGTGTGTGTGAGACATAGAGAGAGTGTGTGTGTGTGTGTGTGTGTGTGTGTGTGTGTGTGTGTGTGTGTGTGCGCGCACACTCTCTGTCGTCGTATATGTCGAGTCACATATTTAACCTGCCACTTGTTTCACGAGGAGCTTTGTTGTCCTCAGGTTTAGGTCAGCAGCGGCGCTTTAGGTTCTCCAGACCGTCCGTGATGCGCAGCTTCTATACGTCCCACACCAGAGCAATGCAGCAAATTCAGGAGTTTCCTGTTCCCATGGCAACCCCTTTCTCCTGTATCATGCCCTCCCTTTTCTGATATCTCTGTGTTTGTTTGGTTAAGAGTGTGTGTGTGTGTGTGTGTGTGTCCTACTTGCAGTTAGTAAATAGACCTGACCCGACCCCCCCCCAAATCAAACAAAAAAAAGCTGCGTAGCTTCAAAGGAGCGACGCGTCATCGTCGTGGGTTTGTTTTATTCAACAACGGGTCTGATCTTCATCACGATGGTTTTTAGGGAGTCTTCGAGCCCCTTAAACGCCCTCCACAGGACGCCCTGCGCTCGAGGCGAAGACCCCCACGTGTAGATCCCGTTGGGGTTGGCTCCGAAGCAGTTGTAATACCAGAACGCTCCGTAGGCCAGCCGGGCGCAGTTTGTATCGTGGGTGTCTTGGTCTTTGTCGATGGTCGTGAACTTCATCCCGTTGTGTCCGCTCAAAGAATCTCCTGTGGGAGCAGACGGAGAGCGTTTGCGTCTGGGGTCGGTAACCCGGAGATGGCGGCGGTGGCGGTGGCGGTGGGCGCACCTGCCGCCCCCTTGACGAAGCTCCCCAGGCTGAGCTTGTATCCCTCCGCCTCTGGACCAACGGAGAAGGAGGAGTAATGGGCGAAGACTTTCTGGCCCTCGAAGTCTTCCATGTCGACTTTCAGCTCGTACTTCTTGGCCTGCGTGAGGAGGTGCATCGTCTCCAGGCCTGGAAGACCGACACGTAGACGGTTGTAGTCCCCTGACCGGGGGAGGAGCTGCTCCGACCACGGCTGTTAAAGATTCACGCGTGCACCACTAGGGGATTCCCGTCATACCGAGCCAGTACTCTCCCACGGCGTTGCCAAATCCACGTTTGTAGTGATCCCACTTCATGTAGAAGTTCACCGTTCCATCCTGCCTGCGCTGGATCACCTGTTTCAGACGGAAACCTTCACCACCAAGAGTTTAGTATTCCCAGAAGCCTTCACCACCAAGAGTTTAGTATTCCCAGAAGCCTTCACCAAGAGTTTGGGATTCCCAGAAACCTTCACCAAGAGTTTGGGATTCCCAGAAACCTTCACCAAGAGTTTGGGATTCCCAGAAACCTTCACCAAGAGTGGGATTCCCAGAAACCTTCACCAAGAGTTTAGCATTCCCAGAAACCTTCCCCAAGAGTTTAGCATTCCCAGAAACCTTCCCCAAGAGTTTAGCATTCCCAGAAACTTTCCCCAACAAGAGTTTAATATTCCCAGAAACCTTCACCAAGAGTTTAGCATTCCCAGAAACCTATCCCAAGAGTTTAATATTCCCAGAAACCTTCACCAAGAGTTTAGTATTCCCAGAAACCTTCACCAAGAGTTTAGCATTCCCAGAAACCTATCCCAAGAGTTTAATATTCCCAGAAACCTTCACCAAGAGTTTAGTATTCCCAGAAACCCTCACCAAGAGTTTAGCATTCCCAGAAACCTTCACCAAGAGTTTAGCATTCCCAGAAACCTTCACCAAGAGTTTAATATTCCCAGAAACTTTCCCCAACAAGAGTTTAATATTCCCAGAAACCTTCATTCCAAAACCTATCCCAAGAGTTTAATATTCCCAGAAACCTTCACCAAGAGTTTAGCATTCCCAGAAACCTTCACCAAGAGTTTAATATTCCCAGAAACCTTCACCAAGAGTTTAGCATTCCCAGAAACCTTCACCAAGAGTTTAATATTCCCAGAAACCTTCACCAAGAGTTTGGGATTCCCAGAAATTTCTTTCACCAATACTTTGGTATTCCCAGAAACCTTCCTGCTGCGTCACATTTCTGCTGAATCTCGACTTGTTGGCGCGCTCACCGTCCACTTCTCGGGCGAGCTGTCGAGGCAGTCCTCGCTCATGTCACAGTAGACCAGCACCGCCGAGGTGGGGCCCGCTGGGTAGATGGCGTACACCCCGCTGGGGCCCGACCCGGCCCTGTACACGTCGCTGCAGTCTGCGGGCAGCGGGGATGGGAGGACCGCCGCGGGTAGCAGCATGGCGAGGGCGACCCCGAGCTGCGTCAGGACGGGGGAGACGGGCGATGAGCGAGCACGGCGGCCGAGCTCGGAGCGTTGATCTGCGTACGTACCGTCAGTCTTTCCATCGCGGAGGCAGCGGGTTCGGAGCACCGACAGTTTGGATCCAACGTTCCCTGAACCCCCCCCGCCCCCCGCCTTCAATAAGTAACGTAGTGTTGATTCACTCAAACAAACAACCGTCAGATAACCGTTGCTCACAATCGGCTGGGAATGACCTCTGACCTCTCGACCCCGCCCACGTGGTCAAGAGAAAACCCGCTCAGAACCAGGTCCGAGTCCTGGGTGATGTTGTTCCCGTACAGACGCACCGGGAACCAACTGGGAAGGCTCTAACTGATGGTTGGTGGCTTTAAAGTTGGATTTAAAGACATTACGTTATCAAGGGCTCTGGTAATCCTTTGATCGGTGGTGACCCCGCCCACCACAGGAAGTGGTGGGCGGGGTCAAATACACCAAAGTGAGTTAAAAGTACAGATGGAAACTTTATCTTCAAACACACACACACACGCACACACACTCGGAGTGTGGGTTGGCCCTCTGATCCCGTGTTACTCCAGTGAGAGTTGGTACCGGATTAACGCTGCCCCCCCCCATGCTCTGGACTTTCTCTCTTCACGGCAGGTATTTTTAGCGCTGACATAAGCCCCCCCCCCTCGCTCTCTCCACACACTCTCACACACACACACACCCCCCCCCCCACCACCCCTCCTCTCCTCCTTTGCCCCCATCGCTCTCTTCCTGGTTACGGAGCTCGGGTTTCTCACTCGGAGCTGCGGGGCTGGGAAGCATGGCAGTGGAGGAGGCGGCGGAATATTTGGCTGAAGTAAGTTTTAACTGTTGGCGGTGAAGTTTCTCCCTCAGACCCCCCCCCCCTTCTGTTTACTTTGTGCTAACAGGATTGGGAATTTTAGAGCCGGGGGGGAGGGTCAGCGGTGTTGCGGCAGGTATCCAGAGACGGGACAGCGATGTGTTGCAGTGACTGCTGCACCACTGCTGCAGTGTCTGTGTGTGTGTGTGTGTGTGTGTGTGTGTGTGTGTGTGTGTTTATGCACGTGTGCAAACTGATTGAATTTGTTTGGAGCTTTTTGAGTGGCGTGCCCGTGCAGGACCTGCGAGGCGTCCTTCCGCCGATCCAGTTTCATGCTGCAAATAGCAGCACCTGACCTTGGGCAGTGGTGCATGCTCCGCATGCGCTTGTGGAGCCGGCAGGTCCGAGTCCTGGGCGACGTCGTTCCCGTGCAAACGCACCAGGATCCAACTGGGATGGCTCTAACTGATGATTTATGTTTTTAAACTTGGATTTAAAGACATTACGTTATCAAGGACTCTGGTAATCCTTTGATCTAAGAGGGATTTTCAGGGATTAAATCACCCCCCCCCCCCCCACCCGACTTGATCATTTAGTTTCATATTTTCGGACGTCTTAGCGTGAGAGCGAGCTCAGAGGGTCATCGGCGGATTTACGGCGAAGGTTTGGTGATGTGAGGGAACGCGGGTCCGTCCTCGCCAACCGTCCCTCGGCCGCAGATGCTCGCCGCCTCGCGTGGCTTTTAAGTCACGAGAAAACGGCGAGGTCGGGCGATGTCGGGCGCGTTTTTAACCCGATGCTCGGCGGCGGCCCTGCAAGCTGCGGTGGTGGGGGGGGTGACCCTGGCTGCGTTTCATCTATTTGTGGAGACGAGCGTCCTCTGTCGACGTGCACGTGGGCGGGACGTGCACGTAGAGCGCTGCGTGCCTTTTGTGTGACCACACGCGGGCTGAGGTGATCCCTCTATAGCTCCTAGATGATATCCCTGTGTGTGTGTGTGTGTGTGTGGGGGGGGTTACCAGTTTGACCCTCTAGGTCACCACCTCACCTCCCTTCCCTTCCTTATGGGACGAGAACCCAAGGCCTTGTGGACATGTGGGAGCTTCCGGAGTAACGCGCTCTGGAATCACGTTTGCGTAATCTACATCTAGTGGACGATAATCTGTGTTTCATTTACGTCCCTGACTTCAAGAACGTTCCCACCGCAGTGTCGGCATGGCCGGGGTGTGTGACGGCGCTGTAAACCGGATAATTCCCCGAGTTATAGCCCTCCAGGAGCGGCGCGGTGAGAGTTCATGCTCAGGAAATGCTCCGTTCGGATTACGATCTCTTCCCGCCCTCCGGTAGCATCCGAGCAAGCTCGTGTTTCTGCTGAGCAGACGGGCTGAAGCTTCGTGAAAGGACCGTCTGAATAGAGCACAGAGGCTCCGGGTCAAACGCTCCAGAGCTTTTCTAATGGAATCCAGTTTTTTTTTATATCTCGAAATGATGTTATTCCAGCAGGAGGAACGATGAAGTCATAACTCGTCATTTTTGTAAAATATTTTTGGACAAATCATTTATAAAGGTTCAGCCTGTTGAGTCAGTGAGGCCCACAGGATGCATGCTGTGTGTGTGTCTGTGTATCAGTGTGTGTGTGTGTGTGTTTTCCCATTCAGCAAGTGGGAAGTGAGCTCATCCATCAGCTTTAGGCAACAATCTCTTTGCAATAACAGAGTTTACGCAACAGCGAGCATGACGGTGTTTTCTTTAACACCACGCGACACCGACGCCGACTTTATTTCCCTCCTCGCCTGACGCGTTTCTGACAATCAGGATCGATGGGCGAGCACACGGACCGTAAATAAACTTATCGACAGCACCGAGCACCTCGATGTTGAATGAAAACCTCTAATCCAGGAGTTTTAAATTAAATTAGATTACATTAAAACTCAGGTCTTCACCTAAAAGGGGCGGGGCTTATAGACAGTATGGCTTTACCTGATTGACTGAAAGGTGGTGGTGGATGTTTTACTCTTTTAAACATCTCGGCCTGTGTTCCCTAACCTGTGTACTAACTAGGGAATTTACCGTTTTGTGGGGTCCCAGTGTTTATTCCTTCTCTGTAAGGCTCCATGTATCCCATAATATGTCGGGAAAAGTGTTGTAGAACCGTTGTTCTCTGGCCCAATAACATTTACCGTCCTCTTTGCAGTCGCACTTAAGAAGACGTGCATGATGCCGTTAATATGCTTGCGAGCAAAGGGTAATTGAGGTGTGCGTCTGTGCTGAGCAGTGTGTGTATGTGTGCTGAGCAGTGTGTGTGTGTGTTTGTGTGTGTGTATTTCAGATCAAATATGTGGGTGTGGCAGGCTGCTAAGTGCTGCAGAGTGAAATCGGAGATGGAGCGCCTTAGTCCTTCCTCTTGTTCCAACTGTCGCTCTGCATGCACGCACGCACGCATGCAGACACACACACACACACACACACAGCCTGTTTAGATCGCTGATCTCAGCTTCATCATGATAAAGTCGATTTGGTGCTGTTGTTTTCTTGTGCACTTATGGGTGGGTGAAAGGGCACAAATATATCACATTTTTTTATATATATAAAAGAACATCGCAATCTCGATTGATTTTTTTTTTTTAGACTAATTTGTAAGTTTCAGAAGAGTGTAAAAAATACGTCCCTACAGAAAACAACCCTACAAGAACAGATTTAGCCCAAAGAACCTCTCAGATTTTAATTTAAAATATTCAGAATAGATAAATCAGTGAATATTAGTGTGTCGCGAGTACGTCAGCCTCCTAAAAGCTGAAGAACAATAGTCAATGAAGCTGTGCTCGCTTCCTCCAGACGGACGTCAACGCTTGTTACCTGCGCTCCGCCCGGGCCGGGAACCTTGAGAAGACCTTGGACTACCTGAAGAACGGCGTCGACATCAACATCTGCAACCAGGTGAGCCCCCCCCCACCCACCCCCTCATCCCGCCTGTGGGCGCCGGAGCGTTCCCGGGTGCTCAGCTCTGCCCTTTTCCCCTCCAGAATGGTCTGAACGCGCTCCATCTGGCCTCAAAGGAGGGACACGTGGAAGTGGTGGCGGAGCTCATCAAGCTGGGCGCCAATGTGGACGCAGCCACCAAGGTGAGAGCAGATTTGTGCATCTGGATAACAGCTGGAATCCTCCTGGAATTACAATCCCCAATCACAAGTTAACGTTGGAGCCCTCTAGAATGTCACCGGGTCACCCGCTGACCTCAGGGTGGTTCATGTTATTGCGGATTTGATCTAAAATGTTCTAAATTTGTTCTCTTTTTCCGTTGGAGAGCAGAAAGGAAACACAGCCCTCCACATAGCGTCGCTCGCCGGACAGACGGACGTGGTCAAAGAGCTCGTCACCCACAACGCCAACGTAAACGCGCAGTCTCAGGTAGACCAGAACACACACACACACACACACACACACACACACACACACACCCTGACTGCTCCCTGTAAACGTGAAGTGATGGTGCCTCACCGAGTGTGTGACAGTCGGGACCCCACAAGCGTAGTAAAACAAACGCTTACAACAGGCAAACGTCTTGACTATAAACGAATGTCGTTTACAAGTGATGAACACGCAGTGTCCATCTGCTGGCGCGGGTGCTGCGTCAGCAGCATTGTGGCGCTTCCTCACACACACACACACACACACACACACACTCAATCTCTCCTCCTCGCCACAGCTACCAGAACAAAGTTAAAGCTTTGGTTGTAGCTGCGGTGCAAAGGGATTTTACTCTACTAATAATATTTAGAAACACGAATGTGTAATAATATAATAATTAAAAATAATTACTAATTTCCAGTAATGAGGAAGGAGTGCTTCATTAAATTTCAGATGGTTTTTATCTGCTAGAATAAGGAGCTTTATCTGGGTTTGTGTCCTTGGCTCCGTCTACAAAGACGAGGTCTGCAGAAGTGATTTTTTGGATCCTCGTGTTGCTATGGAAACGCGGGCCCTGCGCAGAGTTCTTATCGTCGGAGCTATGCAGCGTGAGGTGTGTACGGAGGTGACACTACGTGCTTCCTCAAACTGCAGCCGATGTGTTCAAGGGCCCTCGTGGGGGTCGGGAAAATTCCAGCCTTCGCTCCCGACACCGCAAAAACCGACAGCGTCGCCGCTCACGACTGCGGGTTTTAAAGGGCTTGAAAGCATCTGGTCTGACCTGTGTTTCCCAGAATGGATTCACGCCGCTCTACATGGCGGCGCAGGAGAACCACCTGGAGGTGGTGCAGTTCCTCCTGGACAACGGCTCCAGCCAGAGCATCGCCACCGAGGTAACGGCACCCGAACGCACCGCCGCGACGACAGGCGTGACCGACACTCGCTCACGTTGGGCCACGGCCGGGGTTTGTTGGTAACGCCAGAACTCTGTTGAAGTTAAGGACCCGGTAAGAGGAGAGAAGGCTTTCATGTCTTTGTGGTCTCCGGTCGGTCTGAAGCGTGAAGCTGCGACACAGATGAGGAAAACGACCCTCTGCTGACCCTTTGTCTCCTGACACTTTTATTTTGGGGCTGGGAATATTTTTAGGAGATTAAAGTTTCCTGCAGGAGATGAAAGATGAGAGTCTTGTTGTGTGTGTGTGTGTGTGTGTGTCTGTGTGTATGTGTGTGTGTGTGTGTGTGTTGTACTTGTTACATACTGAATACTAAAATTTGCATTCTTCCATCTAAATGAGGACATTCTGGGTGGTCGTCTTCAACTTCAAAGGACTGTTTGAAGTTTGTGACCTGGTGTAAGGTTAGAACTATCTAGGTTAGGTTACAGCAAGGGGGTTAGTTAGGATGGGTTAGAGTCGGGGGGGTTAGTTAGGATGGGTTAGAGTCAGGGGGTTAGTTAGGATGGGTTAGGTTACAGCAAGGGGGTTAGTTAGGATGGGTTAGAGTCAGGGGGGTTAGTTAGGATGTGTTAGAGTCAGGGGGGTTAGTTAGGATGGGTTAGAGTCAGGGGGTTAGTTAGGATGGGTTAGAGTCAGGGGGTTAGTTAGGATGGGTTAGAGTCAGGGGGTTAGTTAGGATGGGTTAGGGTTGCGGGTTAGTTAGGATGGGTTAGAGTCAGGGGGTTAGTTAGGATGGGTTAGAGTCAGGGGGTTAGTTAGGATGGGTTAGGGTTGCGGGTTAGTTAGGATGGGTTAGAGTCGGGGTTAGTTAGGATGGGTTAGGGTTGGGGGTTAGTTAGGATGGGTTAGAGTCAGGGGGTTAGTTAAGATGGGTTAGAGTCAGGGGGTTAGTTAGGATGGGTTAGGGTCGGGGTTAGTTAGGATGGGTTAGAGTCAGGGGGTTAGTTAGGATGGGTTAGAGTCAGGGGGTTAGTTAAGATGGGTTAGAGTCAGGGGATTAGTTAGGATGGGTTAGAGCAAGGGGGTTAGTTAGGATGGGTTACAGTCAGGGGGTTAGTTAGGATGGGTTAGAGTTGGGGTTAGTTAGGATGGGTTAGGGTTGGGGGTTAGTTAGGATGGGTTAGAGTCGGGGTTAGTTAGGATGGGTTAGAGTCAGGGGGGTAGTTAGGATGGGTTAGAGTCAGGGGGTTAGTTAGGATGGGTTAGAGTCGGGGTTAGTTAGGATGGGTTAGAGTCAGGGGGTTAGTTAAGATGGGTTATTGTCAGGGGGTTAGTTAGGATGGGTTAGGGTCAGGGGGTTAGTTAGGTTGGGTTAGAGTCAGGGGGTTAGTTAGGATGGGTTAGAGTCAGGGGGTTAATTAGGATGGGTTAGGGTCAGGGGGTTAGTTAGGATGGGTTAGAGTCAGGGGGTTAATTAGGATGGGTTAGGGTCAGGGGGTTAGTTAAGATGGGTTAGGGTCAGGGGTTAATTAGGATGGGTTAGGGTCAGGGGTTAGTTAGGATGGGTTAGAGTCAGGGGTTAGTTAGGTTGGGTTAGAGTCAGGGGTTAGTTAGGATGGGTTAGGGTCAGGGGGTTAGTTAGGATGGGTTAGAGTCAGGGGGTTAGTTAGGTTGGGTTAGAGTCGGGGTTAATTAGGATGGGTTAGAGTCAGGGGTTAGTTAGGTTGGGTTAGAGTCAGGGGGTTAGTTAGGATGGGTTAGAGTCAGGGGTTAATTAGGATGGGTTAGGGTCAGGGGTTAGTTAGGATGGGTTAGAGTCAGGGGGTTAATTAGGATGGGTTAGGGTCAGGGGGTTAGTTAAGATGGGTTAGGGTCAGGGGGTTAATTAGGATGGGTTAGGGTCAGGGGGTTAGTTAGGATGGGTTAGAGTCAGGGGGTTAGTTAGGTTGGGTTAGAGTCAGGGGGTTAGTTAGGATGGGTTAGGGTCAGGGGGTTAGTTAGGATGGGTTAGAGTCAGGGGGTTAGTTAGGTTGGGTTAGAGTCGGGGTTAATTAGGATGGGTTAGAGTCAGGGGGTTAGTTAGGTTGGGTTAGAGTCAGGGGGTTAGTTAGGATGGGTTAGGGTCAGGGGGTTAATTAGGATGGGTTAGGGTCAGGGGGTTAGTTAGGATGGGTTAGAGTCAGGGGGTTAGTTAGGATGGGTTAGGGTCAGGGGGTTAATTAGGATGGGTTAGAGTCAGGGGGTTAGTTAGGATGTGTTAGAGTCAGGGGGGTTAGTTAGGATGGGTTAGAGTCAGGGGGTTAGTTAGGATGTGTTAGAGTCAGGGGGTTAGTTAGGATGGGTTAGAGTCAGGGGGGTTAGTTAGGATGTGTTAGAGTCAGGGGGGTTAGTTAGGATGGGTTAGAGTCGGGGTTAGTTAGGATGGGTTAGAGTCAGGGGTTAGTTAGGATGGGTTAGAGTCAGGGGTTAGTTAGGATGGGTTAGAGTCAGGGGGTTAGTTAGGATGGGTTAGAGTCAGGGGGGTTAGTTAGGATGGGTTAGAGTCAGGGGGTTAGGTAACACATTCTGTCCATTAAGGTCCTCACAAAGATAGAGGTACAAGTGTGTGTGTGTGTGTGTGTGTGTGTGTGTGTGTGTGTGTGTGTGTGTGATTCCCTCAAACGTTGCTGAAGACAACCAGCAGCAACAACAAATCATTTCTCTTATGTTTTAAATGTCCACGCCCCGTCCTAAGCCCCGCCCCCTCTGCATACGCACGCCGCCGCGCCCGCTGACCTCCTCCTTCCTGCTCGCCAGGACGGGTTCACGCCTCTGGCGGTGGCGCTGCAGCAGGGCCACGACCAGGTCGTCTCCCTGCTGCTGGAGAACGACACCAAGGGGAAGGTCCGCCTGCCCGCGCTGCACATCGCCGCCCGCAAGGACGACACCAAGGCGGCGGCGCTGCTGCTGCAGAGCGACCACAACGCCAACGTGGAGTCCAAGGTGCGTTCCCGACATTCCCGCTCTCGGGAGCCGGGTCGTTTTTTTTTGGTTTTTTTTCCCATCCCTCCCGCTTTACGCTTGCCCGTGACGCCCAGCACGGTGGGTGGTGCATGAGGGTGGGGGCGTGGCAGGCTGACCCTCACCTGGGCGCAGGTGAGCGCGCCTTTTCTGTTGCCGCCATCGTTCCAGTTCCTTTTCCTTCCTGTGGGTTCGGTCTCGTGTCCACCCGCCTCTTCGTGTTCCATCGTGCGGCTTCACTCAGCTGTGGCGCTGTTGTTGTCGTTTTTGTTGTTGTTGTCGTTTTTGTTGTTGTTGTTGTTGTTGTTGTTGTGGTGGTGCACTAACCACCCCATTTTCTCCTCCTCCTCCTCTTCCTCCCTCTGTCTGTTCCTCTTCTTACCCGACCAATTCCCCCGTTTGCCCTTTTCCCTTCTAGATGATGGTGAATAGAACAACAGAGGTACATCTTCTCTCCTCCTTCTCCTCCTCTCCTCTCCTCCCCTCCTCTCTTTCTCTCCTTTCCTCCTCTCGTCCTCCCATCTCCTTCTCCTCGCCTCCTCTCCTCTCCTCCCCTCCTCTCTTTCTCTCCTTTCTCTCCTCTCCCTCCTCTCCTCCTCCTTCCTCCTCTCCTCCTTCTCTCCTGCTCTCCTCATCTTCTCTCTTCCTCTCCTCTCCTCCTCTTCTCCTGCCTGTCCTCATCCTCCTCTCCTCCTCTCCTCATCTTCTCTCCTCTCCTCATCTCCTCTCCTCCTCCTCTCCTCTCCTCCTCTTCTCTCCTCTCCTCATCTTCTCTCTTCCTCTCCTCTCCTCCTCCTCTCCTCTCCTCCTTTCCTCTCTCCTCTTATCCTGTCCTCTCCTCCTTTCCTCTCCTCTCCTCTCCTCATCTTTACTCCTCTCCTCTCTCCTCCTTTCCTCTCCTTTCCTCTCCTCTCCTCTCATCTTCTCCTCTCCTCTCTCCTCCTCTCCTCTCCTCTCCTCCTTCTCCTCCTCTCCCTCTCCTCATCTTTCTATCCTCTCTCTCCTCTCTCCTCCTCTCCTCTCCTTTCCTCTCCTTTCCTCCTCTCCTCCTTCTCTTCTCCTCTCCTCCTCTCCTCTCCTCTCTCCTCTCCTCTCCTTTCCTGTCCTTTCCTCCTCTCCTCATCTTCTCTCCTCTTCCTCTCCTCTCCTCCTCTCTCCTCCTCTCTCCTCTTATCCTGTCCTCTCCTCCTTCTCTTCTCCTCTCCTCCTTCCTCTCCTCTCCTCTCCTCCTTCTCATCGGTCACCCGTCACCTTTGCCAATCTCTCCATCAGCCCCCCTGAATGCCACCAGCCTAAGCTGCGCTGATCCAGATGTTTCCAGATGAACCCAAACACACGCACCAGTTCATGACCCAATAACTCCCCCCAGCATCTTTCCTGTCAGAACCAGCCGCTCAGGGGAGAGTCAGCCTGTTCGAACTGATCCAGGATCAGACGCCGTCTGCAGCAGCGGCCCCTCGCCTCTCACCTCGTCTCTGTTTCGTTGCCGCTTTCGCATTCAGTTTTTTACGTTTTCAACGCGCACGTTAAAACATCAGAACCCCCCAAATAACATCGAGCACCGGGGTTTCCGCTTCGCCGCTCCATTAT
The DNA here is from genome assembly GCA_911728415.1 of Lagocephalus sceleratus. Taxonomy (NCBI): domain Eukaryota; kingdom Metazoa; phylum Chordata; class Actinopteri; order Tetraodontiformes; family Tetraodontidae; genus Lagocephalus; species Lagocephalus sceleratus. The sequence continues at coordinate 1,510,425 of CAJVRN010000231.1, read as the reverse complement.
CGAAGACGGAAGCCTCGGCCGTCGCCTCGCCTGCATGCTCACCTGGAGACGACAGAGCTGCTCAGACCCGCGCATGTTTTAACGCATGCCCGCTCCCGCTGCTCCGCCTCCACCCCCCCCCCCCCCATCAGGAGCCCTCCTCACGCTCAGGTGTCTGATCCTTCTCTCCCCTCGCCTGCAGAGCGGCTTCACGCCTCTGCACATCGCCGCTCACTACGGGAACATCAACGTGGCCACGCTGCTGCTCAACAGAGGAGCTTCCGTGGACTTCAAGGCGCGGGTGAGTGACTCCAGCGCGCGCAACAGCGTGAGCCCGACTGGCGGCGGCTGCGCCCGCCGCTCCACGAGATGATTGTGCCGCGTTTGTCGGCCAACGATCCCACGTTTAATCCCTGGAAGAGGAGGATAAAAGACGATCGCATGAAGAGATTGCGAGCGAAGTCAGTCTCGCGCTCACTTGCACAATATTCATCCACCGCTGGAAATAGTCCCAGATTAAACCATTTCATGCTGTTTTCCAGGTTTTACTTTGTTTAAATGAGAAATTCAGCTTTACATGTCCTTAACAATTTAAATTAGAGCTCTTTTTAAGAGATGGGTGTTTTTATTTTAACTTATGAAGGAGATATTTAGACGTTTTAGCAGTTATAAGTGATGATAACCTCCTCAGACCTGGTGTCCACATGTGGACATTAGATGTTGGGTCACCTGTCATATAAAAGCTAATTCTTCTTAGTGTGGGGTCAAATGTCCACATACATGGACCCATAAACATTATATTATTACACATTTAGATTGATTGTCCCTGTATGTGGACATCATTGTCCCTGTATGTGGACATCATTGTCCCTGTATGTGGACATCATTGTCCCTGTATGTGGACATCATTGTCCCTGCATGTGGACATCATTGTCCCTGCATGTGGACATCATTGTCCCTGTATGTGGACATCATTGTCCCTGTATGTGGACATCATTGTCCCTGCATGTGGACATCATTGTCCCCAAAAACCACTTGTTTCACAATATTGTTAAAACATGATTCTCAGTCTTTATTATCAGGTCCAATAATCCTAAATAGTAAAGATAAATTAAGAATGTATATCGAGAGGGAGCTCGGGTCTGAGGAGGTTAAAGGAGAAGTGGTGTGATGCAGATATGGAGGAAGAGCTGCAGTTTAAATCAGTTTAAACCTCCACTGGGGGGTTGGGGGGGTGTTTACAAGAACATTTAACACTGGTCTGAAATTCTGGACGTTCTCCACCTTCTAACCACAGAAAACCGATGCGGTTTATGGATTTTCTTAAGTTGTGTAAGTGGTTGTGTGAACGATACCGATGCTTTTTCTTTCTCTTTCCTGACCTCAGAACGACATCACGCCGCTGCACGTAGCGTCTAAACGTGGGAACACAAACATGGTGCGGCTGCTGCTGGAGAGAGGAGCCAAAATAGATGCACGGACCAAGGTGACACATACACACACACACACACACACTGCACACGCACACGCACACACACACAGAGTCATTATTTACCAGCACTGTCTTAGAAGTTAAAAATAAATCACGCAGTTTTGTAGGCGCCTCTGCAGGGTTCAGTTTCTTTAAAGTAGGGTGGAGAAGCTTAAAGTTGAACAGCTGAGCAGCACCTGCGTCCAAACACGCCAACCACGCCGCCCTTCCTCCCTCAGGACGGCCTGACTCCCCTTCACTGCGGAGCGAGGAGCGGCCACGAGCAGGTGGTGGACATGCTCCTCAACAGAGGAGCTCCAATTCTGTCCAAGACCAAGGTAGCGACTCCACCTCCGCCCCTGTTGCCTCCGTGGTTGGTAAAAACACTAATTTCTGCCCCCCCCAGAACGGTCTGTCTCCGCTCCACATGGCCACGCAAGGCGACCATCTGAACTGCGTCCAGCTGCTGCTGCACCACGACGTGCCCGTGGACGACGTGACCAACGACTACCTGACGGCGTTGCACGTGGCCGCCCACTGCGGTCACTACAAGGTGGCCAAGGTCATCATGGACAAGAAGGCGAACCCCAATGCGAAGGCTCTGGTGAGGATCCAAAACAGGATGGAGAGCGTGAGGTGGTGGTACATTAGGTACACTAGATTAAACATGAGCTGCACTCATCAGTTTATGATTTTATTTCTGGAATTATCTCTCTTCAGCGTGTTTTTATCCTTTTATATTTGTGCTGGAAACTAAAAGATAAACACGTTTGTTTTTGTATTACCGCTTTCCGCCACAAGAGGGCGCACCGCGCCGCTCTCCACTCGTTCCTCTGAGTTTTCCTCCAGGTGAACTTTGAATCACCTGTGTTCTAAAATGTTTGCTTTCTCTGATGCTTCAACGGGGTTTTTCAAGATATTGAAATAGTTATAACACATCAAACATCGTGACACCGGACACGTGTTTTCCTTTTCTTCGGCGTTGAGCACTTAAAAGGGGTAAATGTCAGCGAGTGAAGCGCTTTTAATTGATTTCCTCCACCATCAGCAACATTTTGTTCGTTCCTCTCTTCTTTCTTGAGCTTATCTCTTTAAAGAAGACGACTTAAAAGAGGAGAAGAACCGAATAAAAGTAGAGTCTTGGCCACGTTTGTGTGTTCTGTAATGAGAGCATTCTGGGTGTGGTTAGAATAGCTGGACTTTATAGACGGAGAGAACGAGAAGACGGAGGAAAAAAAAAGGACGGGGAGGAAAATGAAGTCATCGGACTAATCCTGAAACCTCAGAGTTAGAGAGGAAAGGAAGGGGGGGCCGAGTGTGTCTGTTTCAGACTCGATTATTTCCACACATGCTCGTCTGGTTTGAGCACCGAACAGAAAAAAGATCGGTTGAAAGAGGGGCGGAAAAGAAAGGCAGGTTTCTTTTGTTTCTACTGTGCTTTCCGTTCGGCGTTCCAGATCCACAAACTCTCCCGC
>CAJVRN010000231.1:1385000-1502500 GCA_911728415.1 Lagocephalus sceleratus | reverse complement strand
CCCCGCGTCTGCCTCTCCGCCCTAGGCCGGGATTCCCCTAAACCCGTTTTTTTCCCCCCGTTTTTCCAGAATGGGAACAGCGCCCTGTCCATCGCCAGGAGGCTGGGCTACATCTCCGTGGTGGACACCCTCAAAGTGGTCTCCGAGGAGACGCTGACCACCCAGGTGAGCGTGGTTGGGGAGACGCCCACGATTCTCTGCTGGTTCTGTTCCGGGGGTTCACGCTCCCGTCGTTCCTGCCCCCGCAGACGGTGATCGAGAAGCACAAGATGAACGTTCCCGAGACGATGAACGAGGTGCTGGACATGTCCGACGACGAAGGTCAGCATCCGTTTCGCACCCTAGCGCCTGGGACGAGGTCTCTGTTGTGAGTCGGGGGGTTAGGAGGCCCCGTGAGTCGCTGATCCCGCAGTTCTTCGGGACTTTCACCCAAAATTTCATGTGATTTTTGAGTTCTTTTTCCCTTTTTTTTAATTTCTCTAACCTTCTCCTTCATACCAATCGCACAGTCTGTAAAGCCAATGTCCCCGAAACGATCACAGAGGACTATTTATCAGATGTGGACGAAGGTACTTCCCCTCACCTCTTCACTTTGTTTAACCTTCATCTGTGTGTCTGTCTTAACACCCGCAGTCCTCCCTTCCGCGTGTTTGTGCTTTCCGGTGAAATATGGGACTGTACCCGCCGGTTCCTGCTCTTAAATGCAGGGAATATTGCCTGGTTGCCGTGGCGACTGCCCGCGTATGGCGTTTGTTGGAGTGGGTGACGGAGGTCTTTTCACAGCGTGAAGCGCGCACACACTCGAGCCTTTGTCTGCGGAGGCTCGTCTATTGTAGTTTCACACTTCTGGGCCAAAGCAAACACGATCTTAGCCGCTGTGTGTGTGTGTGTGTGTATCTATCTGTGTGCGTATCTGTGTGTGTATCTGTGTGCGTCACGGTTTCATGGTCGTGCTCAGAAACGGTTGAACTTGAACTCGCAGAGTTAAAAACTGTTTTCTTACCTTTGGGCCTTGTTGGCGAAACCTAATAATGGGCTTATTAAACTCCAACCGTTCACATGTTTTTAGCTTTTACAACGTTTTTATAGCCGCCAACAAAAAAACGTAAAAAAAATGTAAAAAAAACGATCAGCACGTAGGAGCGGGTGACGGAGGGCGAAAACAGCCAGCAGGAATTCACGCCGCTCAACGTGTATTCACGACCGCCTGTTCCACTCCGCTCCACTAGGTGGCGACGACGCCCTGGTCTCTTCGGCGAGCGGTTAATTCAACGACCTGAGCTCGCCGCCGTCAAAGGGGGGCGTCGGTCTCAGTCGAGATCTCGCCGCGCTTCACCTCGTTCCGCCAACGTCGCGGTGGGCTTCCTGTTGGGGGGGGGGTGGCTCCGGGCGGAGGCGGGGTTTGTGTTCACCTGAGGCGGGGGGTTTGACCCCGGGTGGCGCGGGCGACCCCCCCACCCCGCCTGAACGCGTGTTTTGTTTTTGTTTATCTTCACACAGAGTCGGATGTTGAAAACATCTGCGTCAGCTACACCTGTAAGTGGGACCGGCCCCCCGAGTGGAACTAACCCCAGTAACACGCCCGGGACGCGCTCGCTCTCGGCGCTGCGCATCCAACATGGCCTCGCCGTCCTTTTTGCTGCTTCATCTAAAAATAGATTAACACTCTCACACACACACGCGCACACACACACACACACACACACACACTAGGGCCTCAGCGGTCCCAGCAGATAAAACCTGGAGCAGATTACAGATTATAAACTAAGTTCTCAACTTTATCGGCTTTTATTTAAACCAGACTTCGTGTTGCGTTCAAAGACCAGCGTTCGGGAAACGCTCGACTTTGACTCCGCAGACGGGCGGAGGAGGTCGTGGCGGGTGCACGTGGGTGCTCGTGGCGGACCGTCGAGACGGTAAATCAAACAAACCTGCGCGTACAAACGAAAACGCCGCGGTCCGGGCTGGGCAGAGAGAGAGAGAGAGAGACACTCGCTATTTCTGTCCCGCGGTGCTCTGAAGGTGTCCTGGAACTCTCACACACACTCTCACACACACACACAGATACACACAGATATACACACAGATACACACACAGATACACACAGATATACACACAGATACACACACACAGGATAATCCTGTAGCAGGGTGGGGAGGCGGGAGAAAGCTGATCTGTTTTGTGCGAGCGCCGGGTGTGACAGGGGGACAGAGAGAGCGTGTGGGAGGGGGAGAGAGAGAGAGAGAGAGGGAGGGGGAGAGAGAGAGAGAGAGAGAGAGAGGGAGGGAGGGAGAGAGAGAGGGGGAGAGTTTGGGGGGGCTGCAAAGTTTAGTCTGGGGCGAAATCCTGAGAAACTGGACTGGATGAGGAGCTCCAGAGCCGGAGGTGAGTCCCCGGGACGCCGTCGTTCGGGGCGAAAGGAGACGGCGGTCCTGGAATGTCACCAGATGGGGGTCTTCAAAGTGGGGGGGGTTAGGGGGGAAGGGGACAGGAGGGTGGGGCTGAGGGTGGAGCTGGGGGGGGGGGTCCTCTGGTGCTTTGTGGTTGCTGGAATTCCTTCTTTTTGATTCTCTGGGCTCGTCGGCCTGCGTGCACTTGCTCACCCCCCCACACCCCCTCCCGCTCCCTCCTCCCCCCCGCTCCCTCCCCCCCCCTCCCTCCTCGCGGTCACCGGTTCACCAGCAGACGAGGAGCGGCGGTAACCGAGCACACCAGCACGTTTTGCAGTGAAGTTTGCTGTGAAGGTTTGGCTTTGATCTGTGACTCTCGTGGCTGGTTTTATGGGGGGGGTTAGGGTTGGGGGAGGGTTGGGGGGGGTTGGGGTGGGGGGTCGGGAGAAACGCTGCTGTTCACGTCTTCTTCGGTTTGGCTTGTGTGTGTCTGTTGACGGCGTCTGAACTGGACAGATCAAAGGGACTTCTTTGATCTGCCGTCACAAACTGAAATCACTCGGCTGGGACGGTCGACTGATGGTAAAAGCCGGCGTTGACCCCCCCTCACCCCCCTCCCCGTCTGCTTTCGCCCGTCCTCCAGGTGACGATGCGATGACCGGGGACACGGACAAATACCTGGCCCCCCAGGACCTGCGGGAGCTGGGGGACGACTCGCTCCCCCAGGAAGGCTACATGGGCTTCAGCGTCGGCGCGCGCTCGCAGAGGTGAGCCCCCCCCCCCCCCCCCCGACGAACCCGACCGAGGCTTCGAGGGGCGATTAAAACGAAACGGAGGCGTTAAAGTGTCAAATTGTGCGGAGACGGGACGCAGAGACGGGAGCGTTCGGTGTGCGTTTCCCTCTCGAAAACCGTTGACAGGAAGTAACTGCGGCAACCGGCCCTAATTCGCGCTTCGACTTTATCGAGCGCGGCCCGGAGCTGCCGAACGCCGCGGTCGCGGGGATCCGAAGCGCTTCCGCTCGTCACCCGGCAGATATCGGCGTTATTGAGTATCTGCGGGCCGCGAGCGCTGAGCCACAGGAAATGAGGGCCGCGTTCGATCCCCGCGGCCCCCGGGGCGGGCGGTGGCGGTGGGGGGGGGGGGTGATCTAGCTCCGCCTCCTTGTCCTCTCCTCTCTCAACGGTCTCTCGTTCTCTCCTCATGTCCATTCGTAACGTTAGTCCCAAAGTCAGGTAAGCTGGAAGGCATGGCAAGCCCCGCCCCCTGCCCCCCCCAGCAGCAGTCATGTGATCCGCCGTGTTAAACATGACTTCTGTGTCTCCTCGCCGTGTGTGACGCTTCCGCTTGAAAACGTCTCTGCTTTGACGAGGTTCCGTTTGCTCCCTCTGTCTCATTTGTTTTTTTATCTCTTTATTTTGGAGCTTGTGTTCTTCATCGAGCTTCCAGGAGCCTGAACTGATGACCCCGCGGGCGTACGGACGGCTCGCCCGCATCAGTTTGGCGCGAACGCTGACGTGCATTTCGGGCGGGAATGCACAATCAGGCCATTTGTTCACCCCCACGGCTCGAATTCATCACGTTCGGGGGGGGTGGAGGACAATGGGGCGGGGTGGTTTTTACTTTCCATTTCAGATTCCAGATTTGTTGAATTCTGGAGGCGCGCAGCATTCACCAAACCAGAACCAGGACGTCAGGTCCGACACAGCTGGACTGCTGTGGGGGGGGGGCGGGGCTTAAAAGGCGAGAACGATGTCCTTTAGCTTAGTTTCACAGGTAGTACTGTGTACCTTTAACGTGTACTTTTTGAGTAGTCCAATGACTCCATGTCTTTTCTCCAGTTTTTGAAGATAAATATAATTTTATTTTCTTATAAGTTCTCATCAAACAACACGTAACAGCTGATGATTCTTTGGTGAATGAAGCGCGCGTCGCTATGTTTTTCCCTCGTTCCACTAAAGTAAAAACGTTTTAAACGATCCAGCTTCGCGGCCTGGAATTGGTTCGATATTAGAAATAAATCTCTGCGGGGGGTCGGAGTTTCGTCTACCGGTAATCTCTTGGATTAAATGTACAAGCGTGACGACTGTGGGTGAAGTAGTGTGATTGTTGTTGTCAGGTTCCTGGAAGCTGCATGCATTTAATGTGTGTTTTTGTTTTGTTTTCCCCGTTTTTTTTTTTTTTTTCCTGCTTCTCTTTCCCCTTTTGTCCCTCCTCCCCCCCCTTCCTCCTCCTCCCCCCTCCTCCCCCTCTCTGCCATCAATTGTGACTGTTGTCTTGGTACTTCAACCGCACCAAGCCTGCGTTCCTTCAGTTCTGATAGGTCCAACACGCTGAACCGGAGCTCGTTCACGCGGGACAGCATGATGATCGAGGAGATCCTGGCGCCCGGTAAAGACACGGTACGTACGCCGGTTGAACTCCGCTCCTCGGTGTCTTGCCCACAGGCCGACCGCCTCGCACCGGCGTCAGAATCCAGCCAATCCTGTTAGACCCCCCCCAAAGAGGAAATGAGATTAGCGCCTGGTTCTTCTGTCTGAGGAGGATTACTGCGATGACCTCTTTAGAGAGGCAGCAAAGTATCACCAAAGGTGGAAACTCTGGGGGGGGGGGGGTTGGCGGGGACCTCCAGCGTCGCTCTGACCTTTGACCTCCGGGTTTGACGTGAAGTAACAGCTTTGTCTCCTCCCCACGCTGCTGCAGACGCTCTCGAAGGAACGGTCCTTCATTGTAGAGCAGCACAACAAGGTAGATGCCTCAAACGTGCACGTCATCGTTTCCTCCTGTAGATCCACACGTCAGACCCCCCCCAGACCCCCCCGCCCCCCCCAGACCCCCCCGGCCCTGTGGGTGTCGAACCCTCAGTCTTTATGCGTTCGCCACCTCCACAGGCCCGTTATTTGCGTACGGCTGACTCTTGTGGACCGTTGAACCCGTCGTCAGGGCGATGGCCCCCCCCCATAGCGGTGATGGTGTTTCTCGCCCGCAGCTCCTGGCGGTCGCCAAGAACGACAACGACTCCCTGAGGCGGTACAGCTGGACCCCGGACGCGCTGGACAACGTCAACCTGGTGTCGTCGCCGATACACTCCGGGTAAGGACGGACGGGAGCCCCCCCCCCCCCGAGTAGCGCCCACCCCCCCACGCATCATGCGTAGATCCGCGCGTCTGCCCCCCCCCCCCGCCGCTGACCGCGCTAGTTCGCTGTTACTCGCCCGGTTTGTCGTTGAGCTCTGTTGACCTGCCGCTCCTGCGCTGATTTGTCATCCATCCCGCAGTTTTTCCTCTCCGCTCCCGCAGTACGACAGCAGGTGATTGCGGCTGGACGCCTCTTTGTTTTTGTGCCCCCCCCAGTTTGTGGTGACATCACGCACGCTTGCCTGTTTTCACCCGTTAACATCCGTGTTTATCCCCGTTTTCCAGTCTGACTTGATGTGGTTGAGTTCCTCACAAATCCTGGTCTAGACATACAAACCTGACAGTGTGTGTGTGTGTGTGTGTGTGTGTGTGTGTGTGTGTGTGTGTGTGTGTGTGTGTGTGAAGGTAAGACCCGTTTTGTTTGAAGTTTCCTGTGTTGGTATTTCAGTTAATTCCCAGTTTTCCATAGTCATTCCCGAGCTCTGATCAGACCTAGTGGGATGTGCAGCGTCTTTGAAGGAGTCCTCACCGCCTCCTTTGAATCGCCTTTAAGTTAATTCTTAATTTGAACGACGTCGCTGGTTCATGCTGCTTCGCTCCGCCCGTCCGGGAACGCCGTGACACTTCGGTGTCGATTGACGCCCAGCAGACGTTTAGGGGTCTCGAGCGCGGCTCAGGTGGGTCTGCGGTACCTGGTGGCGACGTCACGGGAGCAGAAATCCACGAGTTAACGAGGAGAAGCGCGACCTTCCGGGTGACGACTCCTTCAAGGCGCAGCACAGGAAACTGGCCCCGCCCCTCTTCCCCTCCTCCATTCCCGTGGCGTGCTCTCTCCACGACTAACCTCTGACCTCTGACTCTGGCCTGGACTTGACCCCGCCCCCCCCCGCTGCCTCCCTTCCTCCCTCTCCGCAGGTTCCTGGTCAGCTTCATGGTCGACGCCCGGGGAGGCTCCATGAGGGGGAGCCGCCACAACGGCATGCGCATCATCATCCCGCCCAGGAAGTGCACGGCGCCCACCAGGATCACCTGCCGGCTGGCGAAGAGGCACAAGCTGGCGACGCCTCCCCCGATGGTGGAGGGGGAGGGGCTGGCGAGCCGGCTGGTGGAGGTCGGTCCGGCCGGAGCGCAGTTCCTCGGGTAGGCCTTTCAGAACTTTCCCGCTCCGTTTGGGGGGGCGCTCTGTCGTTGTTTCGCGGGCGTTCCTCGCGCGGTGGTGAACGCCGCGTCACCTGCCGACGGGGCGCCGTCACCGGGGGCGATGTCCCGAGGTTTGCCGCTTCGGCGCTTTCGAAACTAACACGGGCGCCGCGGCGCTCCCGACGGCCCGGGAAGAACGTGGAAACTCTGACCTGGAAAGGCTGAGCTGGCGTTTCCAGCGTGGCGTGGGCCCCGATCCGGCCTCTCCTGACGCTGCACTTGTGTGTTTTGTGTCTTTTGTGTGTCCCGCTGCGCGCGCGCAGCAAGCTGCATCTTCCCCGAAAGCTGCCAGCCCTTAGCGAAGGCGAGAGCCTGGTTAGTCCAGTGCTTCAGCTGGGACCCAGAGGAACTAGATTTGCTGGGTAGGAACCAATCGCGGCACCCTGAGCTGCCCTCCCCCCCCCCATCCACCCCCGCCCCGTCTGTGCCCCCCGGCCACGGCTGATTCACCACGATGGATTAGTGTTCGGTTTTGGGAAGAAATCGATGGTGCAACCACGACTGCCAACAGCTGGACGGCTTTTGATCGTTTCCATTTAAACCCAGTTTGACGACGAGTTCTTCCTAAAACCACGGTTGACCTTGAATCATGACGTTGTGAGTCCTTTTACGTTGAGACCATTGTTTTGCTTTCCCGAAGCTTTCCCGCGGACCGCCGGACGGATCGTTCGGACGGGCTGCGCTTGTTGGGCATGAGCCGAGCATCATCCCGCTTCCCATGATCTTCTTTACTCCACCTACTCTCTCATCCCACTTCCACGCGTGTCAGCACGCAGAGTCTCGGCCTGCCGTGCCGTCACCAAAGAAAATCATGACTTCATTTACCGTGAATCAAAATAGGAATCCTGGAAAAAAAAAGGGTGGCAATCCACGTTTTTGGGCTCTTTGATCCAGATGTGCTCATGAATGGTTTCCCTCGATGGTTAACCTTCCATGGACGGAGCTTTAAAATAGTTCCTCCAGGCTGCTATCTTCTCACGTGGAGATGGAGTTTGGTCATTTTTCTTTCTTCTGTTGCTCTCATGTCTTGTCTGATTGAAGGGCTGTGCAGCTTTCTCACCCCCCACACACAACCCCCCCCAGGGGTCCCGAGCTGTGACACTCTCTGAATGTCCCATCCAGCTGCACGAAAACGTCGGCCTCTCGCGAGCAGCTCGGTTTAAGACGTCCGTGTTTCCGCTCCGGTCTGACCCCCCCCCCCCCCCCGTGTCTCTTCAGGCCCGTGATTGTGGAGATCCCTCACTTCGGCTCGATGCGAGGCCAAGAGCGGGAGCTGATCATACTCCGCAGCGAAAACGGCGAATCCTGGAAGGAGCACCTTTACGACTGCAAGACGGACGACCTCGTCCAGCTCCTCGGAGGGATGGATGAAGGTTCGCCCGCTTTCTGTTCACGCTCGCTCATCCCGACGTCTCCGAATCGATCGCATCAGGCTGAGAAAGTCGTCTGGGATCCTCCGAGGAACCGAGCGGACCCATTAATAATCGGTAATAATCAGCCAAGTGATCGATTTTTCTCCCCGTAGAGCTGGACAGCCCCGACGAGCTGGAGAGGAAGAGAATCTGCCGCATCATCACCAAGGACTTCCCGCAATACTTTGCGGTCGTGTCCCGAATCCGCCAGGAGACCAACCAGATGGGGCCGGAGGGCGGAACCCTCTGCAGTCGGAGCGTCCCGTTGGTTCAGGCCTCCTTTCCCGAGGGGGCGTTAACCAAGAAGATCAAAGTGGGACTCCAGGTGAGACACGTAACGGTGTCAGAGAAATTCAAAACCCAAAACCCGACTCACCGACGCCCCCCTCGGGCAGGCGCAACCGGTCCCCGAAGAGACGGTGAAGAAAATCCTGGGTAACCGAGCGACCTTCAGCCCCATCGTTACCGTGGAGCCCAGGAGGAGGAAGTTCCACAAGCCCATCACCATGACGATCCCGGTCCCGCCTCTCTCGGGGGAGGGGCTCACCAACGGCTACAAAGGAGACAGCACCCCGTGCCTCCGCCTGCTCTGCAGCATCACAGGTGGGTGGCGCCGGCGCCAGCGCAACCGGGGCGGCTCGCCGAGGTTTTGACGCTCCCGACCCCGTCCGCCCGCCAGGCGGGACGTCTCCGGCCCAGTGGGAGGACATCACCGGCACCACCCCCCTCACCTTTGTCAACGACTGCGTCTCCTTCACCACCAACGTCTCCGCCAGGTGAGGCGCGCCGCGTCTTCATCCTCGGCCCCGTGTGGTCGTGGGCTCACTAAGCCCCGCCCCCCCACACAGGTTCTGGTTAGCCGACTGCCACCAGATCCCGGAGACGGTGGGTCTGGCCACGCAGCTCTACCGGGAGCTGATCTGCGTGCCTTACATGGCCAAGTTCGTGGTGTTTGCCAAGATGAACGACCCGGTGGAGTCCAGGCTCAGGTGCTTCTGCATGACGGACGACAAGGTGGACAAGACCCTGGAGCAGCAGGAGAACTTCGAGGAGGTGGCCAGGAGCAAAGACATAGAGGCACGCGAAGGAGCACACACACACACACACACACACACACACACACACCACACACACACACACACCACACACCACACACACACACACACCACACACACCACACACACACACACACACCACACACCACACACACACACACCACACACCACACACACACCACACACACCACACACACACACACACCACACACACCACACACACACCACACACACACCCACACCACACACACCACACACACACACACACCACACACACCACACACACACCACACACACACACCCACACCACACACACCACACACACACACACACACACCACACACCACACACACACACACACCACACACACACACACACCACACACACACACACACCACACACACACACACCACACACACACACACCACACACCACACACACACACACACACCACACACACACCACACACACCACACACACCACACACACACACACACACCACACACACACCACACACACACACACACACCACACACACACCACACACACACACACCACACACACCACACACACACACACACACACACACACACACACACACACGTGTTCAGACGGGCTCTCACCTGCATGCTGTGACTCTCAGGTTCTGGAGGGGAGGCCCATCTACGTGGACTGCTACGGAAACCTGGCTCCCCTGACCAAAACGGGTCAGCAGTTGGTTCTGAACTTCTACGCCTTCAAGGAGAACCGGCTGCCCTTCTGTGTCAAGGTGCTGCGCGCTGAGGGCCTTTACCGCGGGGGAGTGAGAGAACCCAGCGGGGGTTCCGTAGCGACGCGTGGCCGCGGTGGCGGTCGCAGACGTGGGAGCTGCTCTGGTGTCCCTCAGTGTGGAACCGTGTTCTCTCCCCAGGTGAGGGACCCCAGCCAGGAGCCCTGCGGCCGGCTTACGTTCCTCAAAGAGTGCAAGCCCACCAAAGGCCTCCCTCAGACGGCCGTCTGCAACCTGAACATCACGCTGCCCTCCGTGCGGAAGGTAAGGCGGCGTGAGCTCATCGGTCCGTTGTCACCTCCATAACCACGGTCATGGTTAGGGCAGTTTCGGCCCCAGCGACGCTGGTAGATGAAAGACTTTGGCCAGAGCGCCACCACCGTGTCTTTTATCTGTTTAAAGCTTTTTTGCTTTTAATTATCCTTGCAGTGGAATCTTGGCTGTTTCATTCTGTACCTTTTGATTTGGTCTGCTTGTGGCTGAGGGCGACTGTGCGAAAGGCTTTACTGTCAGAGCGGCTTCCCGTGGCTTCATTTGCTGTCTTTGTTGCTGAATGTTGGCGCTTTTATCCTTTTCCCTTCCATTTGCCTGTCCGAGTGGCTTCCATTCTGAGCTCGAGCTTCTGTAAATCACTCCTTTTTTCACACCCTGACGTTTCTTTTCCCCCTGCTTTCCTTTATGTTACACCCCTGTTTCTGCAATGCATCTTGGAAACCAGGAAATGGAGTCAGATGCCGAGGACGAGGTAAACACACCCTCCCCACCATGTGTCGCCCTGCTCTCATCAGCCTAGCTGCATACTTCCTGCTTGGTAGACTCTAGGTAACCGTGCGGTCCACATCCACATTTATCCGACGTAAGTCGCTTTACATGAAGACACACAGCCCCTCGACTCATGCTCATGACTGACGCTAGGCAGCCTTTAGGCCCAGCTCTAATCTGACCTTCTCATTCCCAAACTTGATCAGGGCCATCTAGAACTGATGTGTTGTTTGCTATTGTTGCAGACTGAAAAGCCAGAGCGACGTCATACCTTTGCATCCCTAGCCTTACGTAAGCGCTACAGCTATCTGGCCGAGCCTGCACTGAGTGAGTTTGACATTTTCACTAACAAACCCTTCCAGTCTAAGCAGTCTAATAATTAGTTGATGAAGCGTGCGTCTGTAGTTACACCTGATTACATGTTACAGATGTCTCATCCTACATAATGCGCAGTGTTCACACGCAGTGTTTTTTTTGTTTGCATGGATCAGAGGTGGGTGTGTGTGTGTGTGTGTGTGTGTGTGTTTGTGTGCTGTGCCTGCCCACATCCTGAGTTGTTCCTCTGGGTTGTTTGGATGGTTTCCACTGCTGAGTTTTAGCTGTTTCTTTGACTTACCAACAATGTCACCGGCAGTTGGGTAGGTCAAAGCTAAACCCGTGTTTGCTTTTATTCTTTATCGTGGTGGTGGCTGGAAGCTTTATTTTTTTGTTGTTGTTGTGGGACAAAAATGCATGTTGGAAGGTCTTTCTTTCAGTTTTTTATTTTTCCATGCACTCCGCTTGAATGAGCCAAGACTTGGAAAACACGTTTTGTTGGTGAAAGGATTTTCTGGAGCCCTTGGCTTTATCGTCCCATTGAGCCTAAATTATATTTGGGTTGTTTTTTCATTACATAACACCTGAAAACAGATAAAAGGCACTATTTAAAAAAAAAAGAAAATTAAAAAAGATTGAAACCGGACTGATTTTAAAGTCCAATGAGAGAAGTTGTGTGTATCCTGGACCATCCTGCCATTTAGTGGTCGTCACTTCCATAGTCTTCAGGACATTTCCTTTGCTGCTACATGTGCTTTGTTCAGTTTGTTCATTATGTGGTTCTTGTCTCATCGCCTTCCATCCTGGAACCATCTGCACACAGTATCTTATATGGACACCATTGAACTGCTTGCCCTCCTTGATATCAGAAATGCACCACTGACCAACTCTTCCTCCTCTGATCTCTTCTTTCTTCCGCCTTTTCCTCTCCCCCCACTTTCTTTCCTTTCACCTTTTAATACATCATGTTCCGTTGATTATTTTCCCATTTCTCTTTCAATTTCATTTGCTCCCATAAATCCCCCCCGAAGAAGCAGCAGTTGAGCGGAGCACAACAGCAAGAACACTGCCTGCTGGTTACCCTCACAAACCTGTCTTTCCAACCAGACCTTACCCACCATGGTCGACTGCTCCTATTACCGTCCCTGTCCAAACAAGGCCCCTCGTCGGAATGGGGTGCTCCCTCGTCCCTGCCGATTCACCGGCAGGCTCACCAGCTGCTTCTCCATTGAAAACCCCCTGGACCCTTTCCTCCACTTCACCTGCTTCCCCCGCGACTATCAAAGCCCCTCACGGAACTCCATCACCAGCACCCACTTTGGCATCTCCAGTTAAATCAGCGAGCGACGCAGCATCTTCCTCCCCCTCCAGATCGTACAGAACGATGCCTTCCCCCATCAAAACCGTTGCGCAGCTCAGCCAGTACCCCGTCCAGGGCGCCCCCAGCTTCGCTTCCACAGACCCCGCTTCTATAAAAAGCCTTGCTTCCTCATACGTGACGTCTCCACTCCGTTCAGTGCCCAACGGTTCCGTACCGTCAGCTCTTGTTGCCGCTCCAGCTACGACCAAGTCACCTTACACCACGTACTCGCCCAACCTGACTTTTAAAACCGCCCGTGGAGCAGCAGACTCGGCGGCCCCCGCGCTCTCGTCCGTCAGGAGCGTCTCCAGCTTGTCCTCTCTGAAAACCTCCGTAGATTCAACGCTCTCTTCCAAAGGAGGGAAGTCCTCACCCCCGTCCCTTTCCTCGACCGGACAGACGACCATCGCGTCTTCCGAGCTGATGAACGGATCTAGCTCGCCAGTCAGATACCCCTCGTCCTCCTCCACGCCATCCTCTCCTTCTTTTCGCCAGCTGTCGGAGAGAAGCAGCAGCCTGCAGGAGAGGATCCAGGCCACCACCCAGGCTGCGACTTCCAGCGTCAGCGCAGCTATAAACGAAGCCATCGACTCTCATTCCGTGTCGGGTTACGGCACGCTCAAATCACTGTCCTCCTCGCGCCGGGCTGTGACGCCCAGCTCGGCCTACAGCCCTGGGAGGACGGTTCCTGCCACCACAACCCTGTCGGTTTCATCCAGCACCATGACTGTACCGGTGTACTCCTTTGTCAACGTCATTCCAGAGACTCCTGTCAAACCAGGACCGGGGTCTCTCAAAATGGTACTGCCCGATTCTCCTCGTGCCTTGTCTTCATCCTCGCCGCATTTGTCTACCTGCGTCACAGCATCAAAGTTAAAGTCCCAACTGAAGTCTCCTCCGTTTATCACGCCGCCCGTCATCCACCCAGCTTCCACGTCCAGTCAGGAGATACTTAAAGATGTTGCAGACATGAAAGAAGACCTGATCAGAATGACGGCCATCCTTCAGACAGACACGCAGACGGCAGCTAAAACCGTCCAGACGTCAAACACCAGTACCCCTAAAGAGGCCAAGCTAGAGGAGGAGGAGCCTTTTACTCTAGTGGAGAGAGTGAAAGAAGATTTAGTGAAAGTCAGTGAGATTTTACAGAAAAACATCATGAGTGACAGTAAAGACACAACGTCGGAGGACGAATGGGAAGAGTTTTCAAGGGATGAGATCGAGGAGGCACAAATGAGTGTCCTCTCTGACTATTACCACCCGCACGATGAAAGCACTGTCCTGCTCAAGCACCAGTCGAGCAAAGACTTGGATTTGGCTCAAGTCGTAGACTTTTTAACAAACGACATCGGCGCTAGTTCTCTCTCCAGAATGGCAGAGTTAAAGTCCAAGTATGAAGAAGAGACCAAAAAAGAAGGGGAGGAGAAGCTGAAAAGGGTTTTGAAACCATCCATGACCATCCAAGAGCACAAACTGAAAATGCCTCCGCCTGTGTCGGGCATGATCAGGTCTCCGTCAGAGAAGGATCTAAGCAGGCTCGCCGAGTCATATCAGGGAACCGATGTCATTTTGGAATCACCCGAGGACCTCTCCCACGAGCAGGATAAGAGTCCCCTGTCAGACAGTGGGTTTGAGACCAGGAGCGAAAAGACGCCCTCAGCTCCCCAGAGTGCAGAGAGCACGGGCCCTAAGCCTTTATTCACAGAATCCCCTATCCCACCCTGTGTTACTGAGACCAGGACTGAAGTGGTCCACATTAGGAGCTTTGAGCCGTCGGACGAGGTTTGCGAACCTTTACCTGCGATGGAGGCAGCATCTGCTATTGCAGAGCCAGACGCAGCACAAATAGGTGCCACGAAAGCCCTTCAAATGAAGGTAGAGGAAGACTCCATGATAAACAAGAGCGTGTGTCTGAAAGAGGAAACTCATATTACTACTACGACCCGCATGGTCTATCACAAACCCCAGCTGAGTGATGGTGCAGAAATGATAGAGGAAGGTATGTCCGTTAGGGATCTCATGAAAGCATTCCAGTCAGGTAGGGACCCCTCTAAAGAACTGGCAGGGCTTTTTGAGCACAAGTCCAACCAGGACTCTGTCAAAGGGGATGAGCTCACACCTAGGTTTCTTGACAGAGATATTAAATCCAAGCCAAAGGTTGAAAGGATAATTGAGGTTCACATTGAAAAGGGCCACAGCACGGCAGAGCCGACTGAGGTCATCATCAGGGAAACCAAAAAGCATCCAGAGCTTTATGTCTATAAGGGTGACCATGGAATTAAGGAACTTACTGGCTACGATGATGTCCAGCAAGAAGAGGAGGAGCTCACTGTGGAAGAGTTTCTGCCCTCTTTCCTAGAATCCCGTGTCAACACTCCGGTGTCACAGGAGGAGGACAGCCGCCCAAGTTCTGCCCAGCTAATGGCAGATGATTCATACAAAGCCCTGAAGCTGCTGAGTCAGCACTCCATAGAATATTGTGACGATGAGCTGTCAGAAATCAGAGGCGAGTCGTACAATTTTGCTGAGAAAATGCTCCTCTCTGAGAAACTCGATATGCCCTCACCACAATCAGATTTAGACGCCCCGGCCGTAGACAGAAAGCGCCACTTAGATTCTGGGCAGAGTGGCGCTGAGTTTCAGCAGCAGGGAAGCCCTAAGAGAGAATTTGTTTCCAAATCCTCAAAAGATGGGTCCCCTAAATCTGGTAAATTCCTGCAGAGAGATGATCCATCTCAGTTTGATAAAGTTACAGTACTTCATTACTCCACAGAACAGGGAAGTCCCAAACATGCCGTCTGGATGAGGTTCACAGAGGACAAACAGGACAGAAGCAGGGATAAGCTCCTCTATGAGGACAGGGTGGACCAAACGGTAAAGGAAGCTGAGGAAAAGCTCTGTGAGGTATCTCAGTTCTTCCGAGACAAAACGGAAAAGCTGAACGATGAGCTGCAGTCACCAGAAAAAAAGCCTTTGAGGAGAGAGCTAAAGGAGCCCAGGTCTTGGCCAAGCTCAGTATGCAGCAGTCCCGAGAGAACGGCACAGAAACCTAAGACGGGCGATGAGGCCGTTGGCAAAAGTAAGCTCAGGGAGCCTTCGGTTGTTAAAGTATTTGGTAGTACGCTGGAAAAGAAAAGTTCCAGCCTACCCAGCAGCCCCCAGAAAGGCATGTCTGTTCGTCCCAGTGAGGTTACCACCAAAAAAGAGAGTAAAACCAGTGAGTCTGAGTGCTCGACATCCAAGGTCAGCGCAGTGAGAATGAAGTTTGAATCTGCAGCTCAAAAACAAAGTCCGTCTAGTCCCATAAAAATCCCTCCTCCAGTGCAACCAAAACCTTCAATAAAAAAATTACAGGAGAGCAAACTCCCTGTGTATCAGTATCCATCAAAAGTATCAAAAGTGTCTGAAACTGCAGAAAAAATTAGCCCCAAAAAGGACCCCTGTCCTCTCACAGAGGGTGGCAAGGTAGCATCAAAAGTAGCCAAACTTGAAGTGAAGAGAAATTCTCAAACGAGTGAAGAGAAATTCTCAAACAAGAATGTTCCACCAGAGTCACTACAAAGTCGAAGTAACGTAACAGAGGCCCGCAAAGATAGCAATATTCGTCTCAATCAAAATGTAACTCTGCTACAAGAGAAAGAGGGTGAGAAGACCTGGCTCACCAAACGTGAGGCTGCTTCCAAAGACTCTGCAGCCGAGGTGTCCCAAAAAGACACAGAACTCATAAACACAAACCTTAGAAAAAAGACAGAATCCCAAATTCCCGTAAAATCGTCTTCCATTTTAGACACTGACCTCACAAAAAAACAGGCGGTAACTAAATCACAGATACCCACAGTAGCCAAGAGCAAAACCCAGAAAAGTGTAGAGACACCCGAGATTACAGATAAAAATCTGACCTTTGAGATTCTAGATAATGCCCCCAGAGATTCCAACTTCAACAACCTTCCCAGCCCGAGAGAGGCACTAGAAAAAGTCCTTACCCCTCCAACTACTGTAGCCAAGGAGAATTTCAAGGGCATCAAAACATTACCTGTATATGTCAGTGTCCAGGTGGGACGGCAGGCAGAAAGAGAGGCAAAAGGGTCCCTTTATACAGTCAAGCAGACTACAAATTCAACACTTAGCCCCATTAGCCCCGATGACGACACAATGGAACAGGTTTCCTTCATAGATAGTTCTGGGAAGAGCCCCGTAACCCCAGAGACACCCAGCTCGGAGGAGGTCAGCTACGACCTCACGTCCAGGACGCCGGACGGCTTCATGGGATTCGCGCCGGGGAAACCCAGCCCCATTATGGAGGTATGTGAGGAGTCGGAGGAAGACGAGGAAGGCAAACTCGTCTTGTCTTTTAGAGAGAAACAACCAGAACCTGTTCATCCCACTCAGGCAGACCTTGCTAATGCTAACAGGGAAGAGCCAAAAGTGATTGATAACTGGCCAAATATCAACCAGCTAGAACAGAAAGCTGACGACGGTTACAATGAAAAGACAGAGCAGGTGCAGCGAGAAGTCTCAAAAGATAAAGGTATTGCATATATTGAGTTCCCCCCACCTCCTCCTTTGGACTCTTCGGAAATTTCAGACGCAGAAAGGAAAGGTTCCTGTGGCTCTTCAGAGACGGAGACCGAAATGATGGAGGTGAACTTACAGGAGGAGCACGACAAGCATCTTCTGACGGAGCCAATTATACGTATTCAGCCACCCACCCCCGTGCTTCCAGGTGCAGATGATAGTCAGTCGAATGATGATGAGTCGGACCGGGAAGACGAGTCGATATTTCAACCCATTCCCAGTAAGAAATTTATTTCCAAAGGTCTCGAGGAGGATGAGGGGGAAAAGAAAAGGGAAAAAGAAAAGACATCTAAGAGCAAAAAACATGATAAAAATGGGAACAAAGAACCACTTGATGGTACCAACGGCAATGGTTCCAATGGTTCTAAAGGTTCCAATGGCCAGGGAGAGGACTTCGAATGTGAGCAAAATGGAAACGATCAATCTATCACAGACTGTTCAATCGCCACAACAGCTGAATTTTCTCATGACACTGACGCGACAGAGATAGACTCACTTGACGGATACGAACTTCAGGACGAGGACGATGGGCTGTGTGAGGAAGCGGATTTACAGTTGTTTGGGCTTCCCAACAGTCGGAGAGATGTGTGGGCGACGGACACGTTTAGGTCAACGGACCATTCCTTCCCCCCAACCAAACTAGAAGTGATTGAAGAAGAAAAAAGCCCAGAGGAATGTCAAACAGACCCTTTCAAAAACGGCATCCCTTCAAATGGTGAAAAGACTGACAGTGTCAGTCCTGGTGAGGTTAAAGGTCAGGACCAAAAGCCCTCAGGTAAGGAGGGATTTTCAGATACTTACTTCAGTTACAAGTTAGGAGAGGACTTTAATTCTCCTTTTAAGACTGTTGCCACCAAAGGACTGGACTTTGACCCATGGCCCAGTAAAGGTGGAGAAGAAGTGGTTCACGTTGGAGGGCCACAGGGAGGCGAGGGTGAGCCCAAGCCTTTTGGACTGGCGGTGGACGACCAGTCCCAGGCCACAACGCCAGACACTACCCCGGCCCGAACTCCAACGGACGATAGCACGCCAACGAGCGAGCCAAACCCATTCCCCTTCCATGAAGGGAAGATGTTTGAGATGACACGCAGTGGTGCGATTGACATGAGCAAGAGGGACATGGTGGAGGAGAGACTCCAGTTTTTTCAGATTGGTGAGCATTATTACTCGGCTGGAAGGTACAGGGTCAGGGACGTGGAGATAGATGCCTTTTCACAAGATAGTGATCAATTCGACATTCAGAATCCCGCAGATACCCTGATAATCCCTCAGGTTTCTACTCACACCACCACAGTACAGCTACACATATCCAATGTGGCGGGTAGTTACACAACCTGTAGAGACTCGGCATCCAGCACCGAGCTAAAATTCTCCACTTTCAGATCAGGGTTCAAGTGTTTACCAAATAACACCTCAAATTCTTCCAATAGCAGTTCTGACTGCAACATATCAGGCACTGATGATGGTTGCCAAGCTGGGAATGCCGAAGAGAATCAAAATTGTTGCAATTTTAATACCTTAACCAACATGGGTCCATCAGATTACAAATTCCCCTCAGGTCCGTCCAAACAAATGGATTCTTTGGATTGGAACCCAACAAAACAAAGCACTTTTTACCAAAGCACAGATGTTTACTCTGCACCTTCTCAGGAGATTAGCAATCCCCTTTCAGGGAGTGATGATTCCAGTAGCAATACCACAGAGTCCCAATGTTTCCATTCACATGTCAATCAGATTGGCGCTGTTGTGTTGAACTTGTCCTCTTTAGGACCCACTTTGCAGGAGCCCAACAGCACCAAGGCGTCTGTCAGCCAGGTAGAGGACTGCCATGTAGCAATAGCAGACCAGATATGCAAATCCCGTTTACCAGTGAGGGTGTGTAGCAATAAAGCGGGGAGTCAAAGGCAACAAGGGGTTACCCGAAAGCCGCACGATGAGAAAAGCGTCGTTTACACAGCCAGGAGAAGATTAGACCCTTTTGAAAATGAATTTCCAAAGTCTAAAATTCCAGTAATGAGGGAAGCGAAACGCCCGTCTGTTTGGCAGGATCAGAGACGGGTCATGAACCCCCCAGGTAGAAGAAGCACAAAGGCAGTGAGGAGAAAAGGTACAGAGGTGACAAACCAGCTTAGAGCGAGAGGTAGAGCAAGGCAGGAACGAAGCGTCGTTACGCAAACCGAGACAAGAGTAGGAGGAGGAAGAGTTGCCAAAGGCGGCGAAGAGCACCACAGCCTCAGCACTACCAGGAACACCTCCCTTTGTAGAGCTCCTAGAGGTCCCTGCCCTCCACGCACCTCCACCTCCACCTCCACCAGCACATCAACACCATCTCCTAGAGAGGTGAGAGCTGAGGGTGAGCAGGCCAGCAGTGAGAGGATGAGGAGCAAGAGGAAGAGTAGTCGATCACTGGGAAAGAAGGAACAGGAGGAGGAGGAAGGGAATCAGGGTGATCAACCAATCACGGCTCCTGTCACAGAGAACCAGACTAGTTTGTAACCTCTTTCTAAACGCTCTTGATCTTTCTGAGATTGCATGTAGCTGTTGTGGGTGACTTGTGGTTTTGTGACGTAAGTGTAGCTGTCACTTCTTCTTCCTGTCATTCTTGTTACCTGTGCTGTTCTGTCGGGTTCTGAATTAACCAAATAAACCAACACGAGCGATTTTAGCCCTTATTTAGCCTAAACGGCCTGATCGTTGGGCAAATTAGCTCAGAATTACTAACCCCGCTCGCTCCGTAAACTACGGTTGTAGTCCGAATTTCCCTCAAAGTCCTGGCTACCAGACGCGTTAGCTTTGCTCCCGACACCCATGGGGTGCTTCCCAGTCGATGTGGTCGGAGCAAATGTTGGGGATTGTGTTTGTTTTGGTCTGCTTGCCTGGTTTGGTTGTTTTTTTGACTCTTCGGAACGCCGCGAAAACAATTCAGAGGCGAAACTTGACAATCATCTCATCGGCAGAACCTGCTGGATTTGATTTCAAGTTGAAGCCTTGAATTGCTTTTCCAGGTTTTGGGGGGGGGTGTTGGGAATGGGGGGGGTCTGATGGTAGAATATAGTTTACACTAGTCACAGTTAGCCTGCTGAAGTTAGGGCTCATGCTGCTACATATCAACTCTCTTTCTGGCCACACAATCCGGGATTTTTTAACGTAGCAACATTGGTTGTTATTGTATAATCGACTTTTTACACAAAAGAAACAATGCAGCCTTGATTTTTGTGTTTTGGTCCCAGACTTATTTTAACCTTTGTTTTCCTGTCTTCAGTCTCTCTCCAGAATCATTCAACATTAATCCCTATGGAAAGTCTGGCCAGAAAAAACAACTTATTTCTTTTTTTTTTAGATGTAAAACCTGGGACAGTGAGCTAAAGTTAGTCTTTAGCATTCAAAATATAAAGTTTTACTGAAGAGAAAAAAAAAAATCTTCATCGACGCCCAAACAGACAAACTTTGAGTTCACAATCCCATCTCTAGAACGTAGTCTGTGTGTCGTTATACAGCGTTTGAGGGCGTCTTGACCCATTACCGCCCGGTAACTGTCGGCTGCTCCTCTCACAGGCCCTCAGAGTCCCTGTGAGAGAACCGACCTCCGCATGGCGATAGTAGCCGATCACCTGGGACTCAGCTGGACCGGTGAGTCCGCACACACACACACACACACAGGTCCAGGATAACCTGGTTCCCTTCCCTAAACCTGTTGTGGGCGTGGCCTGTTGAAGCCCTTGAGGTTTAAAGTCCTTTCGTCCTGTCCTA
Source organism: Lagocephalus sceleratus (assembly GCA_911728415.1). Classification (NCBI taxonomy): domain Eukaryota; kingdom Metazoa; phylum Chordata; class Actinopteri; order Tetraodontiformes; family Tetraodontidae; genus Lagocephalus; species Lagocephalus sceleratus. The sequence goes on along the minus strand of CAJVRN010000231.1, from coordinate 1,481,774 downwards.
AAACGTGCTTAACTGACTTTATTGATTCTTAAGGTGGGTCTTTGCGAGACGGCTCCCCCTGGTGGAGGCCCGTGGGATGGTCGGCTAACCCGGTCCTCTGTGTGTTCCAGAGCTGGCCAGGGAGCTGGATTTCTCCGTGGAGGAGATCAACTTCATCCGAGTGGAGAATCCCAATTCCCTGACAGCTCAGAGCTTCATGCTTTTAAAGAAATGGGTGCACAGGGACGGTAAAAACGCCACAAGTAAGCGGCGTGCTCGCCCGAACGAGTCCCTCCAGAATTTCACCGTTTATACCCGAAACAACTTTTTTTTTAAAGCACTTAAATGGTACTTTCTTGTGAGTACTCATCACAAGTTTCTCCGCCAATCCCGGTCAAAAAGGGTGAAATCCTGGAGGGGCGGCATCGTCGCTCAGGTGTGTTTACAGGTGAACCCTAACCACGTGTCTCCCTCTCGCCCCCAGCGGACGCTCTAACCGCGGTGCTGACTAAGATCAATCGGTTGGATATTGTGACTTTGCTGGAAGGGCCCATATTTGACTACGGTAACATTTCAGGCACTCGCTGCTTTGCCGATGATAACGCAGTATTCCCGGATCAGTCCGATGGTAAAGTGTAGCCCACCCTAGCTGAACTCTCTCTCTCTCTCTCTCTCTCTTATTTAAGGCAGAACCAATCAGACACAAGCAAACTCGCTGTCGTTCAATGTTCGTGTTCAGTTAGCGTCCCTGTCTGACGATTACCACATATTAATGTTAATCGCTCAAATCTGCGCCAAACGAAAAGTGTTTAAGCGCTGACGCTAATTGCTTCCTTCTCTAACTTTTACCTTTTCCAAACCTTCCAAAACTGATGTTTCTGTTACGAGAACTAACGTTTAAATCAGCTGATGTGTTTCAGAAATGCACGGCTTTTGGCTTTGTGTGAGAGGCTGCCTGCTCTGACGTCGTTGGCTTGAGGCTCGAGGCTCATCTTCGCCCTTTTTCACGCCCAAAAACGAAACAAAAAACAATCATTCGCCCCCCGAGCGTTCCCGGGAACGTTCAAAAAACGCCGACCTCGGATCAGGCCGTGGATTGAACGGGCCTAGATGAGCCTCCGACCACGAACACTTCAAATGGGTGGAGCCTCTTCATCCACGACTTTAAAGTGTGTGACTCTGTTTCCTGGCTCCGCTCCGCCCATCATCTCCTGGTTTCCTCCGAGCTTCGGCGCTCCGCCCGAGCGCCTCGTGCTTCAGCAGACTCCTCCTCCTCCTCCTCCTCTTCTTCCACCTCCTCCTCCTCCTGCTTCTCATCAATAACTCCTCCAGCTCCCTAATCATCAGCTGACTCCGCCCCGGCTTTTACTCGCTTCAGCCTCCTCAGGACTCAACCCGTTTACCCCCCCAGCCCGCCGTCGCCCCCCCCCACTAACCCTCATTTCGGGGGACGCTGATTGAACCCGACAGCTCGTTCGGCGGCATTTCGGTCGGTCTCCGTCGTCCGCGTCGTTCTGTTTTTCACTCTTGTCTTCTCGTTTTTTGTTTTTTTGTTTGTTTCTCCGTGTCTGGTGGGTCGTTGTGGTGGTTTTAGCCCCGCCCCTCCCGCCCCCCCCGCCTCCCCAGACCGCTGCCCCCTCCTTCTCCTCCTCCCCTCCCTCCCCCCACTCCTCCTTCTCCTTCCCCTCCTCCCCTCCCTCCCCCCACACCTCCTTCTACTTCCCCTCCTCCCCTCCCTCCCCCCACACCTCTTTCTCCTTCTCCTCCTCCTCTCCCGCTGCCCCCTCTTTCTTCCTCTTCCCGTCCCCCCCCGTCTCCCCCCCCATCTACGTCCTCCCCGTCGCCCCGGTCCTCCCCCATTTCTTCACTCTCCCCTACTCTCCCCCTCTCTCCTCCCCCAGGAGCCCTTTTATCTCCCCGTTCTTCTCTCCTCCGCCCGGACAGTTTTTCCTCCCCTCTCCCCTCGTCCTTTGCCCTCCTCCCAAATCCGCGCCCCCCCACCCACCTCCCCTTCCTCCCCCCACCTCACCTTCCTTTACACCCCCCCATCCCCTCCCACCCCTCTCCCCTCCTCCCCCCTCCCTCCCGGTGTCCCACCTTACTTCAGGCGGGACCACTCGGTCCCTGAAGTTTACATTTAGAGAGCTCTGAAGCTTTGCGTCCTCTGAACACGACCCCCCCCCCGCTGCAGCTGAACCTCACGACGGTCCCGGCGACTGCAGCCAGGCCAACGTGCACGCCCGCGTGTCGGCCGTCAGCTCCCCGCTTCGATCATATCCCCTTTTTTTTTTTTCTCTCAGTCAGACGCGCTTCGGCTCTCGAGCCCCTAGCCGCGCTTTAACGGTCACGTGTTCTACCGCCCCCCCGCGGCCGGGACAGGTACTGCACCGGTGTGACTGCTGATAGAAAAACACCTTCCAAATGAGATGTTTCTCGTTTCACCCCCCCCCCACCACTGTCCCTCCTCCTTCCCTGTACCCCCCCCCCCTCTTCGCCCCCCCTCACCCTCTAATCCTTTCCTCCTGCCATCCCACCAGGATACCAAAGCATAGACCTGGAGCTGAAAACCCCCCCTGACCTGAACTACGAGCCCCCAACCCCCCTGCGCTCGGACCGCTTCTTTAGCGAAGGCGAGGCGAGCCCAGAGACCCTTAGTCAGACCACGCTTGCTAGGCCTAGCGACCTCTCCATCGCCCCGACCTCCAGCGGAGACCCCGCCCCCCCCCCCGGCGCCCCCATCACCCGGGCCGAAGACACGGCCCTGAGCGCCGAAGAGCGGGAGGAGGCGGCGAAGGAGAGGCCGGAGAACGACAGGAGGGCGGTCCAGCCCGGGGCGGGGGCCGAAGAGCGGGAGGCGGGGGGCGGTCGCCGCGGAAACGGGCCGGAGGAGGAGGAGGAAGAGGAGGAGGAAGAGGAGATGACCCAGGAGAGGCTGCGGAGGCTGCTGGAGGACATCAGGCTGGAGGGGGCGAGGGACGGCGTGGAGATGACGGAGGAGGGGGTCAGGGCCGTCCTCGAGCGAGTGCGCCAGGCAGAGCAGGCTGTGTGTTCAGTTCCAGGTTGGGGGGGCGAGACGCCGGGCGGGGCCGCCTGGGCCGCGGGGCCGGGCCAGACCGCCGCCGAGGAGGGCAGGTGAGGAGGGGGGGGGGAGGGGGAGGCCCGGGGGGAGGTAGCGCCTCTCATACCTGTCTGTCCCCCCCCCCAGCCCAGAGCGTCTGGCTGACTCCCCCGAGAAGGAGGGACCCCGGGAGGGCGGGGCCGAGGGCCCGAGCAGGAGACCCGAGGAGGGGGGGGGCGGTCGGCCCCCGCCCAGAGCCCAGGTGAGTGTCCCCCCCCGCACCGGTATGGCCCCCCCCCGATAGGGGGGTCGCTCACTCACGCTGCCTCCGCCAGGGCGGCGCCAGAGCTGACGAGTCCAGCTCTGGCGAGGAAGCGTCCGTCACCACCAGGGTGTTCCGCAGGCGCCTCGTCCTCAAGGTGTGTGGGAGCGCCGGGACCGCACGACCCCCCAGCGCCCGCGTGTGTGTGCGCCAGTCAGGCCTAACCCCATCAAGCCCTCTTTAACCCCCCCGCGGCATGAGCCGCCGTTTCCACGGCGACGTGCGAGGCTGCATGTAAACGGAGGTTTGGGAGCGTTTAAGGCTCCGTGGAGGAGGATGATGATGAGGATGATGATGATGAGGATGATGAGGGTGATGAAGATGAGGGTGATGAAGATGAGGGTGATGATGAGGATGATGATGATGATGATGATGATGAAGATGAGGTGATGATGATGATGAGGAGTGATGAAGAGGGTGATGAAGATGAGGATGATGAAGATGAGGGTGAAGATGATGATGGTGATGAGGGTGATGATGAAGATGATGATGATGAAGATGATGATGAAGATGAGGATGATGATGATGAGGGTGATGATGATGATGATAGGATGAGGGTGATGAAGATGGGGATGGTGATGGTGATGAGGGTGATGATGATGATGAAGAGTGATGAAGAGGATGATGATGATGATGATGATGGTGATGATGAAGATGATGAAGATGATGGTGATGAGGATGATGATGATGATGATGATGATGAAGATGAGGTGATGATGATGATGAGGATGATGAGGGTGATGATGATGAGGATGATGAAGATGAGGGTGATGAGGGTGATGAGGATGATGATGATGATGATGAAGAGGATGATGAAGATGAGGATGATGATGATGAAGATGATGATGGTGATGAGGGTGATGATGAAGATGATGAGGATGAGGGTGATGATGATGATGGTGATGAAGATGATGGATGATGATGATGATGATGGTGATGATGGGTGATGATGATGAGGTGATGATGATGGTGATGGTGATGATGATGATGGTGATGATGATGGTGATGATGATGGTGATGATGATGGTGATGATGATGGTGATGGTGATGATGAAGAGGAGGCTCCTGCTTGGCTCGTGCTCGTCTTAATCTGCTCCTTCCTAGTCCAGATTATCGGCCTCAGCGACCTGAGCTGGTGTGAGAGCGCCGCTCCAGTTCGCCCATTAACGGCTGCGGTTGTGTGACTTAACGAGTCGTTCCCCGGACCCCCCTCCCCCGTCGCCCCCCTCCCCCCTCCCCCCCCCCCCCGAGCTTGTCTCATAACGTCTGACCGCTCTTCCCGACCTCCGCCTCAGGGGGAGGAGGCCAAAAACGTTCCCGGGGAGTCGGTGACCGAGGAGCAGTTCGTAGACGAGGACGGAAATCTGGTCACCAGAAAAGTAAACCTCACCCCCCCCCCCCCCTCCCCCCTTCCCCCCCTAACGCGCCTCTGCCCCCCCACAGGTGATCAGAAAGGTGGTGCGCCGTGTGGTCGCCACGGACGAGAGGAGGATGAGCGAAGAAGGCGAAGCCGTTGGCGACGAGGGCGTCGCCACGGCGACGGGCGGCGTAGATTTGACCCCCCCCTCCGGGGGGAAGGGGAAGAAGAGGGGGAAGCGCTCCCGACACAAACCGGAGCGAGCCCAGGTTGGCGGCCTGGCCCTGGTGTGACTCCGCCCACTCACACCTGCATGGCGCTGGAGTGTTGATTGACCCAGATTAAGGAATATAATCCCACGTCTGCGGGTCGGCCGCGTCACAACTAACCCCCCGTCAGACTAACGCTCCCACGCATGCGCGACTCAGATTAACGTCCTCTCTCTCTTTCAGCGCGCCGCCGCTCCGACGTCACGCAGGTCGCGCTCAGGCCGACCACCAGACTCACTCTCTCTTCTTTTTTCTGTCTCCTTTCTTTTTTTTCTTTCCTTTTTTTTTTCCCCACTTCAACTTTTCCAGACCGGAGAAAGCGGTGGCAAGAAACAGGGAAAGAAGAGTCAGTCGTAACGTCGGAGCTCTCAGCTGGAGCAGGTTAGATCCCTCCGCTTACCTCCGTATCCCTCCGCCCCGTCTAACCACACCTATTTGTCTATCCGTATCCCTCCGCCCCGTCTAACCACACCTATCAGTCTATCCGTATCCCTCCGCCCCGTCTCATCACACCTATCAGTCTATCCGTATCCCTCCGCCCCATCTAATCACACCTATCAGTCTATCCGTATCCCTCCACCCTGTCTAATCACACCTATTACACACCCTCCCCCTCTAACCACACCTATCAGTCTATCCGTATCCCTCCACCCTGTCTAATCACACCTATCAGTCTATCCGTATCCCTCCACCCTGTCTAATCACACCTATTAGTTACCTATCCGTATCCCTCCGCCCCGTCTAATCACACCTATCAGTCTATCCGTATCCCTCCGCTCCATCTAATCACACCTATCAGTCTATCCGTATCCCTCCACCCTGTCTAATCACACCTATCAGTCTATCCGTATCCCTCCACCCTGTCTAATCACACCTATCAATCTATCCGTATCCCTCCACCCTGTCTAATCACACCTATCAGTCTATCCGTATCCCTCCACCCTGTCTAACCACACCTATCAGTCTATCCGTATCCCTCCGCTCCATCTAATCACACCTATTAATCTATCCGTATCCCTCCACCCTGTCTAATCACACCTATCAGTCTATCCGTATCCCTCCACCCTGTCTAATCACACCTATCAGTCTATCCATATCCCTCCGCCCCATCTAATCACACCTATCAGATCTATCCGTATCCCTCCACCCTATCTAATCACACCTATTAATCTATCCGTATCCCTCCACCCTGTCTAATCACACCTATCAGTCTATCCGTATCCCTCCGCCCCATCTAATCACACCTATCAGTCTATCCGTATCCCTCCGCCCCATCTAATCACACCTATCAGTCTATCCGTATCCCTCCGCCCCGTCTAATCACACCTATCAGTCTATCTGTATCCCTCCACCCCGTCTAATCACACCTATCAGTCTATCCGTATCCCTCCACCCTGTCTAATCACACCTATCAATCTATCCGTATCCCTCCACCCTGTCTAATCACACCTATCAGTCTATCCGTATCCCTCCGCCCCCCCCCGTCTGGACCTGTCTTTCCTCTTTGTCGTAAATGACTTTTCAGCATCTGTGATGTCGTGTTCTAATCCCTCCCCCCCCCACAGGTCGGTCTCGTCGTCCCTCGAGAGGCTGCGGGGGGAGGGGCCCCGAGCGCTTTCGCCCCATCGGCCGATCGGCGTGTCCGAAGCTTTCACCAACGCACGACTCCTCCAGCCAGACCGACACAAGAACAAGTCCCTCCCCCCTTTGGTTTTTCCGCATGAGCATGTCACCGAACATCACCCCGTCAGGACGCCACGCGGGCGGACGTTCCTCGTGGACGGAAAGGCGGCGGACGCGCGGGGCGACCGCACGCAGGTCTACTTTTTCTCTGCGGCGCCGTGGCTCTTTTTTAATTGGTTTCTCTTGTACATAAATGACACTGTATAAAAATCAAAAGGAAGCAGCCGGCCCGGCGAGGTGCCGCGTTCGTGCGGGGGACCCCCGGGGTGACGCCACGTGACGCTCTTCCACGACGCGAAAGGACGAAAGCGGACGGCGGCTTCGGCGGCGCTTCTGGGACGTTTTCAGAGGAACGCTGCATGTGACGTCACTTTATTTTTACGGTTTCTACCCCCCCCCACCCGACTCAATCAGCACTGTAACACGACCGCAGACGGTCGGGCTCGTAACCGCCACCCGCAACCGCTCCTCTTTGATACGGACGGGAATCCACGCCGATAGAAAACGCTTTGTTCCCACGCTTCCGAGGTCCCTGAATGTAACGCCCCACCGCCCCCACGCGCGCTAATAGAAGCTTCAGGTCTGCCGTGGTTTTAAAAAAAACAAACAAAAAAAACAAACAAAAAACAAACAAAAAAAAAAAACGGGGTTGGTGTTTTGAATTTAACGGTTTGATGATTTTATTTAACGGAGTTTAATCACGCAAGAACGGAGGGTCTCGTTTTTAGCTCATTAATCATTTTTACTAAATCACGTCGTCTGTCACCTTCGCTCACGATCTGATTTCCTCGTTCCCGATTTTACCCCCGAAATCCTCCCCGAGCCTCCACTGCTGATGAAAACCTGGTATCGACATGTACGACGAACCAACATAGCCTACACTGGATGATCCAACTAATTATTTAAGCAGAAAAAATAAACGGTGTTTAAACGACTCCGCCTGGATTCTGTTTTTTTTTTTTATTATTTAAAGCAGGTTTGCGGTGGCGCGTCCGAGGAGGAAAGGTTCAGGTGAAGCGATGGATCGGGCGTTATCAGAAGAGGGTTCCGTCCATCCTGAACTCCCCCAGAGTTCTGGGATGAACCTGACGGATGTTTGCAGCTGTTGTGGGGCTCTCTGCAGACCAGCTGATCTTTCATTTTAAACACCGTTAAAGCGAAATCACGATTATTGAAAAATGCGGCAGATCAGTTTTGAGCCACCAGCGACGAAACAGACGTAAAAAATTAACTGAAGACATAAAAAATTAACTAACTCTTTATTTTCAGAAGATTCAGGCCCACAAAGTGTTTCACTTCCCGGGAAACGCCGCCACCGTGTGTTCGTTGGCGGTACTACACCCGAATTATTTAACGCATTTTAACGACCCTGCGAGAGTTTTAGGTGGGTGTGAAAAAATTAAAATAGAATGCTTTGTAAAAATCTAACGATAGTTTATTTTTAGAAATCTGCGAAATGAGCGAGCAGAAGGAGCATTTAAATCACATCAGTATTTGGTTCTTCAGCTGCATCAGTTCTGATTGCGACACTCACAAAAAGGGGTTTTGTTACTCAGGAGGGACGGTGCCCCCCCCCCCCCCCCCGAGACACCAACACCCCCAAACAGACAGCCAAGGTCGGTGGGACCCTCTTGGAGGTGTCTGGGGGGGGGGCTCAGGGGTCCTCACCGGGGCCCCCGGAGGACCTCTGACCCCCCGAGGGGAACCACAACGAGCGCCAACGCGCACCAACGTGCGGCGGCGCTCACGTGTCCCAGGTTTGTTTTCAGGCCTTGAAAAACCCACCGGGGGGGTCACATCACTGACGTTTCTTCACCTCCCGCCTCGACCCAGTTTTGAGAGGGAGAACACGCCTTTTTTTTCGTTTGTTTGTTTGTTTTTGTTTTTCGCAGACAAGCGAGCAAATATCGACGGTGGCTGTGGTCGTGCACGGACTGACCCGCAGGCATGACGCGCGGGATGACGTCATCCGCGCACTCGACCTACTTATTGATTTGGTGATGTGTAATAACTCATAATAACTCATAATAACTCGTAATACCTCATAACTCATAATACTTCATAATAACTCGTAATAACTCGTAATAGCTCATAATAACTCGTAATAGCTCATAATAACTCGTAATTACTCGTAATAGCTCATAACTCGTAATAGCTCATAATAACTCGTAATAGCTCATAATAACTCGTAATAACTCATAATAACTCGTAATAGCTCATAATAACTCGTAATAGCTCATAATAACTCGTAATAGCTCATAATAACTCGTAATTACTCGTAATAGCTCATAACTCGTAATAGCTCATAATAACTCGTAATAGCTCATAATAACTCGTAATAACTCATAATAACGTAATAGCTCATAATAACTCGTAATAGCTCAATAACTCGTAATAGCTCATAATAACTCGTAATAGCTCATAATAACTCGTAATAACTCGTAATACTGATACGAGCACCTCAACTCGATGCGAAATAATTTGCTGCTGTTTCCTGTTTCGTTTTTAAACTTTTAAACCGTCGTTCATCAGCTGAGGGCGGATTAGATCAGCGAATCGGTGATGAATCCGCTCGGGCATGTTTCTGGAGCCGGAGGAGGTCGGAGGAGATTCCCGCTGTCGCGCGCGCGTGCGTGTCGTTTTTGCAGGTTAAAAAAAACGAGACTTCCGGGTTGAGCCGAAACCTTAAAGAGGGAGATCACGGGGCTCGATTTCTCAGGTTTTAGTTTTTTTTTATTAAAAAATATTCAAAACACTTCGAAAAAAGGAAAAAAAAAATACTCTGTGATCTCAAAACTATACAGATGTTGCAGCCGCTGCTTCCGCTCGCTCCCTCGGCGTTCCCAAACCTCGGAAATACGGGCCGCGAGGGGTCGGCGTCCTGTAGTCCAGACCGCTACCGGAGGGAGGGCGGGGCGCTCGTATCGTCCGTGGGGGGAGGGGGGTGTCCTCGAGTCCGTCGGGGCTCACGCCGACTTCCTGTGCAGGCCGAGCGCGCCGTGGACGCAGTACGGGATGATGCTGACGGTGACCAGCGGCACGGTGGCGCTCTTGCAGAAGGACAGCAGGTAGAAGAGGGCGGCGGTGTGCGTGGGCGGCTTGAAGGAGTCGAACAGGTGCAGCAGCACCAGCGAGCTCACCACGCACGCCGCCTTCGCCCGCCGCCCCCCGGGGCCGCCGCCCTTCTTCGCCTCGGCGTAGAGCGGCGAGTGGAGGCCCAGGCCCAGCCCGAACAGGGCGCCCATGTTCCTCAGGAGGCTGGCGAAGGGCGTGGTGTCCAGGTGGACCCACTCGGGCCGGTCGCACCAGCGCCGCGCCTTCTCCAGGGTCCAGAGCAGGTCGACGCCCACGGCCTTGAGCAGCAGGTAGAAGCCCACGGCGAGGGCGGTGAGCAGCAGCGTGGTGCACGCGTAGGTCCGCATGCTGGCGCCGTAGATCCAGCGGGTCCGGTTGAAGGCCTCCGCCACGATGATACCTGCGGAGAGAGCCGGGTCAGACGCCAGAACCGGTGGCGTTGGGCGGGCGGTGGCGGCGTTGGGCGGCGGCGCTCACCTGAGATCACGCCGGCGACCACCTGGTGGGGGAAGTGAGCGGCGATGAAGACCCTCGAGAGGCAGACGCACACCTGGACCCCCCAGAAGAGCGTCCAGAGGGCGGGCCTCAGGTACCTGCGCAGGTAGAACCAGACGGGTCAGGTTCAAGCGCTCGGCCTCAGGATCAAAACAGCCCCCCCCCTCCCTCCCTTCCTCCCCCCCCCTCCTCCCCCCTCCTCACCCACCGGTCAATGATCAACCGGGACCCGATAGCCTGTTTGTCCCAGATAAGCTGGACGGGCTCGGTAAACAAGACCAGGCTCACCAGCGCCGGCCGGCGGACCTCCGGCTCCCGTGCGCCTTCCTGCTGGTCGCCATGGCGAGGATGGAGGTCACCAGGGTGTAGTAGACGCCGGCGGCGCCCATGGCGTGACCCGACGGGCTTCCTGGGAGACATCAGAGGGGGGGGGTCACGAGACGGGCTTTGAGGTCGGGGGTGGGGGGGGTGGACTCACCTGGGCCGGTCTCGCAGGTCATGGGGTACTGCTCGATGTGGGGGCGGGCCCCGTCGTCATAGTAACCCGTCTCGTGGACCCACCAGTAGGGCCTCTCGCCGAAAAGGATCCTGGAGGAGGCGGGGGGAGGCGGTCACCATCGCGGGTCCCCCCTGAACCGAGAGGGTCCCAGAGAGGCTCTGAAGCCCCGCCCCCCTCACCCCCCTCACCCCCCTCACCCCTCACCCCCCCCAGACTCACCACTTGAAGACCAGGTTGAGCCAGTCCCCGATCACGGCCACCCAGATGAGCCGGACCCCCACCGGCGCCCGCAGGTGGAACCACAGCGGGAAGAAGACGAAGAAGGTGTTCCGGAGGTCGGCGGCCCACGAGACCCACAGGAAGAGGCCGCGCGCGTCGGCGAAGTGCGTCTGCAGGTAGCGCGTGCTGCTCACGCCGAAGCCCTGCGCCGCGTCCATCAGAGCGTCCATCCTCGGAGAGCGTGGGAGCGAGAGAGGGAGAGAGAGAGAGAGAGAGAGGGAGAGGGAGGGAGAGAGAGGGGGGAGTCAGAGCGGCGCGGCGGCGGCGGCGTTTATATCGGAGGGGCCCACCGCCCCGCCGCATGCTCACCGCGACCTTTGGACCTTGCACATGTGTCATAAAGCCGCGGCGTCCCGGGAGGGGGGGGGGGGCGCTGCTGATAGGGACGGGACGGAGCGTCAATCAGAACCGGGCTGGGACGGGGGGAGGGGGGCGGGGTTACAGACACGTCGGTGACATCACGGCGGTGGCGTGCAGGTGCTTTCTGGGGTTTGGGCCCCGGCGGCGGCTTACGTAAGACGGTCAATGATTGAGAGCGCGCCGGTGGACCCTCCCGCCCCGACCCGCCCCAGAAGTAGAGCTTCGCCTTTTAAAATAGCAACATTCTATTGATCTATTATTTATTTATTTATAGCACAGACCGCCGAAGCGCTCGAGCACCTTCGTCTGAACACGACCGCGTTCGATAAAACACCAACGGGTGACATCGAAACTCTTTCATTCAAACATTTTTTGGGTGAAAACAAACTTCATGTTTAAGATAAATCAACCAGATTCAGTCTGTATGCTCCTTATAGCGCCCCCCGTGGCCGAAGGGTGCAACTGCACCTCCATGGATCTTTGTTTGTTTGTTTGTTTGTTTTATTTTTCCCTCCTCTAAATGTTTAAAAAACAACAACATTAAACCGTCTACGCATGCGGCGCGGCCCAAAGCGCGTCTGGCGTGGCGGCCGCGCGTCTCCCTCCCCCCGATCCCCTCCCCCCGGAGGGGGTCGGATCAATGTCTTTCACAAGGCGCTGACTTCGCTCGAGTGAATTCCAGAAAGAAAAATCTGCTTCTGGGAAACCTGCGGCGACTTGTGGTGGAATGTGGGGTCGGGGGGGTCGGGGGGGGGGTTAAAGGCTGCAGGATGCGTCCCAGAGGTAAACAAGAGGTCTGAGTAAAGTCCAGCGGAGCCACGGAGGAGCAGGACCGTCCAGACCCCGAGAGAAGACCGCCATGGACCTGGTCCACAGCTGGGGGGTCGAGCTGGCCGCCCGCCTGCAGACGGCGTACGGCGGACAGCGGGCCGTCTTCGGCGCGGCCTCCGCCCTGGCCGACCTGCACACCGCCTTCTTCGTCTTCTTCCCCGTCTGGTTCCAGCTGAGGCGGGCCGCCGCGCTCCGGCTCGTCTGGGTGGCGGTTCTGGGAGACTGGCTGAACCTGGTCCTGAAGTGGTACGAGGGGGGGGGGGCTGGGGGGGAGGGGAGCCGGACCTGACTGTGCGTGTCCCTCAGGGTTCTGTTCGGGGAGAGGCCGTACTGGTGGGTCCAGGAGACCCGGTTCTACGGGGCGGGGCCGAGGCCGGTTCTGGAGCAGTTCCCCATCACCTGTGAGACGGGACCAGGTACGGGTCAGGGGCCCTGGGGGGGGGCGAGGAGCATCCTCCTCTGGAGATAACGGGTCAAAACTCCACACCCTCTAATCCTTTTATGTCTTTAATCTGGAGAGGTTGCGCAACGCCTTCTGGGCCGCCGCCAGAACTTTAAAGTTGGCCTCGTAGGTTCTGAATCCAGACTTTAATCCAGACTTTAATCCAGACTTTAAGACCCACAGAAACGAGAACTTTGACTCCGCTGAGGCACTTTGGCTCCTAAGATGTTTTGTGGGGGGGTCACGGGGGGGTCACTGACCTTCTCAGGGGTCTCCTCGTGTCTCCCGCAGGAAGCCCGTCGGGTCACGCCATGGGCGCCGCCGCCGTCTGGTACGTGATGGTCACGGCGCTGCTGGCGGCGGCGGCGGAGCGCCGCTGCCCCCCCCCGCTGTTCAGGTGAGTCCCTCGCCCCCGCCCGGCCCACCCCTCCACCTGACCGGTGCCTGCGTCCGCCCAGGTTCCTCCAGGTGTTCCTGTGGGCGCTGGCGGGCCTGGTTCTGCTGGTGGTCTGCGCCTCCAGGGTCTTCCTGGCGGCCCACTTCCCCCATCAGGTCATCGCCGGACTCGTATCAGGTCGGTCCAGAGCGCAGGCGTCGGAGTTCGGTCCTCAAGGGCCTGGATCCGGCCCGGGTTTTCCGACCCACCGGGTGGAAATCTGGTTCTGGTGAAGCAGAAGAGGCAGATCCACCTGGTAGGTCGGGAAACCCGGGCCGGATCCAGGCCCTTGAGGACCGAACTCCGAACCCTGGTCTAGAAGAAGAGCCCTCTACGGGGGGGTGCTGGTTCTGATGGACCTTCTCCGGCTCCGTCAGGAGTTCTGGTGGCCGAGCTCGTCTCCAGGCAGAAGTGGATCTACGGCGCCGGCGTGCGGACCTACGCGTGCACCACGCTGCTCCTCGGCGCCCTCGCCGTGGGCTTCTACCTGCTGCTCAAGGCCGTGGGCGTCGACCTGCTCTGGACCCTGGAGAAGGCGCGGCGCTGGTGCGCCCGGCCCGAGTGGGTCCACCTGGACACCACGCCCTTCGCCAGCCTCCTGAGGAACATGGGCGCCCTGTTCGGGCTGGGCCTGGGCCTCCGCTGGCCCTGGGGGCCCGGCGCCGGCGGGCGGAGCTTCAGCTCCAGGACCGGGAGCGTGCTGGCCTCCCTGCTGCTGCTGCAGCTCCTGGACCGGTGGACCTTCTCCTCCGACCCCCTCCCGACCTTCTACTTCCTGTGCTTCGCCAAGAGCGCGGCGGCGCTCCTGATCCCGACCCTCCTGGTTCCCCGAGCTCTCTGCTGGATCCTGGACGGGAAGACCAAGACCCAGACCCGGTGACCCACGTCCCACCGCCTCAAAGTACATCAATACTTTAATCTCATGCACTTAAAACCTCTTTTTCTTTTTTGGTTGACAACCACTCGCTGGTTTGGACGTCAGCTCCTCGAAGTATTTGTACTGTAGTTTTACTCTTTGGAGTACATTCCCACCCCTTTGTACCTGTAGTTTTACTCTTTGGAGTACATCCCCACCCCTTTGTACCTGTAGTTTTACTCTTTGGAGTACATCCCCACCCCTTCACACCGTGTTTTACCGTGGAGTCATCCCCACCCCTGTACCGTAGTTTTACCTTGAGTACATCCCCACCGTACCGTAGTTTACTCTGGGTACATCCCCACCCCTGTACCGTAGTTTTACTCTTGGAGACATCCCACCCCTGTACCGTAGTTTTACTCTGGAGTACACCCCACCCCGTACCGTAGTTTTACTCTTGGAGTACATCCCCACCCCTGTACCTGTAGTTTTACTCTTTGGAGTACATCCCCACCCCTTTGTACCTGTAGTTTTACTCTTTGGAGTACATCCCCACCCCTTTGTACCTGTAGTTTTACTCTGTGGAGTACATCCCCACCCCTTTGTACCTGTAGTTTTACTCTGTGGAGTACATCCCCACCCCTTTGTACCTGTAGTTTTACTCTTTGGAGTACATCCCCACCCCTTTGTACCTGTAGTTTTACTCTGTGGAGTACATCCCCACCCCTTTGTACCTGTAGTTTTACTCTGTGGAGTACATCCCCACCCCTTTGTACCTGTAGTTTTACTCTTTGGAGTACATCCCCACCCCTTCACACCTGTAGTTGGACTTTACGTCGTCCCCGACACCAATAAAGACAAATGTCTCGGTTTAAAATATGACAAACTCTTTGAAACAAAGACCTAAAATCAGACCCTGGGATTATAATTTCATTATAATTTCACTTATTTCAAGTTGTTTGCGCTTAACGGCATATCGGTGTTGATTATTACTTTAATTTTCTGCACTTGCTGGTTCAGACGTTAGCTCCTCGTAGTATTTGTACTGTAGTTTTACTCTTTGGGCAACATTCCCACCCCTTTGTACCTGTAGTTGGACTTTACGTCGTCCAACTACAGGTACAAATAATTAATTCAGATTAAATATAATCACCGATAAAGACAAATGTCTCGGTTTAAGACGAACTCTTTAAAACGAAGACCTGAAGACGGCCCCTGGGATTATAATCCAGGTTAAAACAGCAGCCTGGGGCTTGTTTTTCCCCCCAGATTCGCTCGTCCTCTGAGTTTCTGGGGCTGACACTGATTAATTCGGCGGTGGGAACAACGGTTAAACGTTAACCCGAGCACGCTCGCTGCACTCGCCAGTGTCACTATGCGGGACCTTCGGAGGCAGCCTGCAGGGTCAAGGGGCGGAAGGTACGGCGGGCAGCACGCGTTCCCCTTACGGACCAGCACGCCCGTCAGCTGACGCGCTCCAGGAGCCGCGGACGCCTCAACTTCGGTCGGGCGGGGCCGCGGGACGACTCCGCACGCTCGACGAAAATAAAAAAGACGGCCTTGACCTTGTGACCCCCCCATCTGTGGAAGCTCTTTATCTCCATTTAACTCTTCCGCCGCTTATCCGGCGGAGCCACGTTTTTATTATACGAGGCAGATGAATGGTGTGTGTGTGTGTGTGTGTGCGTTGGTGCGTGAACACAACACAACTGCGTCAGAAACATTGCGCAACAATAACCTGTTGACTTTGCATTTGATAGTCGACTCTGAGCGGTTGTTTGTTGTTCGTCTTATCACCGAAAACTCTTTCTGGGACTAAAAAAACAGCTCAAATTAACTTGTTTTGAGTCGACACAAAAAATACAAAAATAACTCAACCAGCTAAAATTAGGTAACCTTATATATACACAATAATATAAATATAATGTGAATAAACTTGGATTGGTTATGAAAATGTATGTGATAATAAACTATCTGGATTTTTTTAATGTATACTTAAATTAGAGTTAAAGCCAGTTTGTGAGTTACATATCAGGTTCAAATAATAATCTGTAATCTGTAATCCATTTGCGTTCACAAATCAAAATAATCACAAACTGACTCCTGCCATCACAAGATTTCTCAGACAAGACTAAAACGTTAAATATTGGTGATATAAAATTAAATTTGCCCGATTATGTTTAATCTGAATTAATTAATTCCACGTAGCACGACGGGCCGAACAAACCGACAGACCCTCGACGTTGGTGTCGCACACATTCACGCGTGTTAACGCAACGCAACGCGCTTTATTGTTGTTCCTTCGGGTCGTATCTCTTACGTAAACGAAGTTACGTGATGGAAAACCTGGTTTCTCTTTTGATTGGCTGTTATCAGCTTGGACCCGAGTGACCGGGCTGGTGAGGATATAAAGGTTGCTGCAGCTCAATTACGTATAATCACAAATTTGCCTTTAAAATTAACGCATGTTAAACTTTAAAATGACGTTCAGCTGCGTGTAACTCACATGCACCCGGTGTTTAGTGTCACTGCTCCACGTTTGTGGTGATTAGTGGTTAAATCTGGGCTCTCAGCAGCCATCCGAGGGTTTATTTCAGGATTATTTTCATTTATTTCAATTTATTTGCGCTTCGGCGTGACGTCACCGCCGGAAGTGACGCGCGGGAGACGATAAACCAATCGCAGCGTAGCTGATTAACGAGATTTAATCGATTGATGATCTATCAGGTGAGAATAAGGAGCTAAGGGCGGCGTAAATGTACGAACGAATCATCAAAAACCAGCCGTGATTAATTCACGCCCGCGTGGACATCACAGCATCAACGAGCCACATCAAAGGAATCTTATCAGCCGATGACGGATGACGTCAAACGCCCCGCTTATCGCCAGGCAGCCGCCGAAGCGCCGCAGCGCCCCCTGGCGGCCGAGGGCTCGAACCACACCCCCCCCACAAGAACTCTGAAAGGCTCGATTAAAGAAAAGTCACGAAGGGTTTTTATTCAAATGAAAGAATGTCTCACGGAAGAGATGTTCGGTAACAAGCCAGCGGTCCCCCCGTAACAAAACCTGCTTCTCGGGGGGGAGGAGGGGGGAGGCGGGGGCTAACAACTGTCCTTTAGCTGCAACATGAACATCGAAAAACAAGAAAACATTCGCTGATTCGGTGAGAAATAAGCCACTTTCCAAGACAAATGAGGGACCGTCACAGAGATCTGAGGACAGGAGTTTAATTAAAATTAAAAAATACACAGCGCTTCTTGTTGCGTGAGAGACGTCGCCCCGGTTGTACCGAGGGAGTATTTGGGTTTTCAGAGGAGGGGGGGGTTTAAAACAAGAAAAATATTTTACAATAAAAAAAAAACAAAAAAAAACCTGTGTCCTTTAAATGGAAGCTATGACGCCGTCTGGAGGCGGAGCTTGATTGTTTTGATGGAGGTGATCGTCTACACGTCGCCCTGGGAACGTGTGTGTGCATGTGTGTGTGTGTGTGCGTGTGTGTGTGTGTGTGGCAGGAAGGTGACACGGCGAGGAGGAAGAAAGGGAGGAAGGGGCGGAGTCCGGGAAGGCCGGGCGAGGATCAGTACAAGGCGTCGGCGTTGCTGCTCCGAGGCCTCTTGATCTTCTCGATGTTCTTCAGGATCATGTCGTGTAACGTTACCTTCACAGGGGGAGGGGGGGGGGGGCGTGAGCGGGACGAACCCGGCGAACGACTTCGTGCGACGAGGACGCGGAGGGCTTACGTATTGGTTCCGGAGCTCAGAGACTATGATCTTCAAACTGATGTACTCCTTCTCGTCGATCTCCGTTACCGTGCGCCGATAGTCCTCCTGACGACAGGGCGAGAGCAGCCGGGCCGTGAGCGGACGCGAGGAACCTCGCCCGACCCCCAACCCCCCCAGGAGGGAGAACACTCACCACGTGTGGGTATTTGGCTATTTTGGAGACCAGCTTCGCCCTCGTGATGTAGTATCTGCAGACGGAGGAGAGCGGGGGGGACGGGGACGGGGACGTGAACGCCACATGAAGGCCACGCCCCCGAGAAAAGGCGACGCCCGGCGCTCACCTCGATATCTGGTCGAGGTAAGAGGCGGCTTCCCCCTCGACCGTTCTGAGCTCCGCTACCGTCTCCTCCTGGATGGACACCCCGAAGTTGTTGCCGTCCTCTATCCTGGGGATGAGCAGCTGAACCCACATTTTGACCTGCGGGGACGACGGAGAACGACGAGGAGTCACGGACCAGAACGCCCTCGACCCCCCCCCCCCCCGGGCGCCGCTCACCGTGTTACATTTCTCTATAAGCGTCCTGATCTCCGGTTTGACCTTCTCGATGAGGTCCACGAGGTTTGCGTTGCTCTTCATCATCCCGCCGGGCATGACGAAGACCTTGGTGCCTCCCACTGGCGAGACAGAACCGGGCCGGTGACCCTCGGGCGAGCCTCGCCACGCCGACCGATCGGACCACACTCACCCACGTCCGCCCCGCCGCCGTCCTCCAGCTTCCTCTTTTTGGCATTTTGCTGCGAAGAAAAATAAAATACCGTGACTCCTCTAGACCGGCGGTCCCCAACCCCCGGGGCGCGGACCGGTACCGGTCCGTGGATCAATCGGTACCGGGCCGCCAAGAAATAATTGATTATTTCCGTTGTGTTTATTATCTGAGTCTGAACAATCTTTTATTTTGAAAAACGACCGGATTCTCTGGGTTACACCTCGGTCACTTGAGCACCAAAAGCATCAAAATGAGTAAAAAACAGACGTGGAACTTTATTTTGAAGGGGAAAAGGCCCAGATTTAGATTTGCAGTACTGTGAACCCTCGCTGTAACGCGGTTCTTTCTCAGTGCGTTGTGATCCGAGTCCTGATTGGCTGAGGGGCTTCACTGTTATCTAGAAGTGAAACAGTCGATACAGTCGTCCCTCGCTCTGGCGGTTCAACCATCACGGCCTCGCTGCTTCTCGGTTTTATTTTCAGTGTAATTTTTTTTTACAGCGTTC
The DNA here is from genome assembly GCA_911728415.1 of Lagocephalus sceleratus. Taxonomy (NCBI): domain Eukaryota; kingdom Metazoa; phylum Chordata; class Actinopteri; order Tetraodontiformes; family Tetraodontidae; genus Lagocephalus; species Lagocephalus sceleratus. The sequence goes on along the minus strand of CAJVRN010000231.1, from coordinate 1,462,839 downwards.
AGTATGAACGTGTTCATCTGTCCGTGTTCAATCCAGCAGTGAGACTGTGAAGGGCTGTATGTTTTCTACCATAAACCAAGTGTAAAGCTTTTACGTTTTAAGTTTAAACCAAGTTTATTTCTGGCTTGAAAAAAAAACGATAAAGTGGGTGAAACGAACTGCAGGTGAAAAGGCACCTGCGGTCGCACCCGACAGGCGGAGGAAGAAGTTTGAACTTTGAGAGTGTTTAACTGTGAGAAGATGTTATGGCCTGTGAGAAGAGTGTATAAAAGTGTGTTTTTAGGGGTTTTACGGCCTTAAAACCTGTAAAATAATCATAAAAAAACAAATCTGTTTCTATCGGGTTTCGTCTATCGGGGTTATTTCAGGAACGTGACCCCCGATAAACGAGGGTTCGCTGTATGAACCATCTATGTGTACCCCCCCTGGTCCATGGTGAAAATGTCCATGGACCGGTCGGCGATGGCAAAGCGGTTGGGGACCGCCGGACGAGACAAAAGCACGAATCCAGGGAGACTCCCTTCGCCTCCGGTTCTTACCGTCTCTAGTCCATCGTGTAGGTGTGGGACCAGGATCGGGTCCGGAACCGTCAGGTTGATCTCTGAATGGATGTCCTTCAGCTCAGCGATGTTTATGGATGGATCCTGCGGGGGGGGGGCACAGGTGAAGACCCTGGTGCTCTTTTATAACCTCCAAAAGGAGGTTTTAATTCAAAAACAACGTCAAAAAGGATCTTAAACACGAATTCACGACTCACCTTAAGGAAGGCGTCGAGCTCCAGCAGCTTCTTTGGGAAAAAATTAGCGACTAGATCTTCAGCCTGGGGTCAGAAGAGGAGCTTTTGTTAAAGAAAAGAAGGAAACACGGCAGAAATCGCGGTTTATAAGAGCCGAAGAGGAGGACTTACTTCTGAAGTTATTCGTTCCCTGAAAGCGTCAACCTGCGAACAAACAGCCCTTCTGTTACAAAAGGAAGGCAAACAAAGACGAAGACGACACTTCTGGTCGAAGACGGGACTTGGAGACGGGTCGCTTTGCCCTCTGGAGCCGCTCGATCGTTTTTAAAAAAGCAGCTTTGTGACATTTTTGAGGAGGCGCTAATGGGCGCTAGCGCGGTTAGCCGCTAAGGGCCCCGGCAGCGTGGCGCCTCCGGACGAACACCCGCCTAAAAAGGCGCCTCCAGGCCCGACCCCAGCCCCCGAGGAGGCCCCCCGGGCCCCGGGGCCACCCTGAAAGAGGGCCCCTGGGGGGGTTTACCGGGTTTAAAGCGGAGAAACCGGCTCCCGGGGGCTAACGCGCTAACAGGCTAACGCGCTAGCCGGCGCGGCAAACGCGTTCGCCCGGGCACGAATCCCCCCGAAACCCGCGGGTTTCCCCCCCGGCACCCACCTTGGTCTTGATCTCGCTGTCCACCTTGAGGAGCGAAGACATGGTACGGGGTCGTGGGGCGCCCAGAACGACCGTCCCGGCAGCATTAAAGTCTCTCGGGGAACGTGTCTGACAGCCGCACGCTCCGCAGCTCGGTGATGACGTCGGCGGGAGGGGGCGGGACGCGCATGCGCGGGTGACGTCACGGCTTTTTTTTTTTTTTTAAATTTTTCCAGCTGACGATGTAAACAAAAGCGTCCGAACCGAACCGGGGCGACACCGGAACCGCCGACATGGGCCCGCCCGTCACGATTAAGGTCAACTTTCGGGGCAACGTGAAGCGGTTTCTGGCCCAGGACCCGGACAAGCTGGAGTGGGAGTCGGTGGAGGGCTGGGTGAGGAGCTAGCCCGCCGGCTAAGGCCCACGAAGGCCCCGGGGACCCGAACCGGGACCCGAATCGGGGCCCGAACCGGGCCGTGGGCCGGGTCCGGGCCCAGCCCGGCTCCCGGCCCGCGGTCGTGCGTGTGTTTGTGGACGCCGGCCCGGTCGTGGATCGGCGCGTTCACGCACTTCTCTTTGCAGATAAAGGCCTCTTTCGGCGTCGGCCACTTCCAGGTCAAGTACTTCGACGAGGACAACGAAGAGGTACGGCTCCGAAACCCGCCCTCCGCGTTTAAACGCCGACCCGTCGTGATCTGACGGTGTTTGTGTTCCTTTCCAGGTCTGCATCAACAGTCAAGGTGAGGTGGGGGGGGGCACCTCGGCGTGTGGAGGACGTCCCACCCGGGGTTGAGTTACAGCTCCCTGTTTGTTTCGTTGCAGATGAGTACGAAGAAGCCATCAAGGTGAGCGCAGACTGCCACGGGGTCAAAGTTCACGCGGAAAAACCTAAAAAAAACACGTCTATTGTGACCCAAACAGCACTTGTGTGACCTAATAGATGTGAAATGTTTTAAACCCACCAGCTCAGACACTCGTGATAGGGTGTTTTTGTTCAAGTAATTGACAGACCCGAGAAGCAGGCGGTCACGCGCCAGCCCCGGGAGGTTGTTGATCCGGCGTGGCGGGGTTTTTTGTTGCTGTGAATTCCACGCGAACGACGTTTGGATTGTCGCTGTGGTGTCGCAGAGCGCGGAGAAGCAGGGCAGCCAGCTGCACATGAACGTGTACAAGACCAAAGGGCAGGCCTGCGGGGGCCCGCCGAAGGCCGAGGTGAAGGAGCTGAAGGGGGACCTCCGGCCCGCTCCCCCGTACCCCTCGCGGGTCAAGACGGTGGACAAGGGCACGCAGGTCACGCCGGAGCGGGAAGCCGTAAGGAGCTCTTCTTGACCCGCCGAAAACGGAAGATCCCGGCGCGTTTTGAATCAGCCCTGCCGTGTTTTTCCGCAGGTCGCGGTCAAGGACGCCAAGGGCAGCAAACCGGAGGACGAGCCGCCCCCCATGTGGTTCAGGTCGTACATGGAAAAGGTGGGGTTTGAACCCTTCGAAGCGGGACCGTTCCCTCGGGACCCCCCCCGAGCGCTGGGGCCTAACCAGCTTCCGTCTCCAGTTCAAAGACGAGGTGGTGAAAGAGGTGGTGGAGAGGATGTGCAGCGACTTCTCCGGCCAGTGCTGCACCCACAAGTCCCCCGACGGCTTTGCCCGAAGCCGCCGGCGCCACCGGCGGCGTCATGGGGTCCCAGCCGGGCCCCTCCACCTCCAACGGATCCCTCGGCTACACCCCGAACTGCAGCAACTGCCACAAGCTCACCGCCGACGGCGCCTACAAGTGCAGGTCCGAGCGTCCGGGACTCGCTCTCTCTCTCTCTTTAACCTCCTCAGAGAGCTCTTTTTGATACACATTCTTAATTTATCTTTGATATTCAGGATTACTGGACCTGATAAGTGTTCAGGAACATGACCCCTGATAAACGAGGGTTCACTGTAATCCATAATCCAGAAATGTATGTAGTTGTAAACTTATTTAACCTCCTCAGACCCCAGCTCTCTCTCGATATACATTCTTAACATGTCTATTTAGGATTATTGGACCTGATAAGTGTAAAGACTGAGAATCATGTTTTAACAATATTGTGAAACAAGTGGTTTTTGGGGACAATGATGTCCACATGCAGGGACAATGATGTCCACATGCAGGGACAATGATGTCCACATGCAGGGACAATGATGTCCACATACAGGGACAGTGATGTCCACATACAGGGACAATGATGTCCATATACAGGGACAATGATGTCCACATACAGGGACAATGATGTCCACATGCAGGGACAATGATGTCCACATGCAGGGACAATGATGTCCACATACAGGGACAGTGATGTCCACATGCAGGGACAATGATGTCCACATACAGGGACAATGATGTCCACATACAGGGACAATGATGTCCACGTACAGGGACAATGATGTCCACATACAGGGACAATGATGTCCACATACAGGGACAATCAATCTAAATGTGTAATAATATAATGTTTATGGGTCCATGTATGTGGACATTTGGCCCCACACTAAGAAGAATTAGCTTTTATATGATAGGTGACCCAACATCTAATGTCCACATGTGGACGCCAGAGCTCTGAGGAGGTTAAAAAACCCGAAAAGGTCGCTTTCATCTCCGCCGTTGACGCTTTGATGTCCCCCCCCCCGCCAGCGTGTGCCCGTCCTGCATCCTGTGCGAGATGTGCCGACACAGCCACGACCCCAGCCACAACCTCGTGAGGACCAAGACGCCCCTGTCCATCCCCGAGCACGGAATGTCGGGAGAGTTGAGGTGAGGCGTTGAGGGCGGCGAGGGCGGCGGCGGGGGGGTGAAACCGCCGCGCTAACAGCCGCGCTCTGGTCCCGCCCACAGGTTCGCGAGGCGAGGAGACAGGACCGTGCGTAAAGCGGAGCGGCAGCGGCTCAAGGCCGAGCGGAGGCAGCTGAGAGCGGAGGTGAAGGAGATCAAGAAAAAACTGAGACTGGAGAAGAGGGGGCTGCAGTGGGGCGGGCCCCCCGCCTCGGGCAGGGCCGCCCCGCCCGCCGGCACCGCCTCCGCCTCCACCCAGGCCCCGGCCCCGCCCCCCTCTGACAGAGCCTCAGGTCCGGCCCCAGCCCAAGGCCCCGCCCCCGCCCCGGCCCCGGCCCCCGATCCCCAGGCGTCCAGTCCAGAGTAAGCGCCACCTCGGATGGGCGTCCGTCAGTGCTGGGTGCCTCAGAGCCCGGTTGGGATGCAATAAAAGTCCCTTTTTTTTTTTTTTTTTTTTTTTTTTTTTTTTTCCCCCAAGACGAGAAATCGAATATGCCATCTTTGTAATCTAAAGTCTGTGTGAGTGTGTCGCCGGGCCGCTCTTGGGTGGTGGAAAAAAAAAAGGAACTACCTCAATGTCAAAAAAACAAACAAAAAAAAAAAAAAAAAAAACGCTGCTGCTTCGTAGGTTTTCTAAGAAAATTTTGATTTCGAGCTGCAAAAAAAACGAGAAAAAAAAAAGTCTGGGGTCCTGCTTTTTTCTATTTTTTTTTTTTTTTTTTTTGGATGGGGGTTTTCTCAGAGGCCAGGGCCGTTTTCAACAATGCTCTGTACACTTGAAACCAGGGGTCCCGGGGTCTCGCACACCTCCTTGGTGCCAACTATGGCTGCCTTGTTTCTGGACGAAAATCTGCCGGACGGCACCCGTCTGGATCCCGGGACCAAGTTCATCAAATACTGGAAGATGAGGAACTCGGGCACTATCAGCTGGACCTCAGAGACCAAGGTACCCCCTCCCACGCTCTGAGAGGAGAGGCCGCCCTCTCCCCTTGCGCCCCCCCACCCCGCTTCACTACCACTCTGAGCCCCCCCCGCCCCCCCCCCAGCTCTACTCATCCACTAACACCAGCTAAAGTTTTCCAGCCTAATCCGACTAATGTCTGTGAGATGTTGATTGCTGTCGTCGGGTTCGGTTTTTTCCCCCACGTCCTCGTCTGTTGTCGCCGAGGGTTGAGGGTCGAAACCCCCCCCGACCCCCCCGACCCCAGCCAAGCAGCAGCGACTGCTCCAAGCCCCCCCCCCCCCCACTCCCATGTTTGCGCTTCTTCTGGGATTAAAGTCGCATTTTTAGGGGAGTTTTCAAAGTTTTCCAAGAAGGCAACGTTAAAGGTGTGTGTGTGTGTGCGTGTGTGTGTGTGTGTGTGTGTGTGTGTGTGTGTGTGTGTCCTACCTGTGTATTTTTTTCCACGTTTTTTCTGTTGTTGTTGTTGTTCTGTGTGTCGTGTGCGTGCGCCCAGCTGACGTTCATGTGGGGGAACCTCGGCCTGGCGTCCGAGGAGCGGCGGGAGGTGCCGGCCCCCTCGCTGCTGCCCGGGCAGGTGGGCGTGGTCAGCGTGGCCTTCGTCGCCCCGGGGCTGGAGGGCACGTACACCTCCCACTGGCGGCTGGCGCACTGCGGGTGCCAGTTCGGCCCGCGCGTCTGGTGCAGCATCGTGGTGGAGCGAGGCGGCGGCGGCGGCGCCCTTGGGCATCAGAGCAAACGACGGGCAAGTCCGCAACATCGGTCGATAACTGTTCGCTTTGATGTTGAAGACATCCGTGGTTTCTTTGATCTTCCGTGCTTATCACGTTTTACCGCGGTTGCGAGGCACCGAGCAGGTAAAGCCGTTGTGCAACATCGGCGCCGCGGCGCGTCCCGAGGGGGCGGGGCTCGTGCCCGCCGCCGTGACTCTGTCCTCTGGTGTCCTTCAGAAGGAGGAGTCCCGGTCCTTGGTGAGGGAGAAGAGGCCCAAGGACGCCGCCTTCGACCTGAGCCACGACGACTTCTACTTACCCTCCGTGGAGCTGCTGACCGCACAGGTACCCCCCCCCCTCCCCCGAGGCCACGCCCCCAACGCCACGCCCCCGACGGCGCCGCCTAAACAAACGACTTCCTCTCAGGACCTGCTCTCGTTCGAGCTGCTGGATATCAACATCGTGCAGGAGCTGGAGAAAGTCCCCACCAACACCCCCGTGGGTAAGCGCCGGCCCGTAGGCTCCGCCCCCCCCCCTCCTCGCCGACCCCCGTTAAAGCGATGTCGTCCGCAGATCTGACGCCGCGCATGTCCCCGCTGCCCCACGACGCGCCGCCGTCCTCGCAGCCGAGGGACCACGCCGAGCCCCCGGGGGTGGCGGCGAAGCTCTTCGGTGAGGCCGGTTGAGCCCCGACCCCCCCCCCGACCCCGGCCCCCCCCCCCGGGCTCATCCCCTCCGCGTGTCCCGGCAGGACTCCGACTGGGCCGGGAGCCGCAGGAGGCGAGCGCGGCGCCGGAGGAGGACCGGGACGAGGACATCAGCGGCGCCCAGTTCCTGTGCGAGACGGTGATGCGCTCCCTCACCCTGGAGGAGGCCCCCGACCACAGACCCCTGCGCAGGACCCAGCAGGGGGGCCGCAGACCACAAGGTGACCCCCCTCCCCCCCCCCCTTCCCGTTCCCGACCTCCTCTGACCCGCTCCTCCTCGCCCCCCCCAGTCGTCTCCCGATGTCCCGTGTTCCCGGAGCGGGCCGACGCGACCCCCCCCCAGGAGGGAACGGAGGAGGTCTGCGCCGTCGGAGCGGACCGTCCGGGGGGGCCGATGAGGGGGGAGGAGGGAAACCCTGGTGAGAGAACCCCCCTTCTTCCCGTACTTCCCGCTGCGTATTCCGAACTGGGAAAACCGGAAAACGTTGCTTTTTTTTTTGTTTAATCGACCTTCCGTGGTGGTTTTTGAAGATCCCCTACAGGAACCGTCGAGCGAGCACGACGACGACGCCGACGCGGCGAACGCCGCCCGCCGCCCGAGGAGTGTTCCCGAGGACGTCCCGACCCGAGGGGAGGACTGGGAGGAGGTGAGGTCTCCGGTCGGGCGCCGTGGGAGCGTCCGGGGTCGGGGACGCCGCGCGCTCCAACGGCGTCCGTGCTGCGTCGCAGGTCAGCAGCCAGGCCTCGTCCGTCTCCTCCTGCGACGATTACATCATCCTCCCCGACTGCTTCGACACCAGCCGGCCGCTCGGCGAATCCGCGCACGCGCCCGCCGCCGCCGTGGCGCCCGAGGAGGAGGAGGAGGAGGAGGAGGAGGAGGAGGGAGGGGGAGGAGGAGGGGGAAGAGGAGGGGGAGGAGGAGGGGGAGGCGACCTTGACAGCACAGACGGAGGGGACGGAGGAGGCGGAGGCCGAGGACTCGCCGGAGAACGGGCGACCCCCGGGGGACCAGCTGGACGCCGTGACGCCCCCCCCGGCGGCGGCGGCGGCGGCGGTGGCGTTGCCCCCCGGCGCCCTGCTGTCCCCGCCCGCCCTCTACTCCCCCAGGTCAGGTCCCCCCACGACCCCCCCCCCCCCACCTCCACGACGCTGACCCGGTCTGTCGTTCCAGATCCGAGGCGCTCTACCTGGCCGAGGACCCCGGCCCCCCCGCCTGTGACCCCTACGACCCGCGGCCCCCCCGGGTTCATCTCAACGGTGCGTCTGACCCCCCCCCCCCACCCTCCCCTTTGTGACTTGTTCTGCTTCACCACGTGGAAACGGGGGGGGTTAAAAGCGAAAAAAGCAAAACAGGAAGCGTGGCGGCGCCGATGCCCCCCCACCGCCGCCCCCCCCCGATGTGCGGCCTCAGCAGAAACCCGCCGACCTCACGTGTCTGACGCTTCCTGTTTTGGTCCGTCTGCCCTCCAGTGTCTTCGGGACTCTCACGATCGGCTGGCTCAGCATCCAGTGCCTTCGAGACGTACACCCCCAGGCCCGGGAACGCCCTGCAGCCGAGGTGGGGACCGCCGCTCGCCCACGGGCGCCCGCCCGCCCGCCCTCGCTCGCGGCGTGACCCTCGCCGTCTGTGTCGCCCCCCAGGGCCCAGGGAGGCATCACGGAGGGACTCGTGAAGGGGGCCCTGTCGGTGGCGGCGTCCGCGTACAAAGCTCTGTTCACCGGACCGAACTGCTCGGTGCAGGTAGGCGCGGGAAAACGAAGAACGGTCTCGTAAGACGCCGTGGTACGCGCGCCTGGCCACGAGGGGGCGGTGACGAGCAGTCGAGGTCACGCGTAGGTGAAAACGCTGCGTCGGCGTTTCCACGACAACGTTGTAGGAGTATCGAATGGCTCCGATCAGGAGCCCGTATCCCGTCTAGTTCTGTTCGGGAGTTCTCGTGTTAACGAACAGACCAAAGCCGCTGGTCCATGTGGGCGGAGCCATACACGGGTGGGCGGGGCCACATGTGGGATGGGCAGAGTAAGACTAGGGATGGGTGGGCCTGCATGTGGGGTGGGTGGAGTCACAAAAGGGTGGGCGGGGCCACACAGGTGGGATGGGTGGAGTAAGACTAGGGATGTGAGGGCCTGCATGTGGGGTGGGTGAAGTCACACGGGGGTGGGCGGGGCCACATGTAGGGGTAGGCGGGGTCACGCAGGTGGGTGTGGTCACATAAGGAGTGGGCGGGGCCACATGTGGGATGGGTGGAGTAAGACTAGGGATGTGAGGGCCTGCATGTGGGGCGGGTGGAGTCACACAAGGGTGGGCGGGGCCACATGTAGGGGTGGGCGGGCACAGGGCAGTAAGACTAGGGATGTGGGGGGAGAAAGGGGTGAGGCCTACATGTGGGGGGGGTGGAGTCACCCAAGGGTGGGCGGGGTCACATAAGGGGTGGGCGGGGTCACACAATGGGTGGGCGGGGCTACATGTGGGATGGGTGGAGTAAGACTAGGGATGTGAGGCCTACATGTGGGGTGGGTGGAGTCACCCAAGGGTGGGCGGGGTCACATAAGGGGTGGGCGGGGCCACATGTGGGATGGGTGGAGTAAGACTAGGGATGTGAGGGCCTACCTGTGGGGTGGGTGGAGTCACGTGAGGGTGGGCGGGGCCACATGTAGGGGTAGGCGGGGTCACGCACGAGGGCGGGGCTTAGGCCCTCATGCGTAACTCTGTCCCGGTGGCGGAGGCGAAGCCTGAGCCGTCTCCCTCCGTGTCCGCAGCGAGGCATCGACCCCGGCGCCAAGCAGGACCCCTCCATGATGGCGATGCTGCTGGAAATGGGCTTCCGCGACCAGCGCCTGAACCAGCAGCTGCTGCGCAAGCACAGCTACAGCCTGCCGCACACCGTCAACGAGCTGGTGCAGATGGCCGAGGACCGCCAGAGCAAGGCCGCCGACGGACGCTGACCCCCCCAACCCCCCCCCGCGAGGGCGTCCTCCGGGTCCATAGTCGACCTTTAAGAGTATCGATATCCTCCGCTGTCTCCCGTTATTGATGTCCGACCCCCCCCCGACTCGCGCTCGGCGGGCGTTTTACCTTTAACTCAGCAATATCTCGCCCCAGCTGACCCCCCCCCCCCCCCCCCTTCCCTCGCCGCGGCGTTACGTTTCGCCCCTTCATCCTAGCGCTTGTGTGGCCGTTGTAGCTGCTTCCTCGACCTCCCGACCTTTGGGTCCCTCTCTCGCTCGATTATAGATATCAAACGTCCGGGAAAAGCGCGGCGGACGCTCTCTCTCTCTCCCTCTCTCTCTCTCTCTCTCTCTGTCGTCGTAGTAACGCCTGCCTGAACAATGCAATCTCTCTCTCCGTATCCCAGTACTGTTCTTAGACGTTGACGTGTGGAATGTAAACAGATCCCGATGTTTTCTACGGCTTTTTAGGAGGGGCCCGGGCGACGGGGCCCTCGTGGTTTTAGCACAGTCACAGTGGAAAACGTCCAGTCAGCATCGTCGTTCAACTGACCCCGCCCCCTCCCCCCCGAGCCCCGCCCCCCCCGAGCCTCACGCACCGCAGCCACGCCTTCAGTCGTTTAGGATCAAGATGTCGTTAACAGCACATTCCTCGAGTTCACGGCGGAACCGTCGATCTTATCAGATTCATCCTGTCTGTCTTTTTTGTTTTTTGTTTTTTTTTAAAGGCAAAAAAAAGTTAATCTGTGTCCCCCCCCCCCCTTTCACTTGATTCCCTCTTTCGTGCGAGCGAGGATTATTTGTTTTGTTATCGACCATCGTTTCTTTTTTTCTGAAGTCGTGTTTCTAAGAGTCACGCTGTACCGAATAATTCCGAATAAACCTGCTCGTGTTTGCTCGTCATTCTTCTGTCAGGTGTGAGGGCCCGTAATCCCAGATTATCAGGAGGTCGGGAACGCCGGGGGGGATTCGGGAGAAGAAAGGACCAGCCGGTGTCTCTGGACTCCTAAAATAAGACGAGTCATGATGGGATGAACGTCGAGGTGCTGGATTAAAATCTGAGCTAATCTCTTTAAACAGCTGGTTGAACCGAACCACAGCTGGATTATTGTAAACACACGAGGCCTGGTCCGGGGCCACGCCCACCGCGGTGGCGCGTGGGGCTCATCACTTCCTGTTACACCTAAAAAAAACAACAGATTATTAATCTGGAGTAAAGGTCGCTCTGGTTTGGGGGGGTCGACCCCCCCCCCTCGCCCCTCCAGATGTTGGACACGTGTGAAACCAGAAGCGGTTCCGTCAGCCGCGAGCAGAACGAGGAAGTTTCTCTTCCCCCTCCTCCTCCTCTTCCTCCTCCTCCTCCTCCTCCTCCCCCTCCTCCTCCTCCTCCTCCTCCTCCTCCTCCCCCCGTCTTTGCTCCTCCAGCCCCTCAAACATGACCAGAGACTCGCACCCGAGTCCCCGCACGCGCTGAGGCTCCGACCCGTCGCGCGCTCCAGGTGAGTTTTTCGTCCTCGCGCGCTTTCGCTGGTCTTTTCGTTAATTTTTTTTTTTTTTAACGCAACGTCATCGCGGCCAAATTCGCCATGTTTACGGCCGCTAACCCCGATCTGGGTGGAACGGCCCAGCAGAACCCCGAAGGTGGTTTATAATCCGATTATAATCTGGTTCTGCAGAACCAACGCTGCATCTGGAAACGCCTGTTTGTGTATTACTGTTAAAAAAATACTCCAGACCCCACACATCGTTGTTGCACTAGTTTAATACCATTAAAGTATCAAAATAATCCCCGAATAACGCCGAAAATCTCCTAATCTGTCCGTCAAACGTCGGTAAATTTTGATTTTGAGGTTCGCTGCTGCTAATTCGATCACTTCGATTTTACTTTTTTTTCCTGCTGGGCTGCTGTTGTATGAGGTCATGGCTCTGCTATGAGGGTGTAATCTACGGGGGGGGGCATTATCATTATTCACCTTTACGTAGCAGGATTAGACCTAGATTAACAGGTGTGTTGGCGTCAGATTATTTTAAGGTCAGGGGAATAAAACCCAATTAAAGTGTAAATGATCTGCGCCTCTGTGGGTGTGGCGGCCTCCGGTCTGGACTCTGCTCCTCAAATCTGCCTCGGACGCCTTTTTGCTGGCAGGTTCTGAGGTTCTGCGGCGGCGGGATGGAGAAGGTCAAGGCGCTCAAGCACTTCCCGCCGTACGGCTCCATCAACGGCGGCGACACCTGCCCCACCTGCCGGGGCACCGGGAGGATCCCCCGGGGTCGGTGGCTCCTCTCGTAGGGTCGGTGGGGGGGCGACCGACCTCTGACCCGGTTCTCCTCTGCCCCGACAGACCACGAGGACCAGCTGGTGGCCGTGATCCCCTGCAACGACGTCCGGCTCCGACCCAGACGGACGTACGGGACCGCCAACCCGACGGCGCCCGCTCGTCCCGCCCGCCGCTTGACGCCTCTCCCGTGTCTCCCTGAACCTGCAGGAAGCTGTACGTCTGCGTCTCCATGGTGACGTGTCTCCTGGCCTGCTGCCTCGTCCTCTTCTTCCTGTTCCCCCGGAGCGTCACGCTCACGCCCGTGTCCGTGCTGTCCGCCATGGTCTACTTCAACCCCGATTCGGTCGACTTGCAGGTGACGGTGAGTAGCGGCGCCGCCGTCTTTGCTCCACGTAATCCAGGGCTGGTTCCAGGTATCCAGGGCTGATTCCAGGTATCCAGGGTTGATTCCAGGTATCCAGGGCTGGTTTTAGGGGGGATTCCAGGTATTCAGGTTTGATTTCAGGGCTTTATTCCTTTAGTCCAGATATCCAGAATTGATTCCAGGTATCCAGGGTTGATTTCAGGTATCCAGGGCTGATTCCAGGTATCCAGGGCTGATTCCAGGTATCCAGGGCTAGTTTTAGGGGTCATTCAAGGTATTCAGGTTTGATTCCAGGGCTTTATTCCTTTAGTCCAGATATCCAGAGTTGATTCCCGGCCTTTATTCCAGGTATCCAGGGCTGGTTCCAGGTATCCAGGGCTGATTGCAGGTATCCAGAGTTGATTCCAGGTATCCAGGGCTGGTTTTAGGGGGGATTCCAGGTATTCAGGTTTGATTCCAGGGCTTTATTCCAGTATCCAGAGTTGATTCCATGTATCCAGGGTTGATTCCAGGGCATTATTCCAGGTATCCAGGGCTGGTTCCAGGTATCCAAAGTTGATTTCAGGTATCCAGGTTTGATTCCAGGCATCCAGGGTTGATTCCAGGTATCCAGGGCTGGTTCCAGGTATCCAAAGTTGATTTCAGGTATCCAGGTTTGATTCCAGGCATCCAGGGTTGATTCCAGGTATCCAGGGCTGGTTCCAGGTATCCAAAGTTGATTTCAGGTATCCAGGTTTGATTCCAGGCATCCAGGGTTGATTCCAGGTATCCAGGGCTGGTTCCGCGTAACTAGTTTTGATTCCAGGGCTTTATTCCAGGTGTCCAGGGCTGATTCCAGGGCTTTATTCCACGTGTTTCTCCTAAAACTAAATTCCTCGTGTTTGTTTGTTAAACATCTACTCGAGGTCTGTTGAGTCATGTTTTTAGTGTCCGAGTCACATGAGAGGGTCGTTGACTACAAAGGTCCTTGATCTCTGAATCCGTTCTGCCTCCATAACCCTCCCTGTGTTTTATTTTGTTCCCGCCCCCCAGAACCTCATCACCATCTCCAACCAGAACTTTGTCCCGGTCCAGATCGTGGACTTCAGCGTCCAGGGCGTGGTCTCGAAAGCGGTCATCGGCAAGACCAAGATCGGCAACATCGGCTACATCCAGTCCCAGTCCCAGAAATCGGTAAGGAACCTACGGAACCGTCCGCCCCGCGGTCCGGGTCCTGACCCGTTTCCCTGTTGCAGTGCACCATCAACATCGACCTGCCGATCACAGACGAGGGCCTGAAGTGAGTCGGTCTTTGATCTTTGAGCTTTGCTCTCGTGGTTGCGGCTTCAGTTTCTGACGTTCTTTTATCTGTTTCAGCTCGTACTGCAGGTCCGACAAAATCAAGATTCACATCCTGTTTCTGGAGCTGCAGTGAGTTCCTACAGCCTGGGGGGGGGGGGCACAGAGCGCCGCAGACCTCAGCGCGAGGCCGCAAGCACGCGGTCGGAAAAAGAACACAAAGTACCGCGATTCACTCACGCCAGCGCTGCACTTCCCCTGCGGTGTTGTAACGATCTTTAAAGCGGGGGGGGTAAGGTGACGGTGTCTACGTCCAAACTTTAGTCGCTCTAACTCGACCAGACTTCAGGTCCATTTGTGTTTTTATTCGCGTCTGTAATCAAACTTTATTTAAATAAAAAAAAGCACTCCAGCATTTTACAAAAGTATCGATCGGCCACTAGGGGGCAGCAGACCGACCTGAAACTGACGGGAATAACGAGATTAAATTGCGATGATTGGTTAATCTGACGGCGTCTGCTTCCCCTCAGGATGACCATGAACGTCTCCTACCTGTCGCACATGGAGCAAGTGACCGTGGAGACCTTCGAGTACATCGACTGTGGCTGCAATTCGACCATCCCGCACCCGGTGAAATGATGGGAGGAGGAGGAGGAGGAGGAGGAGGAGGAGGAGGAAGAGGAGGAGGAGGAGGAAGAGGAAGAGGAAGAGGAGGAGGAGGAGGAGGAAGAGGAGGAGGAGGAGGAGGAGGAGGAGGAGGGAGGAGGAGGAGGAAGAGGAAGAGGAGGAGGAGGAGGAGGAGGAGGAGGAGGAGGAGGAGGAGGAGGAGGAGGTCGTGGCCTCAGGAATTCTCATCGTGTTCTTCTTCTTCTGTGTGGCTTCAGTAATTTTGATCGCTACGGCGGGCGGATGTAATCCGTCCGGATCCGAGCTTTTTGACGAGTTCGGTTTTCAAACATCCGTCCGTTTGACCCCCCGAAATTACGCGCGAGCGTCTTAACTGTGACGGAATAACGTTGGCTCACGGACCCCCGACCGAATCAAAAGATGAAGGGAACAGGGTTCGGAGCCTTTGAACTTTAAAGGCCAGTGTGGAAGCTTGAATGTAATCTGTAAATATTGAGCCAGGTCACATGACTGCTCTGGGCCGGAGGTGACTCTGGGCGCCAGTCGCTGGTTTCCCAGCAGCTCCTGGGATGTGGAGGCTCGGTTCTTTCCGGTTCTTTTCTCCGGGTCCGGGTTCATCTCCAAAGCGGGCGGATCCCCAGACGGGTCAACTGTCGGCTTTCATCGCGTTACCCTGGAGCAAAGGGCGTGTTTGTGCAATATCAACAAAGGCTTCGCGGCTGCTTCAGCCAGAACCGGTGCTGGTTGACCGAACTGGGCAGCTCCGTCATCACCGGGCTGATTAAGCCAGTTTACAATTCACACCTGATCTATTATTATTTTTGAATGTAATCATTTGCACTTCATTAAACGTCATGGGCATCTCGTTTTTGCTTCCGTTTCTCCTTTACTTCCTAAAACATGACCTCCTCTGTCTTAATTTTAGCTCCACGACCTGAGAAAAACACTTTAAAACCCGGAATGAGCGTTTTATTTTAATCAGCATTAACGTGCAGTTCACCAGAACGACCGCTAGAGGGAGCCAGAGCAACGGGGGCGAAAATAAAAGGCAATAAAAGCATCGAAACTGATTTTATAACATTGAGTATTTATAAAAATACACATACGTGATAATATTATATTACTTTTGTCTTATTTTGTTAGTTTTTGCCCACAACATTCCAATGACGGGACCTCCAGAGACGTCCATCACCTGATCAGAAGACACCCCGACCACACCCAATAATCAATCAGCGATAATCCCCCGGGATTAAGGCACCGCTCCCCCCTCAAGGGCAGATCCGGCGGGGTTCCCCGGCGCCGCCGCAGCCGCGCCGCGCCGCCGGCAGGCGGCAGCGCCGGGCCGGCCCACGTGGCCGTGACGTCACCGGGGCTTTGGCTCTCCGGGATCCAGTGGATCTCCTCAGAGCAGCCGGAGCGGATCACCGGCGAGCAGCTCCCGTCGACGGCGCCCGCATGGACCCGCTCCGCCCTTGAAGGACAGGTAGGGCTCGTCCCCAATCCCGCCGGATTACACTTTAATCCCGGAGTTCTCCCCCAGCAGGGGGGAGGCGGAGGGGGGAGGGAGGGGGGTGCAAAGTTGCTCAGTTACCCGGGGCGAAGTGGGAGCATTCCCGGGGTTCGACCCCCCCGGGGGGGGGCGCGTCGTTTCACGCGACGTCAGCCTGCAGAAATCCCCCGGCTGCGTGACGCGCGTCGGGATGTCCACAAGCGCCAGATTAGCGCCGCAGCGGCGGAATATCATCCCATGATGGGCACCTGCCCCCCACACACACACACACACACACGCACACACACACACACACAACCCCCCCAGTAGGGCTCCAGCCCCGCTAACCTGTCAGCCTGCAGCAGCCGCCGGGAGGAGGACCCAGATTGGTCCTAATCTCAGATTACCAGCCTGCCGGAGTGTGAAACTTCTCCCCCCTTCCCTCCCCCAGGTCTCCAGCGCCGGGAGAAGGGCCCGACCCCGGGGGGGGTGGGGGACCCGCCATGGGGAACCACCTGACGGGCATGGCGCCCGGCGCCCCGTCCTTCCTGCCGTCGTTCCAGTCGCTCCACGTGGTCGTGATCGGGCTGGACTCGGCCGGGAAGACGGCGCTGCTCTACCG
The DNA here is from genome assembly GCA_911728415.1 of Lagocephalus sceleratus. Classification (NCBI taxonomy): domain Eukaryota; kingdom Metazoa; phylum Chordata; class Actinopteri; order Tetraodontiformes; family Tetraodontidae; genus Lagocephalus; species Lagocephalus sceleratus. Next base: position 1,446,688 of record CAJVRN010000231.1, on the reverse strand, counting down.
CCTCAAGCTGAGGGAGTTCGTGCGGACCATCCCCACCAAGGGCTTCAACACGGAGAAGGTCAGCGTGGCGGTGGGGGCCTCCCGGAGCGCCAGCTTCCAGGTGTGGGACGTGGGCGGGCAGGAGAAGCTGCGGCCGCTGTGGAGGTCGTACACGCGCAGGACGGACGGCATGGTGTTCGTGGTCGACGCCGCCGAGCCCGAGCGCATGGAGGAGGCCCGGGTGGAGCTGCACAGGATCGCCCGCACCTCCGAGAACCAGGGCGTGCCCGTGCTGGTGCTGGCCAACAAGCAGGACCTGGGCGCGGCGGCGGCGTCGGCGGGCGAGGTGGAGAAGCTGCTGGCGCTGCACGAGCTGGGCGCGCACACGCCGCGCCACGTGCAGGGCTGCAGCGCCGTGGACGGGCGCGGGCTCCAGGCGGGCCTGGAGAAGCTCCACGAGATGATCCTGAAGAGGAGGAGGATGGGCAAGCACAGCCGGAGCAGGCGGAGGTGAGCGGCCCCCGGGGGCCCGGGGGCTTTTCCCGGGAAGGCGGGAAAAGCCCTCTTTGACCCGGTTGCCGTGGAGATGGCGGCGGTAGCGTCAAAAAAGAAGAAAATCAAGAGTCGAGCACAAACTTAGACGAACTGAAACTGCACAAACTTTGAGGTCGGGGACGCCTCTTGTCCCCTCGGGCGTTCCCGACGCTCCGGATTTGTCGGCGGAACCTACTCGGGAAGTCGCGCGCCCGGCGACCTGGGGGCGGGAGCGCTGCGGCGATCGGCGCGACGAACCCCCCCGCTGGGATCGGAAGAGTTTAGGAACGTTGGAACTAACGCACCCCCCCCTCAGAACCGTAGGACAGACGATGACTTTGGTCGGGAAAGAAAAAAAAACGACAAAAACGAAAAAAAAAAAAACGATAATTAAAACCTTAAAAAAAACGCCCTCGACCTCCCTGAGATGTCTTCACCCTCACGTATTTATTCCCACTTTGTTGTGTGTGTCGGACAAACGGGATTCATCCCGGGAAGCGGTGTGAAAGCGAAGCACATCCCGGCGTCGGAGGGGCCCGTTGCCGCGGCAACAGGAGCCCAGGCCGGCCCGTTTTATGTGCTCGCTTCGAGGCTGGCGGAGGTGGAGCTCCTGATTTCGTACGGTTGTGTTTCTACAAGTTGTACGTTTTTTGTAACACTGAGAAAGTTAATAAATCTACGACGGTACGGAAGAACGGCTGTGTTCATCTTTCGGGGGGGGTTTCGTGTCCGAGGGGGAATTTTACGGAATTGTTTCCTCGGTTTTTTAGCTCGAAAGCGCGCCCCCTAGTGGCGACAGGAAGTCAGCGCACGTGATTTATTCTATCGTAGGAAACGTAGCTGTAACCTGAGTAACGTGGATATTTTCAGTAACCGCCAGCATTGCAGATTGTGTCGTTTCCATGGCAACTCCGTTACGACCGACAGGAAGTCGGCGTTGTTCCTCTCGGCCTGGAGTTCAAGGCTCAACCTTGGAGCTCGAGGCTCGGCTTGGAGCTCGAGGCTCGGCTTGGAATTCCAGGCCGGGCCTGGAGCTCAAGGCTGGACCTTACAGCTCAAGGCTCAAGCTGGAACTCAAGGCCTGGCCTAGGATTTCAAGACTTGGCCTGGAATTCAAGGCTTGACCTGCAGTTCAAGGCCCAACCTTGCAGCTCAAGACTCAAACTGGAGCTCAAGGCCTCGAACTCCAGGCTCAACCTTGAACTCCAGGCTCAACCTTGAACTCCAGGCTCAACCTTGGCGCTCGAGGCTCGACCTGGAGTCATGGCCTTGGATTCCAGGCCCAGCCTGGAGGCCCCCCACTGCTCATTCTCCCCTCCTCCTGGGTGAACATGACCGCATCCGATCTTTACGGGCAAAGTTGTCCCTCGACTTCTGCGACCTCGCCTCGTCGGAACTTCCAAGGGCGCCGTCCGTACGTCCGTCTGGACGCAGCAGCTGCTCCCGGAATAAATCTGCATCGCCGAGGAACTTCCTCCCCGCGTTCGCTTCACCCCCCCATGCGCTGCTGTCACTCGCCGTTCCGTCTCCCTCCGGTATCCCGGACCTGTCTTGTTCCTGCCGTAACGGAACCTGACAGGAAACACGGAAGAGAGGACGCCGTCGGGAAACGAGCGTCAGGAACACAACCCGGCTCCCAGAAGCCCCGCCCCCTTCCCCCCCGCCCTGCCGCTCGCCTGCGTTGGGAGCTCTTCCTCCTTTGTTAGGCTCCGTTATAACCACGTCCTGGAGGTTCGCCCCCCCTTTTTTTTTTTTTCCAACCGCCCTGACCCCCCCGTCGCCATGGAAACGCTAAAATCAAGATGTGACCTGCGGGGGTCAGATTGCTTTCTGCAGCTCGACGTCCGACCCAGAAAGACGAGAAGAAGAGCTCAAAATCAATAACCCCCCCCATCCTGCCCCGCCTCCCCCCCCCATCCTGCCCCCCCCCCCATATCTGATCTCCCTTCATCCTCCTGTACTTGATCTTCTTCGCTTTGTTGTTCGTGACCTCGTCTTTGTCGGCGCTTTCCTTCACGTGCTTCGATGGAAATGAAGAAAACACGGGGGGGGGGTCGTAAAGATGTCACTTGATGTTGTGGGGGGGGGTGTCGCTCTCCTCCCCCAGGCCTCTAAGGAACCATCAAAGCCGTAAACCCCCCCGTGGGTCCGGTGGCCTCCTGGAACACGTGGATCTAATCTGGTTTTATTCATCCTTCGCCCGCCGCCAGAGAAACGACCGCAGTCGATTTTATTTCCTCTACGAGCGTCACGACGCCCCCCCCCCCAACCCCCCAACCCTCGGGCTGCCTATCGCTCACTCGCCACAACCCTCCCGATCTGGGTTTTACAGCTATATCCTTTACAGCATCTCCAGATGTGAGACTCTGGGGGTGATGTCATGCTCCTCTTCTGGGTCACATGGTGTCGGGGGGGGGCGACCTTTGACCCCGCGCAACTTCGTCTTTGCGCCTGGCCTCAAATTAGGATTAAGCACGAGCCCTCCTGGGGCCCACCACGAGGCCCCCCTCCCCGAGTCCAGACTGGAGGCCGCTGACTCAGCAAAGGCAAGAATTAAGGCCACAGATCAAAGACAGACACGCTGAAGATCAAAGAAACCCTGTCTGCTTTTTGATCCTCGGTGGCCCCGCCCCTCTTCCCTGATTTCATGTGGTTATATTTGAGTATTGATGAGTTAATTTCTTAGATTTCTGCCCGTGTGAGTTATATAACGTGGCTGAATAATGCTTCCCAGTGTTCCCAGTGTTCCCAGTGTTCCCATTCCCCCCCCGGCGTGTTTGGTTAGGGCCAGGATCCCTGTGAGGGTGAACCCATGCGGATCAGATCTGGTATTCAGGACTCGCTCCTCTAACCGAGGCGACCGCCGCGGCCCTCTTTCGCCCGCTGGGCCCCAGGTCCTCGCCTCCCGCCTCCTCCGTTGACCCCGTTTTCGCCGCCGCCGGCCTGGAGGGCCTCGCGATGACGGAGCGTTCGGTATTTTTAGAGCGCCGCGCCGCCTGGAGCCTCGTCCCCCCGACCTCTTGCGGCTCAGGTGACTCGCCGCCGTCGTAATCCCGTTAGTCGGGCCGGGGGCTGCGAGCGCCGCCAGGAATTACCGTCGGGGTGAGGCCAGGAGGTCACGACCTGAAAGCTCGTCTGGACGGGAGAGGCCGTCGCTGGGGAACGCCGACGAGCGAAAACGACCAGCGCGGCTCTCCCGCCGGTTCCTCTGAATGTTTGCGGTCGTACGGGACGACGCGGTCGGTCTGGCGAGTTGAATCGAATTACGCGCTGGTGCGTCAATCATGAGCAGCACGGGTCGTTAACGCTTCAGGGGGGAGAGGGGGAGGAGGGGAGGAGGGGGGAGGGAGGAGAGGAGGAGGGAGAGGAGGGACGTACGGTGTGGTGGGGAAGAGGGGGAAGGAGGGGGGAGGGAGGAGAGGAGGAGGGAGAGGAGGGATGTACGGTGTGGTGGGGAAGAGGAAGAGGGGGAGAAGGGGGGAGGAGGAGAGGAGAGAGGAAGGAAAGGAGGAAGGAGAGGAGGGGGAGAGGAGAGAGAGGGAGGGGGAGGAGGAGAGGAGGAGGAGAGAAGAGGAGGGAGAGGAGAGAGAGGAGAAAGAGGAAGAAGGGGAGGGAGAGGAGATGAGGAAGGAGAGGAGGAGGAGGAGAGCAAGGGGGGAGGGAGAGGAGAGGAGGAGGAAGAAGACAGGAAGGGGAGGAAGAGGAGGATGGAGAAGAGGAGAGGGGGGAAGAGGAGGAGGGAGAGGATAAAGAGGAGAGGAGAGAGGTGGGAGAGGAAGAGGGGGAAGAGGAGGAAGAGGTGAGTGGAGGGAGAGAAAGCATTGTTCCTCTGTTTCTATAATGAAAGTAAAAAGCTACTGTGGACACCTTTGGGACCCGTCCTGTTCATTAAGAAGTGATGAAGCCAGGAGGAGACCTGGGTGCCCCCTCCTTCACCCCCCATCACCCCCCCCCCCTCCTTCACCCCCCATCACCCCCCCATCACCCCCCCCATCACCCCCCCCAAAGATGTGGATCAGTCTGAGGCTCCTGCTGCAGCCTCCCTTCACCGTGTTCTTCCCTGAAATCTAAATATTTATTGAAAGGCAGCAGAATAAATGCAATTTATTTCACCCCCCCCTCAACAACCCCCCCCCACCAACAACCCCCCCTCACCCCCCCCCAGATCTAATCTTCAGCAGCTGCAGTGGAAGTAGGTTCCTCCCGTCACCGCGGCGTCGAGGGACTCCGAAGGTGAAGCTGGAGGACGGAGGAGGAAGAGCGGATCCTGTTACTGCTGGTGGGGCCGCGGGGGGGCAGGGATGATGGGGGGGGCAGGGATGACAAGGGGGGGGGGCAGGCGGTGCATATGCTCCGCTGACAGGTGGGGGGGGGCACAGGTACACCGACTCCTGCAGCTCCACGCTGCCCCAAAAAAACAGGTTTGTTAGAAAAGCTGTCGATGACTCTGGAGGGTTCAACTAAGAAACTTTAAGGAGGACGAAGAGGGGGATGAAGAGGAGGAGGAGGAAGAGGATGAAGAAGAGGATGAAGAAGAGGATGAAGAAGAGGGGGATGAAGAGGAGGAGGAGGAAGAGGATGAAGAAGAGGATGAAGAAGAGAATGAAGAAGAGGGGGATGAAGAGGATGAAGAAGAGGATGAAGAGGAGAATGAAGAAGAGGGGGATGAAGAGGAGGAGGAGGAAGAGTAGGAGAGAGGGAGGAAGAGGAGGAGGAGGAAGAGAGAGAAGAGGAGGAGGAAGAGGAGAAAGGTGGGAAAGAGGTGAGAAAGAGGGAGGAAGATGAGGAGGAGGAGGGAGAAGAGGAGGAAGAGGGGGAGGATGAAGAGGAGGATGAAGAGGAGGAGAGAGGGAGGAATAGGTTGATGTTGAGAAGGAAGCTGAAGAGGAGGAAGAAGAGGGGGAGGAGGAGGAGGAAGAGGTGAGGAGGAAGAGTAGGAGGAGGAATAGAGGGAGAGGGGGGAAGAGGAGGAGGGAGGAGGAGGGAGAGGGGGAGGATGAGAAGGAAGAGGAGGAAGAGTAGGAAAAGTAGGAGAGAGGGAGGAAGACGAGGAGAAGGGAGAAGAGGAGGAGGAAGAGGAGGAGAGAGGGAGGAAGAGGAGGATGTTGAGGAGAAGGAAGCTGAAGAGGAGGAAGAAGAGGGGGAGGAGGGAGAGAGGGAGGAAGAGGAGAGGAGGAGGGAGAGGGGGAGGACAAGGAGGAAGAGGAGGAGGAGAAGAGGAGGAAGAGGAGGAGGAGGAAGAGGAGGAGAAGAGGAGGAGGAGGAGAAGAGGAGGAGGGAGGAGAGGAGGAGGAGGGAGGAGAAGAGGAGGAGGGAGGAGAAGAGACCCTTGTCTAATTCCTGGATCACCTGGTTCCGTTCTAACTTTGGCTTCACTTGATTGAAGGTTCCTCGTGGACAGATCAGCTTCTGGGGGCCCTGGTGGGGATCTACCCCCCCCCCCGGTGGGGAGCAGGGCCCCTGGTGACCCCCCCCCCTTTAGGGACCGCCCCCCCCATGGGGACCGCCCCCCCCTCGTCCAGAGGAGCAACATCAGCCTGCTGGTCTCAGAAGTAGGTTGCTCCTCTAATCTGCCCAGTAACAGTTGTGCACAAGTGCTGCTTTCACCAGCGCGTGTGCATGCATGCATGAGAGCGTGCATGCATGCATGTGGAGCCAACAGTGAGTGGGCTGGGGGGAGGGAGGGGGAGGGGGGGGGAGGGGGGGAGGAAGAGGAGTGGGAGGCCAGTGGTAAAAAAGCCTCAACAAAAGCTAAAGATAGCGCAGCGCTCACAGGCACTCAGTGAAGCTCAGCTCTCCCTGTCAAGGTTACACACACACACACACACACACACACACACACACACACACACACACACACACACACACACACTCATACACACACACACACACACACTCATACACACACACACACACACACACACACACTCATACACACACACACTCATACACACACACACACACACTCACTCACACTCACACACACACTCATACACACACACACTCATACACACACACACTCATACACACACACACACACACTCACTCACACACACACACTCACACACACACACTCACACACACACACACACACACACACACACACACACACACACACACACACACACACACACACACACACACACACACACACACACACACACACACTCACACACACACACACACACACACACACACACACACACACAGCCAAGAGTGTGTGAAAAGTCCACGGTAAAAAAGTAAAACTCCCACCAGCAGGAGGTTTCATTTCCCAGAATGCATCAGGAGACGCGGCTGCGGGTTCGGATTTTTCCCGAACCGGGAGGGAACGCCACCGTGGATCCCAGACCAGATTCCCACCTCCACACAGGCCGGAATGTCGCTGTGGCGCCCCCCCCCGACCTCCTCCTCCGGGGGTGGTGGGGGCCCGGAATAGACCCACACGGATCAGCAGCTCGGGGGGGAACGCTTGGACCGCCGACGCCAACGACGTGACATCATCGTCGTCGTTTGATGGCGATGATGTCATCAGCGGGTCGGCTGGCGAAGACGACCGCGGTGGAAAAAAAGAAGGGAGCGTTTGAGTCGCTGTCGTGACCTGAATCAGCAGCAGGATCCAGATTATTAATCTGAGCGCTCCGGCGAGCAGGAAGAACATCGTGGAGCGTTCCACGAGCTCCGCGGCCGTCGTCGGGGGGGGGGCGGGGCTTTACTTGACCCCGTCGAGCACTGGAGGAAAAAGGGGGCGGCGGCTGTCGCATTTTCGCTCTTTGCTTAATCTCAATCTGACAAAGTAAATCTGACCCCAGGCGGCCCCTCGAAAGCACCGTGCTGCCTTCGGGGACGCGTTTGTGGAGGAAAAGCGAGCTTGTTGACGTTGGAGGTCGATCGCGAAGTCACCGAACCACCGAAACCGATTCCCGACCGCGACGCTCCTCTCCAGATTACCAGATTACCAGATTAGAGGGTGGAACGATCGGTGACCCCGGGCCCGGGGCCCCTAATCTGCCAGATTAACCTGTTCTTTTCCACCTCTTCCTGCCCCGACCCGACTCTCCCGGCTCCTCGCCGACCTCTCCGAGAAGTCTGCGCGCGGATTACCCGTAATCCATCCGCCCCCTCGGGCAGATGGCTGCGGGTCCTCGCCTCCGCCCGCGGAAGAGTTGACCCCCCCCGACCACTCGAGGTCAGATTGAGCGACTCTGGAGTGACGGGAGGGGGGGGGGTCAGGTCAACCATCTGGATGGTTTTGGGTGAAACGGCAGCGTAATCTGATGGATTAAACGGCCGATTCACGCGTTCGGGGTTCCTTATTCCGGAACGACATCAAAGGAAAACAGATGAACACAAAGTTAAGGAGATCAAAGCCGCTGTTTTCCTTTGTTCAACCGTCACATCTATTGAGGGAAGGTCTCTGACCCCCGACCCCCCCGATCCCGACCTAATCCCAACAGCGGGCTCATCCCGATCCAGGAACGCTGCTCTCCCAGGTGAACAGCGGGATCTTGGGTTTCGCTCGTTGCCATGGCTCTGCATCTCCCCGCATCGCCATGGAAACGATAAAACCGACGGCCCGGTCGCGGAGAGCTTCGAGCGAAAGTGGGTCAAGGGCGTCCGGGTCGACCGGCACCGGGCGGGCCTCGGCGGGGACGCTCGGACTTCCCGGGATCGGGAGCGCGGGCGGCGAAGTGGGACAGCCCCGGCGGGGGCGCGGGCCGCCGATGAGCGCGGCTGAGTGCACCTGAATCGTTGACCCATTTTGGAAAGAACCTCCAGACCCCCCCCATCCTGCCCCCCCCCTCAAGACCCGCCCCCTCCAACAGTGACGTCACGATTGGTCCGACAGGGATGTGCCCCCCCCTGGTGGCCGAGGGCGGTAAGACCAGCCCACCTTCTGCAAAGGGGGGGGGTCATCAGAAGGAAGGCTTCTCTTGGGGGGGGGGGGGGCACGTGATCTGACACGTCACCCGCTTACGTCATAAGCGTTAAACCCCGTTCACGTCCCCGGTTTGCAGTGACGTCACCGCCACGGGGCCCCGGGATGGATCGCTGCTGACCCCCCCAGGTGGGCAGAGCCGGTGCATGCAGGAGGGGTGTGTGTGTGTGTGTGTGTGTGTGTAAAAACATCCCACACCCTCTGGTTTGTAGCGCGTGAATGGATGACGTCATCCCTTTGATGTCTGCGGGCCCGTTCAAACGCGCCTCGGTGTCTGATCTTAATTTATTTTACCTGTTGGGGGGGGTTATACGCCTGAACAGCTCTCCCGTCACCGGGGCGTGCAGGTCCGGCCCCAGGACCCGGGCCCGGTTCGTGCCCGGTCCGGTTCGGCCGGTGGGGCGTGTCCGCCCGGGACGGCGGCCGTCAAGCCGGCGGGGAGGAGGCGGAAGTCCGGACGACTGGTCTCAAAATTAAAAACGCGGCGTCTCAAACCCGCTTAAAGTCTGCCGTGTGCTTACACGCGCGCGTGCTCGCGCCTACGTGCTCGTTCGTGCGTGTAAACACGCGCTTTTCAACACAAAGGTGACCCTGAAGGCGCCTCCCATCAGAAGGCCCTGGGTTTGAATCTCAGTTGGGATGGAGGCTGGGGTCTTTCTGTGTGGAGTCTCCATGTTCTCCTTGTGTCTCTGTGGGTTCTCTCTGGGTACTCCAGCTTCCTCCCAAAGACCTGCACAATTGGGGACTAGGCTAATTGGTCACTCTAAATTGTCCATAGGTGTGAGTGTGAGCTTGAGTGGTTGTTTGTCTCTGTGTGTCAGCCCTGTGATTGACTGGGACCAGTCCAGAGTGACCTGGGACCAGTCCAGGGTGACCTGGGACCGGTCCAGAGTGACCTGGGACCTGTCCAGGGTGACCTGGGACCGGTCCAGAGTGACCTGGGACCGGTCCAGGGTGACCTGGGACCGGTCCAGGGTGACCTGGGACCGGTCCAGAGTGACCTGGGACCTGTCCAGCGTGACCTGGGACCAGTCCAGAGTGACCTGGGACCAGTCCAGGGTGACCTGGGACCGGTCTAGAGTGACCTGGGACCAGTCCAGAGTGACCTGGGACCAGTCTAGAGTGACCTAGGACCAGTCCAGAGTGACCTGGGACCAGTCTAGAGTGACCTGGGACCTGTCCAGCGTGACCTGGGTCCAGGGTGACCTGGGTCCAGGGTGACCTGGGACCAGTCCAGAGTGACCTGGGGCCAGTCCAGAGTGACCTGGGACCGGTCTAGAGTGACCTGGGACCGGTCCAGAGTGACCTGGGGCCGGTCCAGAGTGACCTGGGACCGGTCTAGAGTGACCTGGGACCAGTCCAGAGTGACCTGAGACCAGTCCAGAGTGACCTGGGACCAGTCCAGGGTGACCTGGGACCGGTCTAGAGTGACCTGGGACCTGTCCAGCCTGACCTGGGTCCAGGGTGACCTGGGACCAGTCCAGAGTGACCTGGGGCCTGTAGCACACGTTAGACCAGGGATGCCCAACCTCCCCCCCAAAGGGCCGTGAGGCTGCAGGTTCTGGTCCCACCAGTCCAGCTCACCCAGTTTGACCAGTCAGCTGTTGAAGACTCAGATGAGTTGATGAAGTGAGTCCAGTCTGGTGCTGCTGCTGCTGGGTTGGACCAGAACCTGCAGCCTCACGGCCCTCTGGGGGGGACCTGGAGACCCCTGGGGGGGACCTGGAGACCCCTGGGTTTGAGGCTCTGGAGATAAAGTCAGCGAGGGTAGACTGGGATGGTTGGGACATGTCCAGAGTAGAGACAGTGAATACAAGACAGGGACAAGACGAAAGAAGATTATTATCACAATCATCACCATTCTTCTTCTTCTTCTTATCAGCATCGCCACTATTCTTATTATTCTCAACCTTATTTTTATTCTTAATATCAGCATTGCCATTATTATTATTATTATTATTATTATTATTATTATTATTATTATTATTATTATTATTAGTAGTAGTAGTAGTAGTAGTAGTAGTGGTAGTTGTAGTAGTAGTAGTGGTAGTAGTAGTAGTGGTAGTGGTAGTAGTTGTAGTAGTAATAGTAGTAGTAGTAATAGTGGGAGTAGTAATAGTGGTAGTGGTAGTAGCTGTAGTAGTAGTGGTAGTAGTAGTAGTTGTAGTAGTGGTATTAGTAGTAGTAGTAGTAATAATAGTGGGAGTAGTAATAGTGGTAGTAGTAGTAGTAGTAGTAGTAGTAGTGGTAGTAGTAGTGGTAGTAGTAGTAGTTGTAGTAGTAAGAGTAGTCGTAGTAATAGTGGGAGTAGTAATAGTGGTAGTGGTAGTAGCGGTAGTAGTAGTAGTTGTAGTAGTGGTATTATTAGTAGTAGTAGTAATAATAATAGTGGGAGTAGTAATAGTGGTAGTAGTAGTAGTAGTAGTAGTAGTAGTAGTAGTAGTAGTAGTAGTAGTAGTAGTGGTAGTAGTAGTATTTTATTATGATGCCTCTTCAGGTTCTGTTGTAGGCTTTTACTTTGAAGGCGGTGACCGGAAACAGACCGGACCCCTCCTCGCGCTTTACCTGTGTTCGCCAGAGCGCTCGCGCCTCCAGACACCTTGTAGACACGCAGACGTCGCGCGCGCACGAGAAGACAACAACAACAGAAAGAACCCCCCCCCGACAAACAAACAAACAAAGCGGAGGCGGGACGAGGAGCATGCGGGCGGGCCGGCGCGCGGCGGCGGCATGAGGAAGCACCTGAGCCCCGCGAGGCAGCGCGACGCCGCCGCGGCCGCGACGGTGCCGCAGCTGAACGAGCTGCTGGCGGACGGGAGCGGCTTCTACAGCCTCCCGACGCAGCACTGCAACGAGGTGTTCCCCAGGATCTACGTGGGGAACGCGTGAGTCCCCCCACCCTCACCCCTCACCCCTCACCCCCTCTACCTCCCCCCCTCACCCCCCCTCGACCCCCCCTCACCCTCCTCACCCCCACAGGTGGGACGAGGCGGCGGTGTCGCAGCGCGTGGGGGGGGTGAGGAGGGGGGAGGAGGGGGGGGGCAGCCTGTTGTTGTTTATTTAACATCCCTCCCAAGGGGGGCAGGTGGAGGTTGCGTAACGCTGTCGTTGATGACGACACGCAGGTGAGCGCGTGACGTCAGCAGTCACCTGAGCGACTTTATTCCGACAAACAAACAAACAAATCGAGCACCGGAGCGACTTGATCGGCCGCCGATCGGTTGGAGGACGACCTGATCGATACCGTAATCGATCAGAAGCGTCCCGCGACGAAGCAGCTCGTCCCGTCGACTATTAATCCCGACTAACGAGGGGATTACGTTGTTTGTTTTCACTCTGAAAAGGGAAACGACGCCGATAATCCAGAGGCGTTTTGGTGTTAAACTGAAATTTGATCATTTAAATCGATCCAATCAATCATCGATTGAATCATCCAGATTTAAAAGATCAATAAATAGAAGTTAAATTAGTGATTAGTAATGTTGTGACTGATGTTGAGGTGTAATCCCGATGGCGGTATTCCCGGATTATCAGATTTATCATATATCAAAAACTCCCGTAATCTGAGATGAGGTCCTAATCCCTAATCCCGCACGGATCCATCCGGGCCATCGCTCGTCTCCCAGGACGGGATCGATGAGGCGGGAAGAGGTGGTCCGACCCCCCTCCTCGGGGGGATTAGAGGGGGCCGGGACGCGAGGGATTCGCCCTCGAAGACTTCGTTCCCGCGGGAACCGAGGCCCAGTTTCGGTCCGGATCCGTCCGCTCATCCCAGTTCGGGGTTAATTGGATCCGGAATTCTCCCTCCGGAATCCCGGGAACGAGGCCGCCCCCCCAGTGGGCGTGGCCCCCGTTGGGGTCACGCGGTCGCTGTTCGCAGCTCGTTAATAATCGATGTTCGGGGACTGCGGATCCCACTGCGAAAAAAAAAAAACGGTCCAGATGAACGTCAGCGACCGCTCGGCGAACACGGGGCGAGCTCGAGGCCCCGCCTCCTTCGCCGCGGACCGCCGCCCCCCCCCGGGAGCGCCGCTGATGCGCCCGTCTGCCCCCCCCCCGCAGGTTCGTGGCCCAGAACACGATGCGGCTGCAGAAGCTGGGCGTGACGCACGTGCTGAACGTGGCGGAGGGGACGTCCTTCATGCACGTCAACACCAGCGAGGACTTCTACGCCGGCACGGGCATCGGCTACCGCGGCCTCCGCGCCAACGACACCGAGCAGTTCGACCTGAGCGCCTTCTTCGAGGAGGGCGCCGACTTCATCGACAAGGCCTTAGCGCACAACAACGGCAAAGGTGGGTGGGGACTCTCCCCCTCTACCTCCCCCTGTCTCCCCCTTTACCTCTCCCCTACCTCCCCCTTTACCTCCCCCCTGCCTCCCCCTTTACCTCTCCCCTACCTCCCCTTCTACCTCCCCTCTACCTATCCCCCTCTACCTCCTCCCTCTACCTCCCCCTTTACCTCTCCCCTACCTCCCCCTTTACCTCTCCCCTACCTCCCCCTTTACCTCTCCCCTACCTCCCCCTTTACCTCTCCCCTACCTCCCCCTTTACCTCTCCCCTACCTACCCTTTTACCTCTCCCCTACCTCCCCCTTTACCTCTCCTCTACCTCCCCCTTTACCTCCCCCCTCTACATCCCCCTTTACCTCTCCCCTACCTCCCCCTTTACCTCTCCCCTACCTACCCTTTTACCTCTCCCCTACCTCCCCCTTTACCTCTCCTCTACCTCCCCCTTTACCTCCTCCCTCTACCTCCCCCTTTACCTCTCCCCTACCTCCCCCTTTACCTCTCCCCTCCCTCCCCCCTTTACCTCTCCTCTACCTCCCCCTTTACCTCTCCCCTACCTACCCTTTTACCTCTCCCCTACCTCCCCCTTTACCTCTCCCCTACCTCCCCCTTTACCTCTCCCCTACCTCCCCCTTTACCTCCCCCTACCTCCCCCTTTACCTCTCCCCTACCTCCCCCTTTACCTCTCCCCTACCTACCCTTTTACCTCTCCCCTACCTCCCCCTTTACCTCTCCTCTACCTCCCCCTTTACCTCCTCCCTCTCCCTCCCCCTTTACCTCTCCCCTACCTCCCCCTTTACCTCTCCCCTACCTCCCCCTTTACCTCTCCTCTACCTCCCCCTTTACCTCTCCCCTACCTACCCTTTTACCTCTCCCCTACCTCCCCCTTTACCTCTCCCCTACCTCCCCCTTTACCTCTCCCCTACCTACCCTTTTACCTCTCCCCTACCTCCCCCTTTACCTCTCCTCTACCTCCCCCTTTACCTCCTCCCTCTACCTCCCCCTTTACCTCTCCCCTACCTCCCCCTTTACCTCTCCCCTACCTCCCCCTTTACCTCTCCCCTACCTCCCCCTTTACCTCTCCCCTACCTACCCTTTTACCTCTCCCCTACCTCCCCCTTTACCTCTCCTCTACCTCCCCCTTTACCTCCTCCCTCTACCTCCCCCTTTACCTCTCCCCCTACCTCCCCCTTTACCTCTCCCCTACCTCCCCCTTTACCTCTCCCCTACCTCCCCCTTTACCTCTCCCCTACCTACCCTTTTACCTCTCCCCTACCTCCCCCTTTACCTCTCCTCTACCTCCCCCTTTACCTCCCCCCTCTACATCCCCCTTTACCTCTCCCCTACCTCCCCCTTTACCTCTCCCCCTACCTCCCCCTTTACCTCTCCTCTACCTCCCCCTTTACCTCCTCCCTCTACCTCCCCCTTTACCTCTCCTCTACCTCCTCCCTCTACCTCCCCCTTTACCTCTCCTCTGCCTTCCCCTTTACCTCCTCCCTCTACCTCCCCCTTTACCTCCCCCCCAACCCCCCCAGGAACAGTAACGGGCCGTCAGCCTGTCGGAGCGACGAACAGAGATCCTGTCGGACAAGAAGATACAGCAGAACAACATTGATCTGTTGGCAGCAGCAGGCGGGGGGAGGAGGGGGAAGGGGGGAGGGGAGGGGAGGAGGGGAGAGAGGGGGAGGAGAGGAAGAGAGGAGAGGGGAGGAGGTGAGAGGGGGGGGAAGAGGAAGAGAGGAGGGTAGGGGAGAGGTGATGGAGAGGGGAGGAGGGGAGAGGTGATGGAGAGGGGAGGAGGGGAGAAAGGGGGAGGAACGGAGGGGAGGACAGAAAGAGGAGGGGTCGGGTCAGAGGAGTCGTGGTGTCGTGTTCCCGGTGAACTGCTGACGGAGCAGCTCTCTGCTCCCGGCGGGTTTGGGAACGTCGGTAATGAGAGTCGGAGCCCGAACGCGGACCGTCTCTGCTGACGCGGCGGATCGCGGCCTGCCCTCCGCAAACAGACTTTGCCCGCTCCTCCCGTCTCCGTCGGACCCCCCCAGGCGCGGCCTCACCTTTCTCGAAGTTCCCCGGAACGCCAGAATCGTTCCGAGCTCGATCTCAAACCCGTTCCGCGTTTCTCCCGAGAGGCCGATCCGCCCAATCGCACGCACGTCAGCGCGGATGAGAACCAGTTCTCTCTGAGGCGGAACCGTTCCAGGTGCTCGGCGTTCCCGTCCCCTTTTCGTTTGTTTTTCCGGATCTCTTTGGTGATCCGTGAAATCCGGAACCGATCAGCCGGCTGCTGTTCCCCCGCGCTCCCTTGAGCGACTTTATTCCCACAAACAAACAAACAAACAAACAAATCGAGCCCCGGAGCGACTCGATCAGCCGCCGATCGGTTGGAGGACGACCTGATCGATACTGTAATCGATCAGAAGCGTCCCGCGACGAAGCAGCTCGTCCCATCAACTATTAATCCCGACTAACGAGGGGGATTACGTTGTTTGTTTTCACTCAAAAGGGAAATGACACCGATAATCCAGAGGCGTTTTGGTGTTAAACTGAAATTCTGATCATTTAAATTGATCCAATCAATCATCGATTGAATCATCCAGATTTAAAAGATCAATAAATAGAAGTTAAATTAGTGATTAGTAATGTTGTGACTGATGTTGAGGTGTAATCCCGATGGCGGTATTCCCAGATTATCAGATTTTCGGCACTGGCAAAAACTCCCGTAATCTGAGATGATTATCTCAGATTATCAGCGCGGATGAAAACCAGTTCTCTCCGAACTGGGACCGTTCCCCGCGCTCGGCGTTCCCTTCCCTTTTCGTTCGTTTTTTCCGGATCTCTTTGGCGATCCGTGATGAGACGCCTGCTGTTCCCCCGACCGACCACCAGGGGGGCTGCTCAGCAGCTGTTTTCTTATCGGGAAACCTGTGACTTTTCCTCGATTCCCTCATCGATCCGAGCTTTCCCGCCCCCACAGGGAAGGTGTACGTCCACTGCAGGGAAGGCTACAGCCGCTCCCCCACCATGGTCATCGCCTACCTCATGCTCCGCCACGGGATGGACGCCCGGCTGGCGGTGGCCACCGTCCGGCAGAAGCGGGAGATCGGCCCCAACGACGGCTTCCTGCGGCAGCTGTGCCAGCTCGACGAGAAGCTCTCCAAGGAGGGGAGGCTGAACGGGGATCTGGGAAGGCTGAAGGGCAGATGAGGGGGGGCCCCCCGCCGCCCCCCGGGGAAGGGGGGGGGGGGCCCCTCGCCGCCCGCCACGACCAAACCAGCAACCAGTCTGTACCTGTAGATACACACACACACGCGCACGCACACACTCGCACACACACCCTCCGCGCGCTACACCTCCACCCTTCACCTCTACGCCCGGTTTTCCGCTATAAGGAACCGGGGCACGACCATTCCATAGTTTTCCACTGCCGCGAAGGTCGCCGGTGTATATTGGGCGACCCCGACCCCCCACCACCCCCCCCCCCCCGAACATTCCATCAGAACACGCACACAAAGCGGGCCGCGGTACCCGAAGGAAGACGTCGACGCCCCGCCTGTCGCTATAGCAACGGGTTCCGCCCCCCTCTCAGATTTCCACTGCCGACCGCTCCGCCAACCGCTCTTTCCGGCTCCGCCCCCTCCCCCACACGTCCAATCCGTAGAATGTAATCGACACTTAACGTATTCGCGGTGGTGCGCAGGAGCGTTCCCGTTCCCGATCCCGATCCCGCGGGTTGGCCCCGCCCCAGTAGCGGCTCTATTTACTCCCGATATAAACGTACGAGTATACTCATGTATTTACGTGTTGACATATATGAATGTACGAGCAGCGTCTGTATAACGTGTCGGTCCCGTCTGTGTATCCCGTCTGTATCCGTGAAACCCGATCCATCCTACAGCCTTTACTCACGCTGGCCTGCAGGGGGCGATGTCCGGCCTCCTCCCCTCGTCGGGCTTCCCGAGGTGTCCGTGTTGATCCCGAATCCCGACGTTAACCCCGGCGGGGGTTTGTGTGAGGGACGCGATTGACTCGGGATTGCGCGACCAAAGCCCGGTTGATCCCGAGGGAGGGAGCCGGTGCTCCGAGACTGAGCCGAAAACTCGGTTTGGGAGTAGTTCGGCTTCCCGTTTAAGTAATTTAGGGATTTTTTTCCAATCTCTCCGAACACTGCCACCTGCTGGTGCACACATGTATCGCCGCCCTCGGTACCGATTATATCGTATTACCAAGAATGTGAAATGCCATTATCGTATGCCGTCGTGTATCCCGAGGCGTTCGCCGTATCGACGTCTTAACTGACCTGGGCCGGGTTCTCGTTCCCCCTCTTGGGGGGGGGGGGGTTTGGGGAGGATTTATGCGGATCGGAGGGTCTTCCTGGAGGGAATCCTCTCAAACCGGAGTGCTGATTGTAATTCACGGTCCCAGTTTGCTGACTGGTGTGCAGGAGGGCCCCCAGTGTGGTTTAAGGTAGCACCAGTTTGGGGGTAGTATTCCCGTAAATGCTCCGGGGGTACCCCAGGAGGACTTCCCATCCGGGATCCACCCCCCCTCCGCTCCGATTGGCCGTTTCGCCGACCACGCGTCCCCGCCCCCGATGTCCCCGCAGACCCACCCAGACGCCTTACGCTAGACGGCGGATTCCTCTGACGGCGTTTCTGCGCGATTCCGGAGCGGGAAGAGCCCGGCTCCCTGTCAGACCCGGACCGGGTCAAAGTGCACTTGACTTTAAACCGCTGTGTTCCTGTTCTTTTAACGAATAAACGGTTCTGTACGCTGACGCCGGGTCTTTGTTTCCTTCGCGCCGCTCGTCCGAAAGACCGGGAACGAAGCACCTCCCGGGAAATAAAACACTCGGTTTGTCCGCAGGGCTCCTTCTTTTCAATCCGGGGGGGGTTTAAACGTCTGCAGCTGCGGCAGGACTCCGGCTCCGTGGTGATTCCGTGATATACTGGCTGCTGTCGCGGAGACCGGGGGTCACGAGCCGGCTAATGAGCTGGTTTCAGGAGCAGGATGATGGATAAGTGTCCGCGGAGGAGCAGGAAATTTGAACGCGGCTGGAATCAAAATGCTACGGGACGACGATTAGATGAGCTCCAGCCGCGTCACGGGGGGATTTTAATAGATTATTCCGGCTCCCGGATATGGAGCTGAGCTCAGAGGCCCTTTCATCCCGGAGAGAGGTCGTTTTTCCTGATAAAGGCCTTCACGTTCCCTCTTTTCAATCCGAAGATGTGTAAACTAGGCCCATTAGAGCCTCTATTTGACCTTTTCCAGGGTGAATTCCCAGCTCATCCCAGCAGCCCAACCCGGGTTTGGACCTGCAGCTGCGTATTCCCGCCGCCAGGGGGAGCCAGAGGCCGCTCAACCAGCAGCCGGGAAAGGTCAAAACGGGAACTGGAGAAAGAACAGATGATGTCATCTGGGATTTGACATCAAACATGGGAGTGAGATGAGAAGAGGGGAAAAGCTTCTATTTTATGTTTCACATGAGCGGCGAGGAGCACCTGGGCCGGACTGGTCTCGCAGCGGGGTTACGGAGAGGCCCGGGAGCGCGCCGAGGTCGTGATTACAGAGCAGCTGCAACCCCCCCAGAACCCCGAGAGCAGACCCCCGGTCCAGACATCCACGGGCCATTCCTGAGAAAAATCCAGGGCTTGGGAGGAACGATGGAACCTCAACAACGACGTTTTGATGTTTCACGCCGATACAAAAGCGAAGCGGGAAACTCGATATTTAACGTAAAAAAAACGCCCAACGTTAGCCAGATCAGGACCATTATCATGCTTCCGTTGATGTGGAGGGCGTCCCTCAAGGCCTACGCCCCGACCCTCTGCGTTATCACGTTACAGGTCCGCCAGGCGAAGTTTTCCGGAGGACTTCTCCCGGAAAAAAAGAGGCTCCACCTGCCAGCCGGATCCCATAACCCGCATCCACGCCGGCGGAGAAAGAGCAGGTACGGCGGCCCCGAGGGACGAGGTCAGGAAGCGAGGGGGGGGGGTTCGAGCCGAGCGGCCTGGAGCCCCCCCCCCCCATCAATAACGCGGCTCCCTGTGATGAAGTGCCATTTCTTTCAGCTGCGTGCGGCCGCATTTTTCCGCGCGAATGTTTACAGCGAGCGCCGGAATGGCTGCGGACCAGCCCGGGCCCACGGCGCTCCGGCTCGCGGGCGACGCTGGCGTCGGGGGGGGACATCGCGGCTGTGGGTTCGGCTTTGCTTACATCTCCAATAAAACTGGAATTAAAATGTTGTTCTTAGCGGGAAACTTCAAAGGGGAACGTGCGCTCCGAATCCCGGCGGCGCTCGTGTTTGAACAACATGGGTGGAATTTTGGTTTGATGCTTGTTTATGGGAGGAAATGATTCATCGGCGGGGAGGAATCTCGACCAGCTTCAGTTTTTCCTCCCATAATTCCGCAGGATTATCAATCACTAACAGAACTCCGCTCGCTGGATGGTTTGAAGCGTTATCGTAGCCTTTAATCCGTCGCTCGCTTTGTCTAATAAAACCATGTGACCCTCCCTTTAGCCCCTCCCACCACACTCGGGATGGCCTCAGCGAAGGAACGCACATCCGGTGCTCATTATTCCTAATCTAATCCTAATCTCCCAGGAGACGTTTGGTCCCACCCACACACAGGTTGGGAAGGAACGCCCGGATCTGGCCTAACCATTAAAGAATACGCACCAAAACTCCAGGGACCTCGGAAAGAACCGGGTTAAGCGAAGGGCTCCTTCCGTGAGCAACGCTCTTCGCTTCTTAATCTGCATTTAATCTGTGAACTTTGGTCAAGAACAGCGACCCTGAGTTCTGGAGAACAGACCGCGCTAGTTAAACCCGGGAGGGTGCTCGGCTCGGAATTCTGCCCGAGCTGTTGTTTTAACCGGATCCAGATGGGCTGTACCACCCAATTACCCTCACCTGCTCGGGATTAACGGGCCCGTGCTCGGAACACAGACACTTCGGTAACCCGCAACGTTGTCGTCGTAGATCTCCCCAAAAAAAAGCCTTGAACCCCCGACGGGTCGAGGTCCCGGTTCCTGCGAATCCTCGCCCAGCGGAGTTTCTGCCAAGTATGTAAGCAACCGAGCTGGGGAAGGCTTCCACGTGTGGTCACACTTTGTGAAAAGGTGCAGGAAGGCAACATTTGTGTAGACAACAAAGGCTGGAGTCCGTCAGGAAGCAGCTCGGTGGGTGGGCTCGGAGCTGACGGCGTTCCCTCGCACGACGGGCCGGGACACAACGCTCCGCGCTCGCTGGGCCTTATGCGGATTAGATTCCAGAGCGGAGGGATCTCCTCACGGCTCTCGTTTTATTCACCCTGCGTAAAAAAAACAAAACAAAACCTGGAGACGTCGACATCGTCGACGCGAACCCGCATCAGACTATTCCGGGATACCCGCACGGCGGGGGAAAAACGTGGACTTCTCACTCAACGCCGACATAAATCACACCACAGCAGGCGGGAAAGCGAAGCCTGAGCCTCGCGCGCGAACATGGCTTAAAGAGGCGCTAACGGAAAAGTTCGTAGAGTGCTTTCTTTGGCGTCGCGAGCGAAATCGGATAGAGTGAGAAAGACGATTTAGTTGTCCGAAGAATAAATCAGAACCCCCAGGACGGCGCAGGAAAATCCGATATCGCTGACGTAATTACGTTAAGTGAAACATCCCAGTTGCGATACATAATGCACACTGCGAACATTTCGTAAGAAAAGGAAGAAATGTTGTCGTTGCTGACGGGCGAACTTCGGAACCGCAATCACGGCTTTTGTGTCTGCACCAGCGCCTCTAAACAAACGAACTTTTTCTGTAACCTTGAAACAAAGCGCTGCGGCTTCGGTGGGTGTCGGCCTCCGCGCCGCAAATTGTTGTTTACGCTGCTGTTTGTATCCCGATCCGACAAACATGTTAATTAGCGAACGTTTGAAGCGCTGCCGCGAATAGTTTGGAACCTAAAGAGAGAAACGATGTTTACGCTGAGCTAGATTAGCGGTCTTAGCGCAGTTCTAAAACTGTTTTTGTTATTCTAGACTTAAAACTCGGAGACTGGGAAGGAATCGCAATAATTAGAGCAGAGGCTATCGTTTTAGCTTTAATTCGTCGTTCGACCTGATTTACTGGCTGTAGAAATGTGTCACGCACGTGTAAATTTAGCTAGCGTGAGTCAGCGCCGTGCTGCTTGTGGCTAACCTAGCATGTCATTATCTTCTTTATTACGTTTAAATGTCATTTCTACTTGGAGATTTTTTTGTTTTTCGCAGTTTCTCCCCGTTTTCCTGTGTCAACTCCTGACTCAAACTCAGCCGGCCGAGAGCTGAGCCGCACACGCTAGCGCATTCCAGCCCCGGGTTTATTGAGAATAATTTGTCGGGTAATTTCTTTTAAACGCTAAAAATAACGTCGGTCGGGCGGCTGACTGGCAGGCGGCGTGCTGGTGGTGAGCGGCGCTCTCTGAGGCCGGGGGGGTGGTTAGCTCGCAGCCCCGTGTGGTTTCCGAGGCCCCGTCGGCCCCGTTCCCACAGTTCCCACCGCCTGGCCACAAGGCGACGTCGGCGTTCGTTCTATTTTGGCGAGTCGCTCAAAAATCCCTACGACAACAGTGGAAGTAGCCGAGGTGGGATTTACGACATGTCGGCTTTGATCTCCCCCCCTTTCATGCGTGGGATCCACGTGAAACTGAGGCGCGCAGGAGCCACCGCGTTCTGGACTTTACGTCTTATCGTTTATCGGCGTTCCCGCGGCGTTCCCGGGCCGCTCCAGACTCGAAGGCTAACACGGCTTCACGGGCAATAACACGCTTTAATCTGAGTCTGCGTTCCTTAAAGGACCTAAGAACGAGAAAAGCCCACTTTGTTTTGTTCAGCTGGCGGTGGAAAACGATTTTCAACACGGCTCGTGTGTGTGTGTGTGCGTGTGTGTGTGTGCGTGTGCGTGTGTGTGTGTGTGTGTGTGTGTGTGTGTGTGTGTGTGTGTGTGCGTGTGTGTGCGTATGCGTGTGTGTGTGCGTGTGTGTGTGTGTGTGTGTGTGTGTGTGTGCGTGTGTGTGCGTGTGTGTGTGTGTGTGTGTGTGTGTGTGTGTGTGAGTGTGTGTGTGTGTGTGTGTGTGTGTGTGTGTGCGGTAAATCAACAGTCTGCTGGACAGCGTGAAAGGAGCTACAGCGAGACGCGGAGTGACGGAGAACAGAGCCAGAATTAACAACGGAACGCTCTCAAGCAGAGCCGACGAGCAGCGGCCGGGCGACATTTTTGCTTTCATGCTTTGGTCCTTTGTGTGTTCGGGCCAACGCCTTGATGTTCCCTCCAGAGATCAAAGGAGTTTGTAGCTAATTACCCCCAAATACTCGTTTTTCATTGGTCGGCCGCATTGGACAGACTTCTACCCCCGCCTTTTTGAATTGTCTTTGATATCAAAGGCCAACATTTCGTCCTTTAATCTCGCCTTTGTTCCCTGAGCCACTCGGTTTTGGACTGTGGGAGGGAACCAGCGCCAGGAGCAGGGGGAGACCCGGGCCAGGTCCCTCCAGCTGTGGCCTGAGGGGGCTGCACATCTGGGCTGTTTTATATTAGCCGACAACGGTCCGACGGCGTCGCCCAACGGGCCCGGTTGGCGAAGCGGGGCCCGGTCTGTGCGGCGAGGGCTTCAGGAGGCCGCCGCCGGCGCCGCCTTTTATTGGAGGCGATGCGCGGCGTCTTCCTCGGGGGCGTCTGGATCCCGTCTCCGTCCAGGCGGCCGTGAATCATCTCCCGGTTTATCCGAAGAGGCAGCCTTCAAAGTGGGAACAGGCGACCTCTGATTGACGCCGTTGGCGCCGACGCCGACAGGCGGATTAGAGGAGGAGCGAGCGGAGCCGGAGACAACGGCGGATGAAAGCCAGCGTATTCATTCCCCCGGCCGATAACGGACACATCAAAGGTGGAAGCAAACGCTCCCAGTCCGACGGGTGTCACAGGTCGGCCTCGATTTTCCAGAGTATCAGTCAGCGGCGCTGATGATGTCATCACGAAACGTGATATCAAAGGAAACCGGCCCGCTGCTTCAGCTTCGCCGTTAAGAGCGGAGGGCCCGGAGCGCCCGCCGAGAGGTTTTTGGACGAGCGCTCGCGGCTCGGCGTTCCCGCGGTTCCGAAGGGAGGCCGGGGGGAACGTCGGGTCCCGTCTGGCGGAGGAGCTTCAGAACCTGCAGGACCGCGAGGAGACGGGGAGAAAAGGCCCGGAGAGGTCTGGGCTTCGGGTCGGGGCTTCGGGGGAGGGGGGGTCGCGTGATCGACGCTGGATGGCGTCCGTCCTCCCTCCAGCCTCCAGACGGGCTCGCCGTCCGCGCCGGGCCGAGGCCGAGGGACGCGGCTCGCCCCAAACGGCGCTGACTCAAACTCCACCTCCAAAAAAAACCCCCAAAAAAAACCCGCTTAAAGCTGTTTTACATCCCAACCCTGGACGAAAGTAGCGTCTTTTTAATGCACATTACCAGTTTTCAGCCCATAAATCAAATCCGCCCTCCGGCCAACTTACGTGGTCGCCAGTAAAAATCCACCGGATTGAATTACTTTAATATAAAGTCGTGTTTCTGCGTAAATCTGGAGAGTTGGAGCGGGTTCCCCCGCAGCTTCTGTTCTCTTTCTTGATCGGGGTTCTATCTGCGGGACGTTCGAGATGGACGTCCGTCAGGTGAGGAGCGGGACGCTGGCGCTCCTCCACCGGCCTCCAGGGGGCGCTGCTCGACCCTCCATCTGTCAGCACGCTGTCACCTCCCTGGAGCCAAGAGCCCAGATCGTGTAGTTTTATTTAAACCAGACACGGAGGATATAGAACCGCTTTTTTTGTTTTTGGTGAGATATTTGCTCAACTCGGGCCACGAACATTCTGAAAAGCTCCGCAGGAAGGGCGAGAACCCGGGGAAGGTCGGCCCCTGACAGCCCCAATAAACGTGATCTGAGCGGGGGAACGGCCAAACCCGCAGTTAACCAGGTGATGACCAGGGGGGTTGGTCAAACCTGCTAGTTCAGGCCACTTCTCTGCTTTTAAACCACCTTTAAAAGCTTTTTTTTTTTGTGTTTCTGTTCTGCAAGAGGAAACTTTCGGTTGTTTATCTTTAAAACTTTAATCCTTAAAATCTACTCTGACTTGTCATCCTCAGAAACTTTTAAAAAATA
This sequence comes from Lagocephalus sceleratus, assembly GCA_911728415.1. Taxonomy (NCBI): domain Eukaryota; kingdom Metazoa; phylum Chordata; class Actinopteri; order Tetraodontiformes; family Tetraodontidae; genus Lagocephalus; species Lagocephalus sceleratus. The sequence continues at coordinate 1,422,804 of CAJVRN010000231.1, read as the reverse complement.
AACAGCTTTTTAAAAAAATTAATTAATTAATTTATAATAAAACATATCCCTCTTAGACAAAAGTGTGTGTGTGTGTTTTAAGAGAAACATGGTTTATGTGTTTTCTGACGTGATTAAATTCTCTGGTGTTTTAATTAATCAGTTAATTAATAATATTCATGAAAACCCGATGGAAAGTGACTCCTCCTGATAAATAAAGATTCCAGCGCCGACATTCCTGAAGTTTAATCTCTTTTTTACGGGAATCGATGACGTCATCGTGTTAATTCAGATAATTAATTCGGATGCTTAATTCAGATAATTAATGCAGATAATTAATTTAGATAATTCCGCTGATTTAATGTAATTTAATTAGATGATAAAAGGGTGAAGGGCGCCTCTTTGAAAGTCTTTACCTCCAGTTACTCAATGAAGCTCAGGTTTAACCACGCCCCTTTAATTACCGACGTGACGTCACTCTCTTAAACGCACTGACGCTTCTCCTCCCTCTCTCCCCCCGTCCCCATCTCTTTCTCTCCCCCCCCTCTCTCTCTCTTAGTCCTCCCTCTCTCAGTCTCTCTCCCCCCGTCCCCATCTCTTTCTCTCCCCCTCTGTCTCTCCCCCCTTCTCTTTCTCTTAGTCCCCCTCTCTCTCTCAGTCTCTCTCTCCGCCCTCTCTCTCTTCACTCCCCATCTCTCTTTCTCTCCCCCTCTCTCCTACCTCCCCCTCTCTCTTCCCCCCGTCTCTTCCCCCTTCCCTCTCTCTCTCCCTCCCTCTCTTTCTCCCCTTCCCTCTCTCTCTTCCTTCCCTCTCTCTCCCTCCCTCTCTCTCTTCCTTCCCTCTCTCTCCCTCCCTGTCTCTCTCCCTCCCTGTCTCTCTTCCCTCTCTCTCTCTCTCCCTCCCTCTCTTTCTCCCCTTCCCTCTCTCTCTTCCTTCCCTCTCTCTCTCCCTCCCTCTCTCTCTTCCTTCCCTCTCTCTCCCTCCCTCTCTCTCTTCCTTCCCTCTCTCTCCCTCCCTGTCTCTCTCCCTCCCTGTCTCTCTTCCCTCTCTCTCTCTCTCTCCCTCCCTCTCTTTCTCCCCTTCCCTCTCTCTCTCCTTCCTTCTCTCTCTCCCCTTCCCTCTCTCTCTTCCTTCCCTCTCTCTCTCCTTCCTTCTCTCTCTCCCCTTCCCTCTCTCTCTTCCTTCCCTCTCTCTCTCCCTCCCTCTCTTTCTCCCCTTCCCTCCCTCTCTTTCCCCCTTCCCTCCCTCTCTCTCTCCCTCCCTCCCCCCTCTCCCCCCCCTCCCCTCGTGCTACTAGTGCCTCCTCTCTCGCGCCCCGCTCCATTCGTCTCGTGCACCATGCAGGTGTGTGTGGTGCTGCTCGCGTGCAGCTCGGCCCTCGCGCTGCTGCAGGGATGCTGCAGCGCTCGCGGCTGGTCGCCTCTGACCAACGACGCCACGGAGCTGCTGCCGGGGGGCGAGCGGAGCCCCCCCCGGCCCAGCGAGCAGCCGGCCGGGGCCGGCGGCGGCGGCGACACCGGCAACCGGCCGAAGAGCGGCGGGAGGAGCGGCGGCACCGTGTCCTACAGTGAGTATGAGCCGGGACACAGGTGGAGACACCACACACACACACACACACACACACACACACACACACACACACACACACACATTTATATATCTATACATTTATATATATATACACACATATACACAGAGACATATACACATCCAGACATCTATACAGACATCTAAATATCTATATGTCTATGTATCTATTTAACTTATATCTATCTATTTAACTTATATCTATCTATTTAACTTATGTCTATCTATCTGTCTATCTGTCTATCTATCTATCTATCTATCTATCTATCTATCTATCTTTTATTAATGTATGCATGTATGTATGTATCTATTTAACATCTATCTATCTTTATATTTGACTTCCATCTATCTATACAGCTATCTATCTAATTATATTCTATTTATGTATGCATGTGTGTATGTATCTATCTTTCTTTCCATCTATCTAACTTTTATTTTGTTTTTTTTCCTTCATTTTTAGTCAAGAACAAAATGCTTTATTTAAATTCTTGGGTTCGTGTTTCAGCAGATAAACGGTTCGCTTTGATTTGTTCGGCGATTTTCAAAAATGATTTCAGCAAATTGCACTTAATGAGCCCTGTGTGTGTGTGTGTGTGTGTGTGTTTGAGTGTGTGTGTTTGAGTGTGTGTCTGTGCGCGCGTGTGTGTGTTTTAAAGTTTTCCTTTTACTTTCATAGAGTTTGAGGGCAATTATACAATACAATCACACACAGACACACACACACACGCACACACACATTCTTGTGGTTTCTTCTGTGTTGTTATTTTTCCGTTCACATCATCTTCCAGGTCGTTTCCTTCTCCCTTCATACTGGTCAAACTGGTCAAACTCCACCCAGACATCAGCCGTTTAATTGCAGAAACTTGTTTCCTCATTAGGACAAAAAAAAAAAAAAACGTTTTCCAGGACGTTGTTTTTCTTTCTTAAACCGCAACTTAAACCCGACGATTCAACCATTCCACCTGCGTTCCCTAAAGCCTCCGAGTGACGTTTAATAAAACGATAATTACCACATCGGCCGCTCTATCGGCCCGCGGAAAAACCACGGAACGGCCCCGGCCTCGTCTTTTGCGTGGATCCGGAGCATGTGTGTTGAGTTTCGCCCCAGGAAAGAAGAAAATCCCCGGATTATCTCCTTCCAATCTCTGCGTTTTTCCGTCCTGCGACGGCTTCTCGGGGTCACGGCGGAGGCTCTGACCAACCGCCTGGCCTCGCCGGCGTTCCCGGCGTTCCAGAGAGGACGGGGAATACTCGGATGCTCGGACTTGTTTTTCAGGACGTCAAAAAACGCTGCCGCGCAAATGCGACTTGTGGGGGTTAACGGCCGGGGTGTGACATCGTATACGCTTGAATAAAAAAGATCAGGTTCTCCGGAGGAAGTCGCCGCTCATAAATCCTTTATTCAGCCCTTTTTCCGCCGAGGAAACAGATCCGAGTGTCTTTTCTCCGTCCCCCTTTTTCTTTTGACACGCGGGACAATAAGGGCCGGGGCGATGTTTTACATTTTCCCGAGGTCGGCGGCGCCGCGTGCCAGCCCCCCCGGCGGAGGGTTCCATATGGTTTGACGAAGCTGTTTAACGTTCCTCGGCTCGCTCCCCTATCAGCTGATTGCTACCAGCTGGATCGCCCCCCGATCGGCAGAAAAGCCCACGTAGCGTTTAGGAACGTACGGAAGCGGAATTCCGAGGTTTCTGGAGAGCGACCCCGACAAGCTGCTCCTTTTTTTCCGCCTGCGTTGTTGCTGAACCGACGGGACTCATGCGCTTCTTCGAGTGTTTGTGTTGGGCCGAGGCCACGGCGTCTAACCCCGATGTCGCTCTCTCCCACCCAGGTGCCTCGGAGCTGAGCTGCAGGGAGCTGCGCTCCACCCGCTACGTCACCGACGGCTCCTGCCGCAGCGCCAAGCCCATCAAGGAGCTGGTGTGCTCCGGCCAGTGCCTCCCCACCCACCTCATGCCCAACGCCATCGGCCGCGGCAAGTGGTGGCGGAGCAACATGTCGGAGTACCGCTGCATCCCGGCCCACTCCCGGACCAGGAGGATCCAGCTGCAGTGCCCCAACGGCAACGCCCGGACTTACAAAATGCGCCTGGTGACCTCCTGCAAGTGCAAGAGGTTCCGGGCTCACCACAACCAGTCGGAGGCCAAGGAGGTCCTGAGGAGGCCGCGCAACAGGAAGCGCCCGTCTCAAGGGCGGGGCAAGAGCAGCGCGCCTCTGGTTGACAACTCGTACTGACGGGACCGCGTCACGCAACACCGCGACCAACCCGCCGCCAGGGAGGGGGCGCAGCACCGGCCGCCGGGCTGCTTTCACGTCACCGCTCTTTGTTTTCCAGCCGCTCGTCGGCGCTTCTCCGAACTCTGCTTCTTCGCACGGCCCGGGCGGCCGCGCCTCGGCGGACGCCGGGCGCCCGATCGCCCCCCGGCGGATCAACGCCTCCCTCAGACAGATCTCACACCACACCCCCCCCCCCCCAGCGGGGCCTTCGGTCCATCTGTACAAACATCCAGCGGATGCGGAACCGCGGCGGAGGAGAAGGAGGCGGTTGTAATCCATCTCCACGTGGAGGAGAGACTGGGAGCTGTGGGGGGGGGGGCGCTCCGGTGGGATTCCAGTCACGTGACCACGAGGCCGCGGCCGCACTAACGAGGGTGTTCAGCCAAATCCCTTCAGCTGTTTGGGCTATTTAGCGTTTGCGTTCCGGGCTTTGTTGTGGAAGTCAAGTAAAAAAAAATTGGGAACGCCGCAGCCCAAAATGTTCGCGAATTCCTTATCGAGGAACGCCCAAACTCCGAGCCTCTGAGGCTAGCCTTAAACATCCGTGTTAGTGCGCACGTGGCCTCGCCGGTCGACGGTAGCCCGATTCCCGCGAGTCCAGATCTTGGAGGTCGGGGAGGGGGGGGGGGGATCGCTGCTCGCGCGGCGCCTCTCGTTCGCCGAGCGAGGCCGTTTCTCCTTGAGTCACTTCCTCCCGACGGTTCCTGTTTGCTGGTGCACGTGTGTGTAGGAGGCATCGCCGCTGTCTCCTTCCCTTCGGGGCAGAGCGCGCTCCAGCACACCCACGCCGGAACTCATTTGCAGTCGGCCCAAACGGAGCTGCGACCGGAGCCGGAATGCAGGCCGCCGCGTCCCCCCCCCCCCACCCCCCCCCTTGCGGGACGGCGCCTGCTCTGTAAATATCTCAAACAGGAAACGAGGGAATCGGGAATCAACAGCAACGCTTTCTCTTGGCTGGTCCGACCCGACGGGAAGAGGAAGCCCGGGTGCCCAGCGCGGCGGCGGCGGCGGCGGGCCCTTCCTCGCCGAGCCCACGCCGGTGAAGAACATCCACCAAGTTTCCAGTCATTGTCAGCACCCCCGCTGTTTTTCCGCTCATATTGCTTCCTGATTTCGGTCGTGTAAACTCTCCCGACCGTGTTTGCTTCTTTTTCCGACTGTGTGTTTGAAATAGCAACTGGAACGGGCGGGTGGGGGTGGGATGGGGGGGGTCATGTGATTGTACATATACCTGTGTGGTCCACGCCACCTGACAAGAGTCTTCACGAGGGGGAGGGGGGGCGACGGGGGGGGTTTCCTACAGACACAAACAAGGACTCTTATAAAGAACGAACTGCATATTTATTTTTTTCCACATTTAAATTATTTATGCAACCATTTTGTAGTAAAGAGCAGCCATTACTGTCATATATGTGTTATAGACTAAAGAAATTCTGTACAATAAAGTCAAAGCAGATATATTTGAAAGAGCTTTTCTTTTATCCCTCCCCCCTTTGATCTGCGTTGCGGCGTCCAGGTATGCGAAGGCCGCCGCAGATGTTCCTTCCGCTCACGTGGCCTGTCAACATCTGCCCTCGCCGCCGCCGCCCCTCCCTTAAGGCTGTGCAGGCCCGCTCCGCTGCGAGGTTGAGAGTTCAACGCCCGCCCCCCTTTGGGGACGCGTGTCATATCGCCGAGGCTCCGGACTCCGCGGGGTTACGAAATGCAGGAGCGGTGGAGTGTTCCGGGCCCGATGAGGCGTCCGCTCGCTGCTTTGCCTTCGGCCTTCGCCTCCTTAATTCATCTGACAAGCGGCGGCCGAACAAGCGGCGAACGCGAAACAGGAGAGCGCGGCCGCGGCGAGGCGCTCGCCTCCCGCCGTGCCAGCGATATCACGTTTCACGTCATCCATAATGCGCCGCCGTGGCGTCACGATCGAGCGCGTCATGCTTCTTGTCAAACGTTCGCCGGGAGGCCAGAAACTCGGATTTCTCAGCGGCCCATAAATTCGCCGATGCTGACAAACGTTGGGATAGCGGCGGAGCGGCGCAGCTGAACTGCGAGTAACCCAGAGGGTCGCCGGTGATCTATTTCTGACAAACGCAAGTGGGCCTGCAACATTCCCGTCAACGCCAGCGTCGGTCGGCGGATTCCCAGTACCAGGTGTGGACGGTCCCGGCGGGCCCGCGCTTGGAAACCGAACTCTAAAGTATAAAGTTCACTAAAAGTTCCAGCTCCGCTCTTAAAGGAATATTTATAGAACCGACAGTCGATGAGCTTCTGTTTGTCCGGGAAAATTAAATTTAAAAGAATTCCGAGGCGAGTCGGTCCAGCTTAGGAGAGGTCAGAGGTCAGAGGGGGGGTTCTGTTCCCGGCACCTGACGGGTTTCAGACCCGGCTGACCTCCCGCCAAGTCTGAAACGAAACCGATTGTTTATCATCTGCGAGTAACGAGACGTTTGGACGATATCTGTGTTTCCTGCCTTGTTAAAACAAGCACAGCTCCTCTGGTCGGAAAAAAAAAAAGGGAAAAGAGAAACAGACTCGGCGTGACTTTCATAGCATGTGAAGCAAAAATAACCCCAACCCCTGTAAAAGTCCGGAGGAGGCTCCAGTTCTGCGGGAACGTCCAAGACTTTTATTGAGATGGAATAAATTGACCGAACATGTGAAATTCAGACCTCTGGCGAGGATCGCCGCGAGGCGAGGCGATCCTCCGCCTCAGGCGCTTCCAAGAGCGCCGGCCACACATGGACACCGTGTTCAGGAATCCTCCAACCACTCCCGTGTCGGTCCGGAGCAATAACAGCCTCCAGCAAATGGGAACCAGAAGACCTTCCTGGCAAAACAAGGAAGAAACGTGGAGGGCTGGAAGGCCGGGACGGATCGACGAGAGGAAGACGAGGAGAAATCCGGGCGACACTCCTGCGGGGATGGACAGTAGCCGGTCCGGGTCAGGGGTGTCCGCTGAGCCGTGTAAGCCTCGGCCTCTCGGCTGAAAGCAGCCGTGCAGCTGCGTGTGCGAGGCAGAGGAGGCGCACGGGCGACGGGAAACAGGCCTGTCAATAAAGTATTCCAAACAACCGCAGCCGGCCTCAAGGTCCTGGAAGCGCGGCGCCTCTCCTCCCTAATCACCACCTCATGGACACTCTGGCATCCTCGGCCGCCAGGTTAGTGTCGGGTTTTAGTGTCAACGTTTATGGAATCGGTCTCAGGCCGGACCGACTGACGGACCGGGCCCGGGTTACAGCCCGACTCCAGTCACCCACCAGGAATTATGACCCCTCCCCACCCAGAGGTGCTCTTCAGAAAGACCCATAAAAAGAAACAACCTTATAAAAGCTGGGGGAAAGCTTCGGATTGCGCGATGATGACGCAACCTTCGAAAGTCACGTGACCTCTGGCTCCTCGCCAAAACACCCGCGGTCTGAACGCGCGGATTCGCTCGCCCGGGCGATGATTCCTGCTCGTTTTCTGCCAATAAGCGATCAGGAACGGTAACGTCTGGAGCCCGGAGGAGCATGAGGCTTGTTTCAAGAGCAGCTTTCCTGGACTGGCGTTTTTCCTGCACACATTTATCCAATTTAGCCTAAATGCGTCCGAAATGATCCGGCTGCACCGTCTTCCAAGAGCCGGCCTTATCGGGCCCGGCTCACTGCTCCCAGGGTGGAGAGCTGAGGGCCTTCAAGGTACTGGCGCCGGTGCTCCTCCTCGCACCTGAAATGTGTCAGTTCCATTCCGCGACGTTCCCTAACTGATGCTCCAGATGAGCTGGTGGCATTCCAGCCAGGATCGGCCGTGCTTCCACAGGCCTCATCTGGGAGCCTCCTCGAAGAGGCACTTTGGAGGCGGCGATTTATCTGCGCGGGTGGCAGACGTAGCAGGTTGGGGATCAGGAGCGGATTTACAATCCGAACACCCATCCGATCCGGAAGTTTCTCCTGATTGCGTCACCGAGCTCTTCGCGAAGGCGGCGTTGCCCGCCAGACCGTGACGCGCGCTGGGTCCCTCGCCACGGCCTCAGCATCCGAGGCTCGTTAATTTCCGTTGGCGGGGTCGGATTATGTCGGGGGGGGGGCTCTAGCCTCCCTTCTGGAAGATACGGTATCAAGTGCGGCCCAGCCTGGAAAACCACAGACACCACGCTCAGTTCCCTGGAATTGCAAAACAGACCGAGCCGAAATGAGAAGTAAACAGTGGCATTTTTCCCTCCTACAAAAACAAACTGGAGTTTTTTCCCAAAGGATTTATGGCCGTGTCCACAGACAAGCCGGTGCCTCCGCATTTGTTTGCATGTTTATGTCACCGGGAGGTTATTTTAGGCCACAACGTAGGATTATATTCAGCTAATATACAGATATAAGTCAGCATTCCCGTTTCCCCACATGGAAGCTCTTTGCTCCTGGAGGCCCACCACTTTCTTTCCTCTTTGTAACAGCTCGGTGCAATCAGCTCCGAGTCTAATGGAAATTGCTTCCTATCCTCGCGGCCGTGGGTGCGCGACCCAGAGACCATCAAGAGGCGGATATCTCCACCATCTCTCCCGGCTTAGGAGAGTTTAAGATCGGGATCGACTCAGCTCCAGTGGCTCTTATCAGATGTCTGAGGAACTTCAGGCCTGGTTCGCCGTCCCGGGGTTGACCCGGGTCGCCCAGATATTCCGGCTTAGATCATCCGTCCTCGCCTGTTTATTTCCTGGCGTTCCCTCACAAATTTTGCTCGTTATCACGCGTAAACAGCCTCCCCTGGGAAAAGCGTGGTGTGAGAGCGGAGTAATCCAACATGGAGACGTGGGCGGGATTATGCGGATACGGCGGCTAAGGCTAATTTGTTATGAGACGTTTCGATGAGAAGCGGTCCTCTCCTGGTGACTCACGGTCCGCCGTCTGTCAGCGCGGGGAGAGCTTTTTTCCGTTTTTGCGCTTGCATCATCTCCAGAAGTTCGCCCGGGGCCTGGGAGCGAGCTGAAATGCGACCCGCTCTTTGTTCGGGTTTGTTTTTGATGTCGCGCAGCCGACAAACTTTTGGCGTCCGCGGTTATTCCGGGCTCCGGTAAAACCCCCGTACTTCCTGGTTTCAGTTCTGGTGGCGACTGGGTTTCCGCTGGAATTCCCAGCAGCAGGGTTTCGCAATTCCCGAGCTCCTGACGCTGATTCGAGGAGGCCTAGCCCAGGCTAGAAACTAGCGCAGTGCGGTAACAACACCTTGCGGCTGGCTCGAACTCCCACCCTTAAGGCGACGAGCTTCCAAAGTGGAGCCCGGACGCCACGTGGAAACAAATTCCGGCGTCGCTGCACGGCAGGGAAATGATGAACGATGAGTTTCAGATAAGAAAATAGCGCCATGACTGCGGTACGAGATTCCACAATCAAAGCGCCATAAACAGCGACCCAGCTTGGCAGGAAAGTTGCTCGTCTCAGCCCTATTTCGGTTACACAAAGTAGTTCCTTCAGCCATTACGTTTGAAAGGGACTACTCAGCACCCGATGAAATATTCCCGACTGTCGGCGAGGCCAAGCGCTGTGTTTAAAGACGCCTCCGTCAGCGGCGGGGGGACGTTTTTATTACCTTATCGATCATCCGCCGTGGCCAGGGACGCATCGAGCAAATGAAACGTGGCGGAGATTTAATCGCCCGTGATCCCGAGCGGCTCTAAAAACAGGCCAATTAACAATGTGCAATATTCGCTTTTTTTTTTTTTTTTCCCAGCGGAGCCAATAAACCGTCTAAGTCGCCTAAGTCCCTTGGCGCTCTGCTCGCGGACAGTCAGGAACCCGTGACGGGACCGACCCGCACCCTCGGCCCCCTGGAACGTGCTAAATACGAGCAAGAAACTCAAGCTCCGCCTCTGGCTACAACGGGAACTACAGAGGACCCCTGGGTAGTCCTGGTGGGCCGCCTCGCCCCCGCCTCTGGAACGCCTGTTTTCCGAACGGACTTCCGACCTTCCAGAGGAACTTTTGCGGTTTATGTCCTTTTCCTTTCTGCTGCCCAGCCTGTTTCATCCATCAGAGCTCTGTTTATAGAGGGGGGGGGGTCGTCCACGTTCCCAGGAATCATTCCCCCCGTGGGAACGCCGCATGGCCGTTAAACACCTCACGGCAGCCCGTTAGCCTGTGAGCCGAAGGGAGAAGCGCCGTCAGCAGGCCGTTCCACTTAAGTTTTAGTGGACGACTCAGGCGAATAAGTCAGCCGATATCAGGACCGTCCCCCTCTGATGAGAGATTTGGGAAAATGTGTTTGAAATCATCGCCGACGGGGAATTTGCACCACTCACTTTTCCCGCTTCGACAGTTTTGGAGCCTTGAAGTTTTCCGTGACGACAAACGCTGACGAACGCGGGAAGCCGCTCGCGTGCCCTGACGTCACCCGGGGGGAAGGGCTTACTTTTACGAACTTTTTTTTTTTTTTTTTTTTTTAACCATAAACGCACGCAATCTGAGCTAATAAACGCGGAACAGGGCGGGAATATTTCATCCTCAGACGTCGATTATTAAAACTAGAATCATAATCAAACATTCCAGCCGCTCCGCGACGCCAACACCCCCCCTAACTTCTACGGGAGGGGCGCGTTTGATCTCGACTCGCTTTGATTAATTAAAGCCGAACTGGCTGGATCGCCCATTGTGCTGTTGAGCAACAGCGAGGAGGTGGCTGCATCCAGAGACTCCTTAAAAACCGCACACATGCCGGGAATTCCTCCTGACCGCACGGCCGGGCAGGAGCAGATGCCTGATTGATGAAAAGACTCTGTGTGACAGAGTGTGTGTGTGTGTGTGTGTGTGTGTGTGTGTGTGTGTGTGAGTGTGTGTGTGAGTGTTTGTTTCCACGCTTCGTCTCTTTAAAGTTCTCCTCTGAAACTTCCCCGAGCAGAGGCTGTTGTTGATGTAATCGTTTGGAAATTACAGTCGTGTCCGTGTGACGTGCGTCGCCATGGCAACCGCGCAAAAAAAAAAAAAAAAAAGAAAAAAAAAAAAAAAAAGGTGGCGGGTCCGGGCAGCACCTCCGCTTCCTGGACAGGGAGCCAGGTCATAGTTCCACCTCCTCATCTTCATCATCTCCCTCCTCTTCTTCCTCCTCTTCCTCCTCCTCCTCTCCTCTTCCTCCTCCTCTCCAACCTCTTTCTCCTCTTCCTCTTCTTCCTCCTCCTCCTCTCCCCCTTTCTCCTCTTCTTCATCCTCTCCCACCTGTTCCTCCACCTCCTCTCCTTCCTCCTCCCCTCTTCCTCCTCTCCCTCCTCCTCTCCTTCCTCCTCCACCTCTTCCTCCTCCTCTCCTTCCTCCTCCCCTCTTCCTCCTCTCCCTCCTCCTCTCCTTCCTCCTCCACCTCTTCCTCCTCTCCCTCCTCCTCCTCTCCTTCCTCCTCGACCTCTTCCTCCTCTCCCTCCTCCTCTCCTTCCTCCTCCCCTCTTCCTCCTCTCCCTCCTCCTCTCCTTCCTCCTCCACCTCTTCCTCCTCTCCCTCCTCCTCCTCTCCTTCCTCCTCGACCTCTTCCTCCTCTTCCTCCTCTCCCTCCTCCTCTCCTTCCTCCTCCCCTCTTCCTCCTCTCCCTCCTCCTCTCCTTCCTCCTCCACCTCTTCCTCCTCTCCTTCCTCCTCGACCTCTTCCTCCTCTTCCTCCTCTCCCTCCTCCTCTCCTTCCTCCTCCCCTCTTCCTCCTATCCCTCCTCTTCCTCCTCTTCTCCCTCCTCCTCCACCTCCTCCTCCTCTCCTACCTCTTCCTCCTCCTCTTCCTCCTCTCCCTCCTCCTCCTCCTCTCCCTCCTCCTCTTCCTCCTCCTCCTCCTCCTCCTCCTCCTCCTCCTCCCTCCCTCCCTCCTCCTCCCTCCTCTTCCTCCTCTTCCTTCCTCCTCCTCCTCCTCTCCTCTTCCTCCTCCTCTTCCTCCTCTCCTCCTCTCCCTCCTCTTCCTCCTCTCCCTCCACCTCCTCCTCCTCTCCTACCTCTTCCTCCTCCTCTCCCTCCTCCTCCTCCTCTTCCTCCTCTCCCCCTCCTCCTCCTCTCCCTCCTCCTCCTCCTCCTCTCAGCCCAGGCCCTCATCACTGTGACGTTCCCCAGGCGTGGGGGGGATTAGTGCAGGACGTCGTCAGAGAGCAGCATCGAATGTCCCGTCGTCAGGATCAAAGAGCGGGATTTAGCGTCTGTTCCGAGGAAGCAGCAGCGGGACGGAGGGGGCAGGGGGCAGAGAAATCCGAGGAGGCCGACTCCGATCCCGGATCTGGTGGCCCCGCGTGGGCAGGGAGTCGCGTTCCTTCTCGTTCCGGGCTCTAATCCCATCCCATTCCGAGCAATGACTGTCCTCCTAAACACCGCCATGGTGCCGTTGTTGGGAGGGGCGTCGGGAACGTTCACGCGTAATCGCGCTTTCAGGTAATTTTCCTGAAACAGATCGATCGGCTCGTTTTCCTGGAGAGAATATCTGTTCCCGGGAATGGTTCGCATTTGTGGAACACCTCATTCCGCTCTGCTGGGAGGATATTTTCTATCAAGCCAGCTGCAATCCGAATGTTTTTGGAGAGGTTTCATTCCCCGAAGGCGCATTTCTCCAACCCCCCCCCCCCCCCCCCCTCGGAGGACCGAATTAGCACAATTTACCAAACGCTGGGCCGTAATTGCGCTTTTTTAACATCGCTGCGAATCCATCGATCCCGGAGCGCGGGGCGCCGCTCGGCCAAGAGCTGTCTGGCGTGGACGGCGAGCGCCATTTGACTTCGGGTTCGCCCACGTTGGGGAACACGTGTGGAGTCGGAAGGGCCCGGAAACCTGAGATTGGAGAGGGGGGGGGCAGGGAAGCTCCTCGGAACAGCATCCCGATGTGGCGAGGCTCCGGACTCTTCCGAAAGGTGCTGCGGTATCCGCCGAAGCCGCTCCGTCAGACGGGGGGATAAATCCCGATGGAAGCGCCACCGCTCATGCCGACCCGCCGCTGCATGTGCAGCCCGAGGGGGGGATTTTCCCTGCAGGATCAGGGGAAAAAGACGTCCGAGGATGATTCCGCTAAGCCGTCCGCTGGCAGCCGCGCCTCAGCGGTTCAGCATCTGCTACTTTATTTTCCGACGGGTCGCCAAGCTCGGAATTCTCTCTCTTTTTCCTGCTGCATAAATTATTTTTTCGCAAACGTGAAGCTAATTGGACTTCGTGACAGCGAGGACGGGTTCGACGTCGCGCCGAAGGTTAAACAGCGAAACAACACGTAATAAAACGTACACCGATAAATCAATCAATCAATCGATAAATCAATCAACAACAGAAACAGAACTTCCCAGCGGGGGTATGACGTAACCACGTTCCTGTCAGTCTCTGACCTTTGACCCCGTGACTCTATTGCGCACCTGTGCAGGCGCGGCCCCGGGGGGCCCGGGGCCCCCGGCCCACCTCCCCCCCCGCCTCGTTGTTCCTGATGTATGTGTCCCCGGGTCCTCTCCCCGTGGGCGTGGGTCCGCCTCGGGGGGCCCGATTAACCTCAGCTGCGCTCGTCAGACTTCGCCGGCTTCATTAGCGGCCGCCGGGTCACATGTGCGGAGCGTTTTACTGCCACTGGCTGTCTGGAGAGTCCGGATCGCCGCCCGCCCGACACTCCGTAAATCAGCCGACTCCAAACGAGACCTGGAGAACCGGAGGGACCGCGCCGGGATTCGCTGCGTTTCTGGTCCAGACGGGTCTTTGTTCTCCAGGTTTCACCTCGGGGGGGCAGTGATGGGCTGATCCCAATCCCGTTAGGTCAACCCGGGCTTACCTGACCCTCCACCCCCGTCAGAATTCCCAACAAATCCCAGCACACTTATCCCGAGCCCTTTGGAACTCCTGCGGAACAGATCCACCCGGGGCCGGAGCGAGCCTCGCTGCAGCTCTCGCCCAGGTTCAACAAAAGCAGGGCTTACCTCTTACTTCCCAACTTTTCCCGGTTTTCCAGGCACTCTCAGATCTCCACCGATGGCCTCCGGTCACGGTGAAGCTCGGAGCTACTCCTGTGGAAAAACAAGCGTTCCCTCCTGAGGTACCTGCGCGAGGCCCCTCCATCACCACCCAGCTGTCGAGCCTTCACCTCAACAATGCGCTCGGGAATTCTCCTCCGCTGCCGCGAAGCTGGTCACCATCCATTTTCCCAGAGTTCCCTCTTTTGAATAATTCATGGCGGCGAAGGAAAAGTGTCGTCCATTCCCATTCCCTGAACACTGACCCCTGACCCCTCAGGGGTTGAGCTACCAGGGGCTTGAATCCCAGGACTGTTTGGGTATGCCGATAATGGACTTCTACCCGAGTGCCGTTGAGCCAGAGCGGCTTGTTGGGGCATTCCGGACTGCCTCCGTGATTGAAACCGACGGGGAGCCATCAACGTTTTCTGCTCGGCGGGATCCCGTCCAGGAGTTATTGGAGCCAGACGAAGGGGAGCAACAACAAAAGCGGGACGAGGTTCCACGAAAGTCCGGCCGGGCTTCCGGGGGCGGGGGGGGGTTCGCTCCTCGTTCTGGACTCTTGTCGGGCGCCGCCGTCACTCGTCCGCCTCCTTTCATCCGCCTCCAGGGTCCGACAGCGGGATTAGAGCGCTCCGCGTCGCCGTTCCTGCCAAACGGATCAGGTCTGGAGGACCCAGCGGGGGGGGGGTAAGAAAAACACGACCTGCCTCGGTCTGTCCGATATTTCACCCGCGCGGGCGGACCGCGGTCGGCTGTTGCAGCGCCGCTCTGCGAGGTCGCTCGGTGACAACCTGACGCCTCCTGGCGCCCGGCCAAGCCTTTCCCGTCCGTCGGCGTTCCGAGCGAACCGACCCCCCCCCCCTTCCCCTTCCCCTCGGAGGATATTAACGCCGACCCTCTCGCTCGCGTTTGACCCGCCGTCGTGGCTTCCCGCCGCGGTTACGACAGCGCGAGCGCCGCTGCGGCGTCCGGGCTGTGATGTTGCGGGCCGAGGGCCCGGAGCGGGGCCGCGCAGATGGATGCGAGCAGCATGAGGTCATCGCTGAAGTCAGCGTTTGATCCCGTTTATCGCCGTGTGGGAACGCTGCTCCGACACTGACCTACTTCTTACAAACAAACAGGAACGAGAACATAAACTCCCATCAAGGAGCAGGGGAGCAGTGTTTAACGTGACCTCTGACCCCTAACCACGACAGCTGGGATTGGCGGACTCCCGCTACCTCGGAGCCAACAGGCTCTTCCTTTGAGCTCTGAGACAAAACGACTTTTCCGCTCTCCTTTACGAGCTCACAAGATCCGGTTGCGAGGCGGCTCGTGGTCGGGATCGCCTAAATCGTTGAAACAACAGTTCGTTTTTTTTTTTGTGGGAGCTTTAAAAACCGCCTCCTTCTGTCCGCCGACCCTGAACCCGGAACGCTCACGCAGATCGAGCGTATCGCCGAGACGACGCTCGTCCGCCATCACCTGGTGGGCGTGGCCTCCCCCCCCCCCTGGCACAGCGCCCCTGGTGGCCGTTTCCTGCAACTGCCCGGTGATCCCAACATTAGCGCATCATTCCCGGAGTGCCTGAGGAAGCGAGGGCGACCTTTGCGCGGATCTGACAGCCATTACCGCAGCCATCAACAAAGGCTGTTTTCATTTGAGCGTTTAAGGGATCGGGAACCGCGGAAAACAGACAAACAGTCCAGAAAGTTGTTAAGAGGCTCTCAGATTAACGAGTCCCGGGGGGCCGGAGCGGAGCGTTGGAGCTGCCTCTCCGGACGCCTCGTTTAAACGCTCATCCAGGATTTCTGTGCGAACTCTGAACCGCCGCTTCAAAAAAAAAAAAAAAAAAACCCCAAAAAAACCGCCCCTGTGGGACAAACACAAGCGCTCATGAAAATAAATCCAGGCCTTCGCTGAAGGGATATAAACAAATGCGAGTCAGATGTGGGGGTGAAGCTCGAGGCCCGCGGACCCTCGGCTCTTGCTCGACGTCGTCGGCGGGGTCGTGGCGTCATCGAGGGCCTTGGCTGTCAGCCGGAACCCAGATCAGAGCGGGCGCGCGTGCGGAGGTGCCTGGACATGTGTGAAACACGCAGCCGGAACCATCCTGTGGGCACCACTGGGACGCAGATGGTTGCTCTGGTTCTGTTTGGCCTCCTGATGGATGAAGATATCGGGGGAGGAGGAGGAGGGGGATGGAATCGTTTTTATCTGAGATTCCCATCTGTGATGTCACCAGGGACTGACGGATGATGTGGGAACGCCTCGGGGTCAAGTCTGACCCAATAAAACTTCACCACCCCTCGCCAGCCCTTCATCCCTCCTCTTCCTCCTCTTCCTCCTCTTCCCATGAATGACAGCATGTTTGGTCTAACAGCTCGCACGTTTCCAAAAGCGAGGCGGAGACCTGAGCCAAGAGCCTTCGACCATCTGTTCATCCACCTTAGCGGCCCGCCGGTGGCCCCTCGATGTCGACCTTTGACCTGGTCGGGTCGGGTACGCCTTTCGGGAGCGAAAGGGTTTCGTTTGCGCGTCTTCAACGAACTTCGCCTCCACCGCAGTTGGGCCGCGACCGTAAAGGTCGGTCTTGGCGAACGCTTCAGGACGGCTACGGGAAAATCGAATTACACGCGGTCCCGCCAACACGCGTCCGGAGACTCGGCCCCGAACCCCCCCGCGTCTGTTCCCCCGTCCCGTTCCAGGGTTTCTCGTTATCGCCCCGGATGATCGGGAGTCCGAATCAATTACAGCTGCGGCTGCTGTTGCAGCTAATTACCTGCGTTAAACAGCAGCTGTCAAACCAAAAATAAATGTTTCAGGACATGTTAGAGATGGTAAATCAGGAATAATCAACCACAGATGAAGCTCTGGATCAATCCCGTCTCCAGTATTTACAGTCTGGGTTTAACTGATCTCCCCTGTTGATATTAGGAGGAATTACATCGTCTCTGTTTGTTTAAAGATTTCCTCAAAAAGTTCTCATAGAACCCGAAACGAAGAAGAAATGAGGGGAAAAATAACAACAAAAACATTGGAGACGAGGCTAATGAGTTCAGGATTTTCTCGGGTCACCTGATTCCCTCGGGAAGGAGCGCGAGCCATCTCGCCATCTTTGGAAACGCGCTCTGACCCTGGGCGGCTTTAATGACCCTTTGTACCGAGAACGTCCACTCCAGCTCATTCCATGCAAAAACTGTTTGTGGGGGAGGGGGCGTGGCCAATCTGACAGCGGGGGCGTGGCCAATACAACAAAGTTAATTTGATGGGGGGGGGCGTTGATGATGCAGCTCTTCTCGCTGGAGGATCCAGACCTGCCAACTTCATTAGTCAGCGCTTAACAGCTCGGCCCCACACGGGCCCCCACTGGGGGGGGGTCGGGGGGGGGGCGCTTACAGCCTAAATATTTGGGCAGGTTGTCGCCGTGTTTGACTCTACCTGCCCGGCTTGTGTGTTTTAAGCGACAGCGTTCCGATGTTAAGGTGCTCCGGGTTAACAGTCCCAAGCTGTGCTCTGTTCCCAATCATGAAAGTGCAGGTCCAAATCAAAACGGCGTGCGCTGTACGTCAGGCCCCCCCCCCACCCGCTTGCTTTGGGCTAGTGAATGGCGGCGGCGGCGAGGGCGCCACAACCCTCCCCGAGTGTTTACGGCCCCGGTATTACTGGTCAGCCTCATCAATTAGCCGCCCGCGACGGAGCCAGATTTATTCGCAGGGCGGTGCCCGTCTGAGGCGGCTTTGAGGGGCTTTTAAAGACCCCGAGGTAGAAGGGGAGGATTGTGCTTTGAAGTAGCCCCTTTATCATCTCAGCTCAGCCAGCGCCGCCGTGCCGCAGACAGCGCCGTGATGGATTCGCCGCTCATAAAGGCCCCGCTACATTTTGTTGACATCTTAAAATAATTACTGGAGTTAAAGAGGCCCCCCCCCCAACCCCCCCGACATGAGAGGGAGCACCGTTGGGGGTGCACCAGGCCTCCCAGGAACACGGCACATGCTCGACGCCGTCTGGAACATCAACGCACGTTCAACCGCAAAGCACCTACAGCCGACACGTCGTGGTGTCGCCGCGGCGCCCGCTGAGAGTCGATCTGGGGCGGCCCTGGAGGGCAGATCACAAGTACACTAACAAAAACACACAACTAGATTAACAAAAACACAACTACATTAACAGAACACGCAATTACATTAACAAAAAACACAACTACATAAACAAAAACACAACCACACTAACAAAAAAACACAACTACATTAACAAAAACACAACTACACTAACAGAACACGCAATTACATTAACAAAAGCACACAACTACATTAACAAAAACACAACTACACTAACAGAACACGAAATTACATTAACAAAAGCACACAACTACATTGACAAAAACAAAACTACGCTAACAGAACACACAATTACATTAACAAAAACACAACAACATTAACAAAAACACTGTTAATGTTGCCTTTTTATTAATGTTGTTGTGTTTTCTGTGTTAATGTTGTTTTTTATTAATGTTGTGCTTTTTGTTAACGTGTTTGTGGGCTAATGTTGCTGAGTATTTGTTAAAGTTGCTGGTTTTCCACTGTCAATGTTGTGTTTTCTGTATTAATGTTGTGTTTTCTGTATTAATGTTGTGTTTTTATCGTGTTTTTTTGTTGATATCTTTGTGTTTTTTTTGTTAATTTCTATGTGTTTTTGTTAATATTGTGTTTCTGTTAACATTGTTGTGTTTTTTGTTAGTATTGTTGTGTTTCTGTTAACGTGTTTTTTGTTAATATAGTGTTTTTTGTTAATATCGTGTTTCTGTTAACATTGTTTTCTTAGTATCATTGTGTTTCTGTTATTGTTGTTTGTTGTGCTTTATGTTAATGCTGTGGCTTGCAGTCCAGGGCCCCCGCAGGTTCCAGTAGATATTAAACTCAGAAGAGACGGTGGGACACGTGTCATCTGGGACGGTTCTTCTGCGTCCAGGACTGGACCCAACCCACCACCCCCACCACCACCACCACCACCTTCCCCCGCCCAGCCCCCACATGGAAAGGCTCACGGCAGCATCTGCCTTTCGCTTTCAGCCAGAGGTTCAAGGTTGAGCTTCATAAATAAATGTCTTGCATCGGAGTTTGACGAGCGCATAAACAGAATGCCTTTGGGCCAGAGGCCGTTGTATAAACAGGATACGTCACCTATGACTCCGCGCTGGCAGGAGCGTTGTCGGAGAACACGTCCAGTCACGCCGAGGTTCCCTCGCATGCTTTCATTCCTGCTGCCGTGCTTGATTCCAAGCGTTCCTCAAATGAGTTAAATCCCAAGACGTCTCCTTCTTTTATTCGATGCGTTATTGAGACGAGCCCTCGGGCCCAGAACCTTCTGGTTCGACTTGGAGCTGAAGAGCCTGGAGCCTGGCGCCCGTCCTGCTACCACGACTGTCTCTCGTCTCGTTAATCACCGACCCCGAACGCGCTGACGAGCGTGTTTGGACACAGGAAGTGCGGGTGCTTTGTGTAAAGTTTAATGAGAAACGAGGATTTAGAGACCCTTCAGAGGCGGCAGCCGGCCAAGACAAACCTCGGGGCTGGTCAGTCCGCCGTCGCCGGGGTTACGTCGCTGCAGCTCTTCGCCGTTTCCATCCTTCAGTGGAAACCTGACGGCGATCCGCCTCATTTGAGCGGCTGGAAGCGAGTGTTACTAAATCTTTACAATAGAAAGAGCCCCACACCTGCAGCTCCACCTTTGGACCAAACTTCCCAAATGATTCATCGGGAAATCAGCGGCGGACGCCAACAATAAGGTTGTCTGGAAAGATCACAAATCATTTGTTTTCTTTAAAATTGATGTTGTGTCACTCTCAATGCTGGAAGGAACCTGAGGAACACGATGTTTCTTAAGCTACGAGGTGATCCATTTCCAAAAATAAGACTTAAGCAACATCGGCGTGGTTGCTGCCAACAGCAGATGTGGAGCAGAGAAAGCCTCATCCTTTTATTCCGGCTCGCAGGTCATCGCCAGGGGTACGTAAATCTCAATCTGCCTAATCTGCGTCTCGGAATCTGAGCAGCGTCGGCGCTGAGCTGCTGTTAAAGCAAGATTAAAGGAAAATAGAGGCGGCCCCGCTCCGGGGGTGTTTGGGAAGCAAACAAAGCAGGGCTAAAGTCAGCTCCTCTCGGCCAAATGGAGGAACTCCTGTTATTAATGATTCAACAACACGGCCGCCCCGGCAGATTAGCATCTCGCCCATGCTCGGGAAGACGTGTAAATATTTTGCTAGAGGACGGAGCGGCCCTGAGCCGCTCAGCCACACTTTCTGTGGGAAACCAAACTCTGCCCTCGGTTCTCCGGGATGCCACCGCTGCCTCGGCCTCCAGGAATCTGTTTAATTAGGGAGCGCGGCTCGTGGGAAGGCCCCGCCCCCACGCCTTTTAATTACTGGTCCCCGTGGCTCTTCGGGCTGTCTGGGGTCAGGGGTCAGCTCGGTGGCCCGAGCCGGCGTGCCAGCCGCCAGAGGTTACCGGGCCAGCCGGTTCTCAAGAGCATGTGCGCGGAATTCTCCTTTCGGAAGCCTTTTGAAAATATTTAGGAATCCAGAATCTTCAAATATTTGCACTCAAGGAGAGGTAGCCCAAAAGCCCCCAACTGTAGGATAACACGTGACCTTTAATCACATGACCTTTTAACGTCGTAATGGGGGTTTAATTACAATAATTACTGTTGTTTTTGTGGTGAAAGGTTCAGAGTATTTTTTTTTTGTCTCAGAACAAACAAACTCGGTGACACTTCCGAGATGTTTAACTGCAGCATTCCAACCTTAACCAGAGTCACATGAATTAGTGACTGCCTTCTGTCCCTCTGATGAAGGTACGCCAGGATAATTCCGCCCAAATGTTTCCCCCCGGGGAGCGATTGGGAGAAAACCGTGGTCAGGCCAAAGAGCCCCGCCACGACTCGATCAATTAACGGTCCAATCAGCGAGGTTCCGTGACAGCGGCTGTCTCTGGTTCGCATTTCCATCGGCGCTGTTCCCGCTCAGCTCTTCAAAGAGCTTCTTTTGTTCCTAAAGCAGACGCGGACACCGATCGAACCGATCAGTGCATCCGACTCCCTTTCCCCCGCCGCGGCGGGTGTGGCAGGAGGTTTGTGGGAACCGGTGGTCACGGGTCAGAGGGCCTCGGCGACGATGCAGCTATTTGACCCGGCGGTCGTCCCATCAATCAGCGGCCCAGCGGCGCACCGACATCCGTCAGAGGCCTCCGCCGGAACGCTGACACTTAATAAAGCTTCACAAAGTGAAGTACACACAGACGCACAATAAAAGGTTGGTGTTTTTAATTTACGGGGCTGAAGAAGGGCCGGGCCCCACAGGCAGACAGGAGCAACAAAGGCCGTCAAAGAGACAGCAGCAGAGGGATGAAGGGGGATAAAGATGACTACATCCTATGTTTTTGTACCATTTCCTCCCCAGACGCATTCTCCCACACAAACAGGACAACCTGTTCTAAAGGAGCATTTACTGTCTGTGTGAAAGCCTCCCGTAACAAAACCGCCATCAATGAGCTGAAAAGCGATACTCGGGCGGCGGAAACGTCCTGGGCGCGCGGAGCGGCCCCGCCATGGTTGTTTAGAGCACAAACACCACAATGCCGTCGAGGAGGGGATACGCTTCCGCATTGTGTCGGCCAACAATGCCCGACTGTGAGCCCGCAGACGCACCGCCCTGCCGATTCAGCGGCTCCTCGTCGCCGCTATTGAAGAGCGGAGCTTCGTGGCTGAGGGCCAGAGCGTGTCAGGTGACAGGCGGAGAAGATCGGGGCTGATAGCACCCACAGGGACCCAAACTTCCTGCTTTTTATCCCGTCTGACTACTCCTCAGCCTGGGCCGGACCTGGCTGTGGGTTTCTTCCAGGTCCGGGCCCGAAGAACCATCAACCTGGAGGCTCCGGGGTTCCCGGATGAAATTCCTGCCCCTGTGAAAGCGGACCGGGTTAAGGCGAGGTGCCCCCCCTGTGATCCCAGCAGGTAAAGTCAACATTTACTTTCAAAGCACGAAGGAGCCGCAGTTCTACCTAAGTGGGACCACATGAGTCCTGCGCAGCTGTTGTGGTTAGCCACATCTGGGGATCTCAGCGGTCCGTCAACATCCAGGAGGAGCTGTTGACCTGCCCCCGTCGTTCACCTGCTACCCGCTGACCTCCTGCTAAACCCCTCAACTTGACGCGACCCTTCCCGCCGGCCTAACCTCCGGGCGTCATCTTCAAGGTCCCCCGTGGTTCACCTGAAGAGGAACCTTAAACCAGAAAAGTTGTAGCAAGGGGAAGATCTCCTCCCTGAGCGCCAGGTCTGGTTTGAGTCGCCGACCTGGACCCTCGGTCTCGGTCCAGCTGCTTCGTTGTTTTCAACAAGCAGGACGAGCAGAAGGGAGCCGGAGTGAAAGGAGTTTGGACCAGAAACCACTGACAGGACAGGAATGAAGCTTTCCCGCTGCCTCAGCTCTTTACGTATTTGTTTGGCATCGTCTTTTTCCCTCAGTGTTACGGAGCTTTGAAGCCCCGGCCAGTTTTTAAAATTCTATTTTCAAAGCACGCGGCGTTGTGCGGACGAGGGGCCAGTAAACATTTAGGAGCCGCTTTGTTTCGGCCCGGCGGTTTATGCTCCTCACTCCGGGGAAAATGTTGGACGCAAATATCCTCCATCTCAGAGCAGGAGGTCAGTTCACTGTTGGTATTTATGAGCTGGAGGAGCCCCCATAGAGGGTATTCCTGACAACCCCCCCATTTATCTCATGCTGCAGAGATTAAGAGCAACATCAGGAATTATTTGACGGGAAGCCTCAACAATAGAGCCTTTATATAAGATCGGCTACCATCACCAGGGCGACGTTCCCGCGGATCTCCAAGCCAAGGTCGGAAGGTTAAGCGCTCATTTTCTTGTTGGTTCTTTGACTCAATCCTGAAACGTGTGTTGTTTGTTAGACTCACGCGGGTCGCGCTGAGCTCCGGGTTACCTTCCATATCTGTCGAGCTTCACACCGGAGCTTCCATCTCGCTCCATTACTCCGGAGCGAAGGCAGATATCTGCACAGCCTCTCAAAGAGCCCAACAAGTCCCCCTGGAAGAGAAAAGATCCAGATGGATAAATCCAGTAAAAGGGAAAATATGCACTTATTGACTTCGGAGTGTCCCCTTTAAAGAACACACACAAGTGATTAAAAGGCCTGAAAACAGAGCGAATCCGCTGCAGATCCTAATGAGATAACTCCCACAGCGGCCTTTCATCACATCTGGCCTGCAGAGCTCCTCCCCGGCTTAGCAGCGGAATTGCTTGTGACGCGGGCGTAGCAACCGGTGTTCCCGTGCCCGGAGGTACACTAACCTCAGCGCGGAAGCCCGTAGTAGCGGGGAGGCCGTGACACGCGGCGGTAATGCCTTAATAGCAGGCCGGGATAACCGCTCAGAGCTCCCCCGACCGACGGGGATTGGGTTTCCTGGCAGGGATCCGCTCGTGAAAGAGGATCCGTTCACTCTTTTATGGGCTCGAGCACAAAGAAGGGCCAACGCTCGGGAAGGTCCCGCCGGAGGTTTACCTGGATATCATCGCTGCCCGAGAGGAAACAACAACCGTCCGTGTTGGCGGTCCGAGCCCCCCTCCCCCCACTCATCAACACCCTCCTTCACGTGGTCGCTAGTGGGAGCGACCTCCCAGACAGAAGGCCGACACCTTCGTTTCCAGGACGCCTCCCGATTGGCGGGCGACCCGACAAATGCCCGATGGGTCTCGACTTGATCTTCCCGCTCACTGAGGTAGGATTTCGGAACATTTGTCACCCGAAGGTAAAAGTGGGAGCCGAGCTCGAACAATAGCGCCCTTGTCCGCCCGCAGAGCATCGGGAGCTCGGAGGCGCGAGGGTGAATCCCCGTCGACTGGCGCATGCGGGCGGCACGGGCGATGTCTTGAGACGCCACCCGAAGGAGAGGAAAGGTGGACGCGGTAAAGGGTTCACGTGTGAAGCATATCGCTGTGACAATAACGGGAAACAGATGGGCGGGGCTTCAGACTGACTTCAGGATAACTCACGACATTACCGGTGGGATCTGGCAGCCTCGTGACCCCCCCCCAAAACATCCGCATCAGCAGGTTTATTACTGATTCAGGTTTAAGTTATCATACAGGTGTTGGTGAAACTGCACAGATGGGAACGTGGCTACGAGGTCGTAGGCGGGGGAGGGGTTCTCCGAGATGGGGGTGGGTGTCCTCCAGGTCGGGGGGGCTCTAGACTGGGTGGGGGGGCTCCAACCTGCTTCAGTAGTTTTAATTCTACCCCCTCCAATCTCATGGTTCCTGACTATCCCTGAGCTGACTGACTAACCCTGGGGGGGCTCCAGGCAGGGGGGGCTCCTCCAGGTTTGGGGGTGCTCTAGAGTGGGGGGGGGGTCCAACCTGCCTCAATAGTTTTAATTCTACCCCTCCAATCTCATGGTTACTTACTAACCCTGGGGGGGTCCAGGCTGGGGGGGCTCCTCCAGGTTGGGGGGGGTACTCTAGACAGGATAAGTGCTGGTCCTCAAGGTTAGGAAGAGGGGGGGTCCTCCAGGGTGTATCTGTGATTCTACCCCCCACTCTCATGATTCCCCTCCTCCAGGTTGGGGGGGGTGTCCTCTGGGCTGGAGAGGAATGGCTGGGGGGGATCTTTCAGGCTTTCTCTGTGATTCTAACCTTCCCCTCTCATGGTACCTCTCCTCCAGGACAAGGCCTGACTCAGCCTGGGGGGGGGCGTCCTTCCAGGTTGGGGGGTTTCCTCCAGGCAGGAAAAGTGCTGGTCCTCAAGGTTGGGAAGGGGGGGTTGTCCTTTAGTTTGAGGTGGGGTCCTTTAGGCCCTTATTATCCTCTAGGATTCTATCCCTCCACTCTCATGGTTCCTCTCCTCCAGGATAAGGGCTGGTGCTCAAGGTTGGGAGGAGGGAGGGCGCCCTCTAGGTTGGGGGGGGGGTCCAGGCTGTCTCTGTGATTCTACCCCTCCACTCTCATGGTTGGCTCCTCTCCTCCAGTCCTCTCACTCCCATCACTCTCCTCGCTGTCAGTCATCATTCCGAAACAATCCCGTAACACATAAACAGGAAAACCAATGAATAGACCTGACTCCCCCACCAAACCCCCCCCAACATACCGTCTGTCAGTCAGGAGCCCCTGCACCCCCCTCCGTGTGATGTTTACACAGCGCTGTTCCTGCGTTTGATCCTCACCCGCCCTGACTCTCCGGCCTCAGACGGCTTCTCCGGCCGCATTCTTGAGGTGGCGAGCGTGTGAGAATGAGCGTGGGGGGGGCGTAATCGTTCCTGACAGGGGAATATCTGTCACAAGGATTAGACGTCTTTGCGGTCAGAGGAAAGTTTGGGGATTAGACAGAATCGTTTTCCTTCAAAGTTTCCACCCAAAGGTGCTGACTCGGGGGACAGCCTGCCAGGAAGACGTTAAATAACATCACCGCATTTTCTACGGATGATTTAGCGGGAATCCGCTCGCCCTCGGAGGGCGGGGCTCCGAGTCTGAGGTCATGTTTGTCAACCTGGGTGTGTCCAGGCACAAACTACAGCCGCTTGGCGGCCCGTTCGCTTACCCCGCAAATTTCCGTACAACTGGTCACATGTCGGCGGTGGCGAGGAAACGGAGTATTATTATTCAGGCTAAATATTTAATGTTTCCATTATCGGAGCAAGTGTATAAACAAATGCGTCATCTGCGATTTATTGTGCGTACAATAACACGGAGGCCATTTCCCACAGTGGGGGCCAGGCCTGGGAGGGAGCCAGCTCGGGGTCCGGACCACCGCGGCACTCACAAACACGCGCTGGGACCACCGCCGCGCACCAGTCCGCCCAGCGCGAGCATGTGGTGTCTATTTAGCGTCCTCAGTGTTGTTCTCATCGGGGCCGCCCCGCGTTTGTTTGGCTTCGGGTAAGCGGGCGGCGTTGACACCTGCGAGGACCAGGCGGGAGTTTATGGGATAAATATGGCAGCTTGTGGGGGGGGCGGGGCTTAGGGCAGACGTTGAAGTCACTTCCCTTAGGTGCTAATTCCAAACGCAACGGAGCGGTTTCGCCCCCTCCTTCCCGTGTGTCTGTAACTATCGCTATCTACTAAGCCCCGCCCCTCTCCCTAGAGCTTCTCTGTGATTGGCTGGAACATACTTTGTTGTGTTTGGTGACGTTTTTTTGTTTTTTTTTCCACGTTTACAACCCCTGCGTTCTCTCAGGATATCGAGTTTTCCGCCGTATGCTCAGGATCGCAAGATCACATGGCGTGCCAATTACTTTGTACTGGTCATGTGACCAAAAGGGGCGTGGTCTCGCATATGGACAGGTCCTGCTTCTTTTCCTGAGCTACGATCTGCCGACCAATCAGAAGGGGCCTTCGGCGTGAAAATGTCCCGGCTCCGCGTGGTGCCTTGATTCCCACCGTTAACGGGCGGAGATCTGAGGCGATAAACGCTCCTCCGCCGTCGTCGCCCGCTGCGAGATGCGTTTAGAAGAGGCGGGAACGCTCTGAACTGCTGAAAACGGCACCTGCGAGACAGCTGAGGTCGCGGCCCAGGCTGTTTACGGGGTGCGATGACGGCTCTTCGCCGACCCCGGCTGCGCGGGAACGATTCCCGCACGTGTTCCTCGGGAAAGAAGAAAAAAAAAACCCCGACGGTTTAAAGAGCGCTCAACGGTTTCATTAGCGCGTTTTAGTCATCGTGTCATGATCGCGTCTTTCCTGGTTGATGTTTGCGGTCTTGTGCTGGTTCGGTTTCCACCTCGTTAAACACACACACACACACACACACACACACCAGCATGCCGGTGTGTGTGTGTGTGTGTGCGGGTCACTGTAGTGGAGCGAGAGTGATGTCATCACCCGGGGCCTCCGACACATTCCTGGACCTGGACGGAACCTCCAGCGGAGCCGGATGACATACAACCGCGCTCTGAGCGCACGCAAATGTCACGGCTGCGTTGGCACGGCAACGCACATCTGTTCGCAATTCCGCGGCCCGCCGTCTCGATAAATTAGCGGCGAACGCGCAACTTCCCTGTGGTTTCTCACTTGTCGGCCCGTGGCGGGGCTCGCCGCGTCGGCGGGTCACCTGAAGCGTTCGGGTTTAAGTCCCGCCGCCGTATTCTGTGTCACCGAGATTAACGGCTCAGTCGTAATCCCGGCGTAGCCCGTGGGGCCTCGGGGAGGTGCCTGGGAGTTGCCGCAGTAACGGTTTTGATTTTTGGGAGCCCGTCCAGCGTTTCAGGGTGGGGGGTGATGACTTCTTCGCTCCAGCGAGGACCTGTAATCTGAGCGAAAAACGCACCGACCGCGGGGGATTAGGGCGCTGGCGCAGGCCCTAAATCACGCACGGATTCAAGGACGGGTCGGGTGGCGAGTCCTTTCAGTGGACCCCGAAGGTAAAGCCATCTTCCCTGTGTGTGTGTGTGTGTGTGTGTGTGTGTGTGTGTGTGTGTGTGTGTGTGTGTGTGTGTGTGCACGTGGGCGTGCGCCTGCTCCAGTTTTCACGGTTGTTTACGTGTTTGGCGGTTGAGGAAAAACACTTATGTCCCAATCTGATCTGGGACGCTTCCTTCAGCCTGGTTCCAACTACTGGTTGGAACAGCTTTAATGACTCAGATCGCAGACGTGTCGATACCCATCGCCGGGGCCCGGCGCTCGCTCCCGCTCACGGGCGCAACCGCCAAACGCATAATGGGGGTATTGTCTGGAGTACCGGGGAAACACGGCGAAAGGACAGGATCCGCTCCAGGGTTTTAGTTGTTGTGTTACAGAAACTCTTTGAATTGCTCAGCAGGTTTAGCTCCTCCCACGTGTTTAGCTCCTCCCACTGATCAAGCTCCTCCCACAGGCTAAAGACAGCATCTGTAGCTGGAAACAGGGTTGGCATGGCAACGGCACGCTGTACGCTGTGCGATGATGGATGGATGGATGATGGATGGAACATTCCAACCATCATCCATCCATTCATCCATTGTCCATCCATCCATCCAGCATCCATCCATCCATCCAATCATCCAGCCATCATCCATCCAGCTATCCATCATCCATCCAGCCATCATCCATCCATCCATCATCCATCCAGCCATCATCCATCCATCATCCATCCATCCTCATCTGGTAGCAGGTCTTGTTGTGGCTGTGCTAAACCTGCTGATTCTCACCCTCTGAGCTGCTGTTTAAACGTGCATTTGTCTTTCCATCAAATCTCACAAATGTTCTTTTTCTGCCTTTGTAAAGGCATCCAAATGTGAGCACACACACACACACACGCACACACACACACGCACACACACACACACACGTACGCACGGACGCACACAGACACGCACGCGCGCACATACAAGCACACATAGAAGCACACACACACGCGCATACACACACACACGCACACGCACACACACGCACACACACACACGCATACACACACGCGCACACACACACACATACACGCACACACACACACACGCCGCCCTCCCCTGCGTTCATCAATCATCTTTTTCCAGGATTGTCCTCCAGGATTGAGCCTTCACGTCTCTTATAAAATCTGGACCATGTGTTGTAAACCAGTATGAGTTTGCGTCCCCGGGCCCCTGAGCCCAGTTTGGTCGGCTGCCTAAGTACTTCTCAAAATCAGATCCATTTATAACGCAGCGGAGCGTGAACGCTCGCAGGCCCGAGCCGGACTCAGGTCATCACTGAAATCAGTCCGGTTCTGACCCGGGGTTCACCTTTATTAAACACACACTTTGAGTCTATTTACACATTCAGGAGTAAAAATATCTGGACTGGAAACTCGGCCGAGACATCCAAACCTATAAAGTGGAAGAAAGCACCGAAGAGACTTTGAGTTTTATGGAGAATCGCTCGAGTGTTTCCACTTCCTGCTACTAGTTTTCCCTCCCCGGCTCAGAAAGGTTCTACTTCTACGTCTGATGGTTCTTCAGGACTTTTAAAATCCTCCAGAGTCCTCCACCTCCTACGTCTGTTTATGTCTGACACCGACACCACGCTCGTATCCACCCAGGAGAGCCGAGGAGGGTCCCGACCCGACGCTGAGCAGGGTGACATCTGCAAACCATAACACCCCCCCCCCCCCAACACTCCCCCAACACCCCCCAACACCCCCAACTGGGATACAAAGAACAGGGCTGCAACCTTTTGTTCTGCTCACATAATGAGGCCATGGGTTAAGCATCTTCAGTGAGGAGGAGGAGGAGGAAGAGGAGGAAGAAGAGGAGGTGGAGGAAGAGGAGGAAGAAAAGGAGGTGGAGGAAGACGAGGCAGAGGAGGAGGAGGAGGAGGAGGAGAAATTAATTCAACAGGTTATGCAAATTAATTAATAACATTTACATTGCAAACCTGTCTTTGATTACAAAGAATGACATCAGCACAGACGTGTTGAGTGAGCGTGTTCGTCACCTTTAATGAGCCCCACACACACACACACACACACACACACACACACACACACACACACACACACACGCACACACACACCTGCTGTGATCGTTCCCAGTGTACGGCCGTGTTGGCTGAGGGGGTCACGGTGGTCCTTCGGGCCCCCGGAGCAGCCCAGTCCCGTCACCAGCTCCTGCTGGAAACCAGTAGAACCAGCAGCCTGCTGACAGGAGAGATTAATGGGACGTACGCCGCGTCCACTGACGCTTTTAGACTCAACTAGTTCAGATCCTGAAGTCGTTCCTTTTGTTTTTACTTTTTTTCTGGGATTTTTTAATCGAAGTTGAGCCAAAGAGACGAGGAATGTCGGACAACGAAAGACGCCGCCGACCTGGAATCCGCGCAATCTGACGCTGTGGACAACAACCTGACATCCAATCAGACCACAGGTGGAGCGCCCCCCCCAGCCCCTCCCTCCGGACGCCCTGCTCTCCATAAAGCCACTCGGGATCGGTGTCGGGAGCGGTGGCGCAACCCGACCCGGATGGCCGACTTTCAGGCGTGCGCGGCTTCGGGCTCCCTCCCGTTCCCTCCCGCTCCCTCCCGCTCCCTCCCGCTCCCTCCCGCTCCCTCCCGTTCCCTCCCGCTCCCTCCCGCTCCCTCCTGTTCCCTCCCGTTCCCTCCCGTTCCCTCTCGTTCCCTCCCGCTCCCTCCCGCTCCCTCCTGTTCCCTCCCGTTCCCTCCCGCTCCCTCCCTCCCCTCCTGTTCCCTCCCGTTCCCTCCCGTTCCCTCTCGTTCCCTCCCGCTCCCTCCCGTTCCCTCCCGTTCCCTCTCGTTCCCTCCCGCTCCCTCCCGTTCCCTCCCGTTCCCTCCCGTTCCCTCTCGTTCCCTCCCGTTCCCTCCCGTTCTCGTGGAAGGCTTAATTGCGGTGTCCTTTTAGCCTTTTCCTCCCCGGAGCGCCGAATCCCAGCGGATTCATAGGCACTGGAGCCTAATTGGCCTAATGCGCTGGTAGGCCCAAATTACCTCCCTCCATCCGTGAGCATCGGTGTTTATGTCTGCTGCCCCGGGTACACCCCCCTCCCCCTCCCTCTCCCCCCGCCGCCCCGCCCCATCCCGCCGTTTATCGGGGCGCTCGTTTGTCGAGGAGCGCGGTTTCGCAGCCGATCGTTATCGACGCGGCCCGGCTGACCCGTCTGGCCCGCGCGTGTCGGCTTTTTCGGTTACGGATTAAACAGCTGGGAATCATTTCAGCAGTAAAAATACAGAACGAGCCCGGAGAAGTCCGCCGGGGGGGGGTTAACATTCCCGCCGCTACTTCGGGCGAGGTCGCTTGCTGCCAGCCTCTGAGGACGTCTACGTCGTCCCGACTTGAGAGTCCGCCGCTTTGAGGCCAAGCGACGAATCCCGTCGCTTGACGTCGGAGTTTCGGGGCGGTTCCGATAAACGTCCCAGCACGTTAACGATGCGGTGAAAGTCCGAGATCGCTCTCCAAGCCCCGCCCACAGTCGCAACGTCTTGGCGAGGAGCCAAAACGGTGGGGCCGGATCAAAACATTGAGTCCGGGCCTCGGTTCCGGCCGAGGCATCTCACATCTGTTTGTGTCCGGAAGTCTTGGAACTTCTTGGTTCCCGCGGTCCGTTCCCGTATCAGCCGAGGGAAAGCTCGCCAAGGAAAGCACTGACCCGGCCGCGGTGCCGCGATCCAGTCGCGTAAACATCTGTAACTCTGGCCCAGAACAACAAATTGGAATCTCTGCGCTTTCAGCTGTCATCAGGTAATCCATCCTCCTCCCCGAGTTCATCCCTGGATTTTCCACCAGTATAACCAGTACGACATGTTTGGCTTTTTTTTTGTGAAATGTCAAACTACTGGACGAATTATCGTGAAATCTTGCACCGATATTAACGTCAACTTTTACGACTTTTCATGACTTATTTTTCATCTAATGCCGAGTTACCAACAGAAACAGCAACTACAAACTGTAATAAACACGGATTTGAGTTTGTCTTGAGGCAAATTTATTAAAATATTCGGCCAGCTACGAGTTACGTAATGTATTCTTTTTATGCGTCTTTTCCCAGGTGGGATTAGATCATGTTTGTAAAAGCGAAAGCCAAATGACAAAGCTGGAGCAAATGCCAGGATCCTTCGGAGGAGCGGGCCTGCAGGCGGTCCTGGTACGACATTTACACGCTCTGACATCGCTGGGACCTTTACGGCATGTTATCGTTCCCTTCCGCGGAGAATTGAGCTTAAAGGAAAACAAGGAAAGGGCAGGATTCCGTCCCATTCCCATCCTCCAGGAGTCATGTTTACAAAGCAGCGCCGCGAAAACCAGCCCAAATAACACTTCCGACCCCAGCGGGAATGAAAACAAGAGCCGGGACAAGTGACGGCGGCTCCTCCCCGGCCACCGTGCCCGCCTCTTCCCTCAGGAAGCGGACGCCACTTTCCCTCTCTCGGCGGGCGGGTCCAACGCTGTGGGGGGGGGGGAGTTCTGGGATGGGGGGGCACTGACAGATGGGATGTGGAGGCCCGCATCAGCAGGCTCCGGTCGGAGCCTCGTTCTCCTGGAGTGTTTGCCGGTGACCCGGATTCTCCTCTCCGCGGGATCCGTGAGAACTTGAGCTGAGAGGACGAGCAGATTAGAACGCTTCCGTTCGCCTCAGCTGCTTTCACCTTCCTCTTGGCCGACGGAGATATTTTCATGCAAATATTGAAATTTGCCTCAACGTGATAAAAAAAAATACTGGGAATTTAAGGATGCACACGCACGGAACGATGGAAGCTGTACCGGCATTACAAAGACTGCTTCTCCTCTCTGTCCCAGTAAAACCAGTTCCCACCTGTTCCTTCTGGCCCAGTCTAACCAGTCCCCACCTGTACCTTCTGTCCCAGTAAGTCCAGTCCCTGCATGTCCCCTGTCCCATCCATAATTAGACCATTTAGCCTCTCTGTCCCAGTATAACCAGTAGTTATATAATTTCTGTCCCAGTACAAATAGACCATTTGTCCCCTTTGTCCCAGTATAACCAGTCCGTTTATCGTTTCTATTCCAGTATAACCAGTACATTTATCCTTTCCATTCTAGTATAACCAGTCCCCACCTGTTCCCTCTGTCCCAGTATAACCAGTCCTCACTTGTCCCCTGTGTCTTCTATGATCAGGACATTTAACCTATCTGTCCCAGTATAACCAGTCATAACATATTCCCTCTGTCCCAGTATAACCAGTCCAAACATATTTCCTCTCTCCCAGTATAACCAGTCCACACATATTCCCTCTGTCCCAGTATAACTAGTCCACACATATTCCTTCTGTCCCAGTATAACCAGTCCAAACATATTCCCTCTGTCCCAGTATAACCAGTCCAAACATATTCCCTCTGTCCCAGTATAACCAGTACAAACATATTCCCTCTGTCCCAATATAACCAGTCCAAACATATTCCCTCTGTCCCAGTATAACCAGTCATAACATATTCCCTCTGTCCCAGTATAACCAGTCCAAACATATTTCCTCTCTCCCAGTATAACCAGTCCACACATATTCCCTCTGTCCCAGTATAACTAGTCCACACATATTCCTTCTGTCCCAGTATAACCAGTCCAAACATATTCCCTCTATCCCAGTATAACCAGTCCAAACATATTCCCCCTGTCCCAGTATAACCAGTACAAACATATTCCCTCTGTCCCAATATAACCAGTCCAAACATATTCCCTCTGTCCCAGTATAACCAGTCCACACATATTCCCTCTGTCCCAGTATAACCAGTCCAAACATATTTCCTCTCTCCCAGTATAACCAGTCCAAACATATTCCCTCTGTCCCAGTATAACCAGTACAAACATATTCCCTCTGTCCCAATATAACCAGTCCAAACATATTCCCTCTGTCCCAGTATAACCAGTCCACACATATTCCCTCTGTCCCAGTATAACCAGTCCCCACCTGTTCCCTCTGTCCCAGTATAACCAGTCTGGGGCTTGGTCTGTCTAAGAGACGGATAGATAAATTCGATGAGACGGGGCGAGTGTCCTGCCGTTCCCAATCTGGTCCGGGTTCGGGCCTGGACCGATGTTCTGTTCCGGAACCTGGAATCTCTGCAGGAAAAGAGGTGATTGAAACCATGTGAGGAGAAGAAACTCCTGGAATCAACTTCCCCAACCAGCACGGACGCGGACGCCCCGGCATGTGCGCATCCAAGCCGGATAACGTACGCATGCCGCTGGCGTAAATGAGCTCCTTTATTGATTGCAGGTGCCAATTCCCAAAATTTCGGTTTGATTAGAGAGAAACTCGATCTGGGTGATATCCCGGACTCACTCTGGTATCAATTTTCCACCCCGGCGCTCCGTCATGTCAACACGCTCTTCCCTCAACGATTCTGGTTTGCAGCCCCGACACCTCCACCGCATCATTTGCATCTCTGGAAACCCGGATGCGTCACGTCAGATGTTCGGAATGATCACGTTCCCGAGCGACAGCGTTCCCGTGCCATCGGTACCTGAGCGGAGCGTTCTTTTCCGTGTCTTTCCCGTTGCCGCTGGCGAGGCCAGCGACGGCGGTTTGTTTTGTTTTTTGGGCGTGGCGTTTTGGAACCATGGCGTCCCACTTTCGCTCGCTAATCCGGTGAGGTCGTCCTGGTTTTCCCTACCCCGCCCCGACAGACGCTTCCCGAGCTGACAAATTAGAAGTGGCCTCGGCGGAGCCGGCCGGGTTCCGGGATCCTCTGCTCGGGCAGAGGTTCCCGTGAAGTCATGTGTTCCAGCGCGGCGTCCAAGCTTCCATCTCCATCAGCGCTTCCCGCTCCGTCACCGGTGCCGCTAATGAGGCCAGGCCTTAGAGTGCCGCCTTCGGAAGGCTGGCGGGGCCTCCGGCGACTCTCCGGAATAATCCCACATTTCACTCTGGGCCCGTTAAATCCTCTTCTTTCTGCCAGCTCAGCTCTTCCACTGCTCATCTCAGGTGCAGTAAAACCGCCCCGTCCAAATATTATTGATGGAGCGTTCCATTCGAGCTGGGAACTTCGGATTCCAAGTTGGAAGTTATAGCTGGAACTCCCCCCCCCGAGGTCGGGGGGGTCCTCCTGATCCCCCAGCTGACTTTCAAAGACGGCTGCCCCATGTGTGAACAACGTGGAAGCTCCGGTACTATCCCGTTTATTAGCACTTCTGTGTCCTTTGATGTATCTACGGCTGGTCGGCGGGTCAGCTCCGGGTTTCTGTAAAGCGTTCCCAGGTCGTTCCCGATGTTGGCGAGCTCAGTTTCAGAACTTTAGACTCCGAGCCCGTCCTCCTTTTAGCTCCCTTTTGGGCCAAAGGAAGCCAAAGGGTGAATATTTCTTTGATCTTTCACGCCATCCATTTTCGTAGCTTCCTCCTTTCTCGGCGTTCCCAACCCCACCGCCACGAACCAATCAATCCCGAGGGTCGCTCTCCCTCTCGTAACGCCGCTGGATTAGTTCAAGATGGCCTCGCCACTTTGGGCTCCATCAAAGCGGCGGCTACGAGGATGAAGGAACATGTGGCGGTTCCCCGTCTGAGAGTCACGACGCGCTCCTCATATGCGGAGTTTCCAAAGGAACGCTTGTTTCCCCCCGCTGGAGCAGCCATAAATATATACTTTTGCTTCCCAGATCCAGATTTAGTGCATCGTTACTGTTGGGAACACGTTGCTTCTATTTACTCGCATCACTTTTGGGCCCAAATGAGACACAAAGCTTTGATCTTCTCGAGATTATAACCAGATTAAGTTCCATAAATGGTGCTTATTTGTGGCGCTCCGACCTCCTGTGGATGCTGGGAAGGACGTCACACGTCTCCACGGATTGTAGGTCACGGCGAGGACATCCTGTTGGACACGTGTCCTCTGGTCAGATTCACAAGAAATTAATGAATCAAAGGGCGCACAGGAACTGGTTTGTGTATTTGGGGGCGTGGCCACGCCGAAGGGAAGCCGGCGTGCGCTCGCCCAGGCAGGAAAACTCCCCGTCTGAGGAGAACACGACTGTTTGGAAGTCGGCAATTATCGTGTTGGAGATAACGGAATGGGAGAGATAAGAGCGTCACGATTTTTCAGCTCCACACGCACAGCACACGCAGAGGACACGCCAGCCCGTCCTCGCACGCCGTCCTCGCACAGGCGTCATGACAACACAGAGGGTCGTCGACCGGAGAGGAACGCTGGTTTGGACCTTCAGCTAGTTAGCTTTGTACTCAGACTCTGTGTGTGTGTGAGTATGTGTGTGTGTGTGAGTGTGTGTGTGTGTGTGTGTGTGTATGTGTGTGTGAGTGTGTGTGTGTGTGTGTGTGTGAGTGTATGTGTGTGTGTGTGTGTGTGTGTGTGTGTGTGTGTGTGTGTGTGTGTGTGTGAGTGTGTGTGTGTGTGTGTGTGAGTGTGTGTGTGAGTGTGTGTGTGTGAGTGTGTGTGTGTGTGTGTGAGTGTGTGTGTGTGTGTGTGTGTGAGTGTGTGTGTGTGTGTGTGTGTGTGTGTGTGTGAGTGTGTGTGCTACATACTTAAACCAAACTCTTAATTCTACTATCAAAGTGAGGACATTCTGCTGGTCCTCACAACTTCAAAGGACTGTTGGAGGGTCCAGACCTGGTTTAAGGTTGAGGTTAGAACTGTTAGAACTAGTTAGGATGGGTTAGAGTCAGGGGGTTAGTTAGGATGGGTTAGAGTCAGGGGGTTAGTTAGGATGGGTTAGGGTCAGGGGATTGGGGGGGTTGAGTCGGGGGTTAGTTAGGATGGGGTAGAGTCAGGGGGTTAGTTAGGATGGGTTAGAGTCAGGGGTTAGTTAGGATGGGTTAGGGTCAGGGGGTTAGTTAGGATGGGTTAGAGTCAGGGGGTTAGTTAGGATGGGTTAGAGTCAGGGGGTTAGTTAGGATGGGTTAGGGTCAGGGGGTTATTTAGGATGGGTTAGAGTCAGGGGGTTAATTAGGATGGGTTAGAGTCAGGGGGTTAGTTAGGATGGGTTAGGGTCAGGGGGTTAGTTAGGATGGGTTAGGGTCAGGGGGTTAGTTAGGATGGGTTAGAGTCAGGGGGTTAGTTAGGATGGGTTAGGGTCAGGGGGTTAGTTAGGATGGGTTAGGGTCAGGGGGTTAGTTAGGATGGGTTAGAGTCAGGGGGTTAGTTAGGATGGGTTAGGGTCAGGGGGTTAGTTAGGATGGGTTAGAGTCAGGGGGTTAGTTAGGATGGGTTAGAGTCAGGGGTTAGTTAGGATGGGTTAGAGTCAGGGGTTAGTTAGATGGTTAGGATCAGGGTTAGATGGGTTAGGGTCAGGGGTTAGTTAAGATGGGTTAGGGTCAGGGGGTTAATTAGGATGGGTTAGGATCAGGCGGTTAGTTAGGATGGGTTAGAGTCAGGAGGTTAGTTAGGATGGGTTAGAGTCAGGGGGTTAGTTAGGATGGGTTAGAGTCAGGGGTTAGTTAGGATGGGTTAGAGTCAGGGGGTTAGTTAGGATGGGTTAGAGTCAGGGGGTTAGTTAGGATGGGTTAGGGTCAGGGGGTTAGTTAGGATGGGTTAGAGTCATGGGTTAGTTAGGATGGGTTAGAGTCAGGGGGTTAGTTAAGATGGGTTAGAGTCAGGGGGTTAATTAGGATGGGTTAGAGTCAGGGGGTTAGTTAGGATGGGTTAGGGTCAGGGGGTTAGTTAGGATGGGTTAGAGTCAGGGGGTTAGTTAGGATGGGTTAGGGTCAGGGGTTAATTAGGATGGGTTAGAGTCAGGGGTTAGTTAGGATGGGTTAGGATCAGGGGTTAGTTAGGATGGGTTAGAGTCAGGGGTTAGTTAGGATGGGTTAGAGTCATGGGTTAGTTAGGATGGGTTAGGGTCAGGGGTTAGTTAGGATGGGTTAGAGTCAGGGGTTAGTTAGGATGGGTTAGGGTCAGGGGTTAGTTAGAATGGGTCTGGGAGCTGGATAATACATTAAGCCTACAAGGATCTGTGTGTGAGTGTGTGAGTGTGTGAGTGTGTGTGTGTGTGTGAGTGTGTCTGTGTTTGCGTTGGCATCCTGCCTGATCCCAGGGTTGTTCGGACAGTCAGACTCAAAGAATTCTTTGCCCCAGTAACTGTTGATCAGGGTGGGGGGGTCGGGGGTGTGACCCTAACAGAGCACACATGAGGGCCGGAGGCAGGAACACACTCCGCCTCATCAGAGGAACACACACACACACAAACACACACACACACACACACACCACACACACACACACACACACACACACACACACACACACACACACACACACACACACACACACACACACACCATTCCCTCACGCTCACACCCGCCGGGAATTTAGAGCATCCTAATGTGGCCAATCAGGCTAATGTGCATCTGTGTGGACGTGTGGGAGGAACTCTGGGAGGAACCCTGGGGGGGTCCAGAGACCAGCACCTTCTAGACCCCCAAACCTGGACCAGTTATGACCAAACCAGACACGGATCCAGTATCGTCAGGACTAGTACCTGGTCCATGGTCGAGAACCAGAGGACCAACACCAACAGGGTAACCAACGAGGTCTGGAAAAGGCCCAGAGAAGGTTCAAAGAAGATCTAGAGAACGTGAGGAGAAAGTCCAGAGATGGTGAGGAAAAGGTGAGGAGAAGATCTAGAGAATGTGAGGAGAAGGTCTAGAGAAGGTGAGGGGAAGGTCTA
>CAJVRN010000231.1:1350000-1380000 GCA_911728415.1 Lagocephalus sceleratus | reverse complement strand
TGAACGCGTTGTTATTAAAGGTGAAAGAGGCGCAGTCCCGAGAGCCGCCAGCAGGGGGCGGCGTCGCACAACCGCAAACGTTTCATTCACGTTCACGCCTTCGTCCGCTCAGGTTCGCGGCTAGTTTTGTTACGACCAATAAAACAAAGTGACGAAGGGTGAAAAAGAGTGATGAGGAGTGAGGTCAGAGGTCAGAGGTCAGCTGACGTCACCTCCATGGGTTCTTTATTTCGTTAAAACGGATCGATAATAAAACAACTAAAGCGAAAACCGTTTTTATGTTTTCATGCTGGAAGCAGCCGCTGACCCCCCCGACCCCCCTGGATGCTGACCCCCCCCCGACTCCCCCCCCAGACTGTCGGCGGGGGGCGTCGGGGTCAACTTTGGGAATCTCGAGCTTCCGAGAATTCTCTGGCTGTGCGGGAACGGTAGCGGGAGCTGATGAGTTTCGCAGGACCAGGGAGGCAAAGCTCCAGTGGCAGAAACCGGAGCTGGAAGCACATCTGGAATTCTTTCCTCCCTCCGCTTCTTCCCGGTCTTCCCTTCTTTTGTTCGGGACCGCGTCCGGAGGAGGGGGTCCACAGACGGGAACGCCTCAAGGCCGGGTCTGGATCCCAGAACCTTCGACGCTCCGGCCAGACAGGAAGTGGGTGCTGAGACAGGAAGTGGTCCTGGAGGGGGGGGTCGGAACATGTGTGAGCGTGATCACGCATTCAAAAGAGTTCATCTTTATTTAAACAGAGTCTGTGACAAAACTGACTGGGGGGGGAGAGGAGGAGAGGAAGAAGAGAGGAGCGGAGGAGAGAAGAGGAGAGGAGATGAAGGGAGGAGAGGAGGAGAGAGGAGAGGAGAGGAGGAGAGAGAAGAGGAGGAGAGAAGAGGAGGAGAGAAGAGAGGAGAGAGGAGAGGAGAGGAGGAGAGGAGGAGGAGGAGAGGAGGAGGAGAGAGGAGAGGAGAGGAGGAGAAGAGGAGAAGAAGAGGAGAGAAGAGGAGGAGAGGAGAAGAGGAGAGGAGAGGAGAGGAGAGGAGGAGAGGAGGAGAGGAGGAAAGGAGGAGAGGAGAGGAGGAGAGGAGGAGAGGAGGAGAGAGAAGAGGAGAGAAGAGGAGGAGAGAAGAAGAGGAGAGGAAGAGAGAGGAGAGGAGAGGAGACGAAGGGAGGAGAGGAGAGGAGGGGAGGGGAGGAGAGAGGAGAGGAGGAGAGAGAAGAGGAGGTGAGGAGAGGAGGAGAGGAAGAGAGAGGAGAGGAGGAGAGGAGGAGAGGAGAGGAAGAGAGAGGAGAGGAGGAGAGAGAAGAAGAGGAGAGGAAGAGAGAGGAGAGGAGAGGAAGAGAGAGGAGAGGAGAGGAAGAGAGAGGAGAGGAGGAGAGAGGATAGGAGGAGAGAGAATAGGAGAGGAGATGAAGGGAGGAGAGGAGGAGAGGAGGAGAGAGGAGAGAGGAGAGGAGAGGAGGAGAGAGAAGAGGAGGAGAGAAGAGGAGGAGAGAAGAGGAGGAGAGGAGGAGAGGAGAGGAGAGAGGAGAGGAGAGGAGGAGAGGAGGAGAGAGAAGAGGAGAGAAGAGGAGGAGAGAAGAAGAGGAGAGGAAGAGAGAGGAGAGGAGGAGAGAAGAGGAGGAGAGGAGGAGAGAAGAGGAGGAGAGGAGGAGAGAAGAGGAGGAGAGGAAGAGAGAGGAGAGGAGAGGGGGAGAGGAGAGGGGGAGAGGAGAGGAAGAGAGAGGAGAGGGGGAGAGAAGAGGAGAGAGGAGAGGAGGAGAGGAGGAGAGGAGAGGAGGAGCTCCCTCCCCTCCAGGTCTGAAGGTCTCTCCAACTGTTTGTTCCCTCTCTCATCCCGAGCTCCTCCGGGGAACGCCTCTTCAAAGAGCCCTGCTCCCAGAGCAGGAAGTCCTGCTCCCAGGACAGGAAGTCCCGCCCTGGGCTGCCTGGAAACCAGAGGAGGCGGATGGGAAGGAAAGTATTCCAGGACCGATCCGGCGCCACATGACGGTCCTGGTCCGGGCTCCTCGGCCTGGAGCGGTCCTGGAAGCTGTTGGGAATCCCCAACGCTGGTCCTCCTCCCTCGCACCCGGAAAACGTCCTTCAATCCGAACAGTTTTCCCGGTGGGAACAAAACTGGGAAAACCCGAATATAAGTCCCTCCCTGCAGTCCCGAGCGGTGCCGCTAGAGGGCAGCCTTCCACTGGTTTTCCCTGACTGGTCCGACTGGGAGCGGGCCGGTCCGGTGGGTCCGGGATCGTCTTCCAGACCCACATCATGTGGGAACGCGTGGCGGCGGGGAGATCAGCCCGGGCGAAGATGGGCCGTTTTTAACGGAGACGGCGGCGCTCCCAACGGGTCGGAACGCCGGGGACTGGGAAGGTTTTCAGCTCCGGTCCGACACCAGTTTGTCCGCTCTCACGCTCCAGTTCAGCTTCCGTCTTCAGGGAGAACGACCTTGACCTTTGACCTTTAACCAGACCTTCAGCGTACGACAACGACAACGACGACGATGAAGATGATGAAGATGATGATGACGAGGACGAAGAGCTTCATGTGATTATTAATGCCTGTACAATACACACACGCATGCACACACACACGCGCACACACACACGCGCACACACACACGCACACACACACGCACACACACACACACACGCACACACACACACGCGCACACACGCACTTATTTTAGTTTTCAGAGTTCTCTGACATCCCAACTGGCCGCCAGGGGGCGATCTAACGTTTTTGGTTTTATTTTTTGGCTCCAGCTGGGGGGTTCTGGGGATTTCTAAGGGGTTCTGGTGGGTTCTGGTCAGAGCTTGGGGGGTTCTGAAGGTTCTAAGGGGATTATGTTGGGTTCTGGAGGATCTGTGGGGTTCTGAGGGTTCTAAGGGGATTATGTTGGTTCTGGAAGATCTGGGGGGTTCTGAGGGTTCTAAGGGGATTATGTTGGTTCTGGAAGATCTGGGGGGTTCTGAGGGTTCTAAGGGGATCATGTTGGTTCTGGAGGACCTGGGGGGGTTCTGAGGGTTCTAAAGGGATTATGTTGGGTTCTGGAGGATCTGTGGGGTTCTCAGGGTTCTAAGGGGATTATGTTGAGTTCTGGAGGATCTGGGGGGTTCTGAGGGTTCTAAGGGGGTTATGTTGGTTCTGGAGGATCTGGGGGGTTCTGAGGGTTCTAAGGGGATTATGTTGGGTTCTGGAGGATCTGAGGGTTCTAAGGGGATTATGTTGGTTCTGGAAGATCTGGGGGGTTCTGAGGGTTCTAAGGGGATTATGTTGGGTTCTGGAGGATCTGAGGGTTCTAAGGGGATTATGTTGGTTCTGGAAGATCTGGGGGGTTCTGAGGGTTCTAAGGGGATTATGTTGGTTCTGGAGGACCTGGGGGGGTTCTGAGGGTTCTAAAGGGATTATGTTGGGTTCTGGAGGATCTGTGGGGTTCTCAGGGTTCTAAGGGGATTATGTTGAGTTCTGGAGGATCTGGGGGGTTCTGAGGGTTCTAAGGGGATTATGTTAGTTCTGGAGGATCTGGGGGGTTCTGAGGGGATTATGTTGGTTCTGGAGGATCTGGGGGGTTCTGAGGGTTCTAAAGGGATTATTTTGGGTTCTGGAGGATGTGGGAGTTCTGAGGATTCTTAGGGGGTTATGTTGGGTTCTGGAGGATCTGGGAGGTTCTGAGGGTTCTACAGGGGTTATGTTGTTTCTGGAGGATCTGGGGGGTTCTGAGGGGCCCATTTGGACCCGGTTGTAGGTCTTTTCAGCCTCACTGCTTCTATCTTCAGCAGAAGTCTATTCCCGGCACCGCCGTCATTGGAGCCTTGAAGCACCCGGACCAAAAACAGAACCCAACAGGAAGCCCCCGCGGGCTCCCGTGAAAAGCGAGCCCTCGAACTGTGACGCCCGATTCCGGCCGCCGATGGCGTGAAAGAGTGATTTTGACCCACATGCCCCCCCCACCCCTGAGCGGCATTCCTGGTTGGACCGTCCAAACATCGTTTATCCTTCGGGGGCAACGACCTTCAGGTTTGCTCCATTTGTCAGGGGCAGAACCAGCGCCGGCTCGCAGTGGCGTGATCCGAGTCCGATGCCGTTTAGACGCGTTATTCCGCGTGAGGAATTCTTGCTGAAGCGGGTCGAGAATTCCAGTTTCCCTTGTTTACAGTGGGTCCGATGATAGACGAGGGGGGTCAGATGGGGGCCCCTGGCGGCCTGCTGAGACCCAGGTGAGCGCTGGGGTCTCAGGGGGTCAGGCCGTCGGACACCGGAGACCGAATTGGGGGGTGGGTGGGGGAGGAGGGGGGAGAGGGGGGAGGTTAATCCTTCCCGCGTCACCGAGATGGATCGGATGAAAACACGCTCGCGGCGGCGGCGGAGTGACAGGAACAGGTTGCTGGTGAGGGGGGGGCTGTGACCCCGTCCCCCTTCGTTTATCTACCGTCACCCGCAGCGGGGGGTGAGGAAGGGGTGAGGAAGGGGTGAGGGGGGGGCTCGACCTCCTCCACCGGTTTTCCCAAACAGAGTGCGGAATCAGCTGATTTGAGCGGCGGCCCCTTGGCGGGAGGGAGAGGTCGTGACGCAGCAAAAATCTCTGGAAGCTTCGGGGCTCAGCGGCCGGATCACGTCAGGGAGTCGGAACACGAGCCCTCCTCCTAACAGGTTGTCGGAGCGTTTTATCAGATTCAGCGTGGCGGCGGGCTGTTTGGCAGCGGCGGCCGACGTGCTAATCCCCCCCCTGAAACACAAGGCGCCCTTTTGGCGTCTCTGGCACGAGCGCTAAGCCTTCGCCTGAGCGCTTCATCCCGATGCGTGCAGCCTCTCGGGCCAACGCTCGCCGGGGTTTGGCCCGTTTCCGGGGGCGACAAGCCCCCCTGTGCTGCTAACACGAAAATGTCGGAAAGATCGTAAAGGACACCGCTAACACCCTAAATTTAGCCGGCGGGGTAACAATTTACGAGCTGACGAAGAAGCTTACGAACAAATTACGTATCGTACCATAAACAGCAAGAGAAGGTGTCGACTGCCCCCTAGTGGCGAAGCGCAGATGACGTTCGGACTGAATTTTCGTGTTTTGTTACGATGCGAAACTGTGATTTAAAAAAACTAAGAATTTTCCAGCTTGTCCCAAACGGGGGCGGGGCAACGCCTCGAAGAGCCCCGCCCCCGTTTGGGACTTTTCCCATCTCGGGAGAGTCGTAAAACGGGCGCAGGCGCTCACGCTGACGTATGCCTCCGCGGCGGACGCCCCCCCCCTCTAATTTATCCCGACGCGCAGATGGCCCCCGCTCCGACCGCAAACGCGGCGCGGCCCCGCTCCCTGCGGCGCGGCCCCCGGGCTCCGGCTGCCAGTAAAAGTCGGGGATGCTTCATGGCTCAACAATTTGCTGGGTAAATGGAAAGGCTTCGCTCCCCGACCTCAGAGCGCCTTCTGCCTTTTTTTTCCCCTTCGCGTCGCCCTCCGTCCCCTCCAACTCTTCGGTGCTCCCCCGCACCTCCGCCGATGAAGGCGAAGGAGCGGGCGACCCCCCCCCCAGGGGTCTGAGAGATCAGGAGGGACCTCGGAAGTATGGGTGGAATGAAGGGAACGGCAGCACGTGGGTTTAGTGGGAGAGCCATCGATCCTTCAAAGAGGCGGACCTTAACCCCGGGGGGTCAGTTTGATGACCCCCCTCCCTCCCCATGAGCCTGGTCCTGCTCAGGGTTTCTCCCTGTTAAAGGGAAGGTTTTCCGAGCCTATTGGGGGTCCGGCCCCTGGGTTTCTCTCAAGTGCCTGCGGACAGTTTTGATCGTTTAAATAAAGTTGGACTGAACTGAGGCCTCGCAGAAGCCGGACCTCAGAGGGGGGTCCCTTTTGGGCCCCCGGGGGCCCCAGACTGCCCCCCCCCCCCCAGCACCAGTCACCCCAACTGGACCACTGTAGTGTTTGTCAGCGTGACATCATGGTCGGGGGTGGGGGGGAGGGCTGTGGGCGGGGCCGAACGGCGGCGAAGATGACACCCAGACGTGTGGGTTGAAGACTCCATTCCAGCTCCGTTCCGACTCCGTTCCGAGCGACTTTTCGCTGGCGGAGCGCGACGGTCCGGTTCCCGAGGTGTCGTCAGGGACCAAAAATCCTCCGCTCCCGTCTGCCAGAGACGTTTGTCGTAAACCGAGGAGGTCTTCGGTCGTGTCCAAACCACACTCGGATTTCTACGGACGATCGAACGGGGTTTGCGGCGGTCCGTGAACGCCCCCCCCCTCGACGTGGCTTCCTTTGATCGGACCCCAGCGGGGGGGGGTCACTACCGTGCAGCGACTAACTAGCCTGAATTCGCACGATAACCGAAGACGCTCCACCAAATCCAGATTCCGGCGGGAATTACGTCATCCGTGTGGCTACACCCAAGCAAGACCCCGACTCACCCCCCCCAAAAAAAAAAAACAAAACAGAGGACTCCTCCCCCGGCTCCAGCAGCAGAGGAAAATATTAGCTCGTGTTTTTTTCCTCGGGGGGGGGGGGGACCGTCGAGAGGTGTGGCGGCCAAGTCGAGGCCCCGCCCCCCCGCCCCCCTCTCTGCCGCCGAAGCCCGGCCAGGTGGGTTTGGGCGTGTGGCGCTGGCGGGAAAGAAAGGCGCCGGCAGCCGGGGGTCGGGGGGTCAACCTCCCACCGAAGGGTGTCAAAGGAAGGGGACTAAATTGGGTGTCGGAAAGCGGTAAGGATCCGCTCCCAGCTCGGGGGGTGGGCGGGCCCTCGCAGGGCCCCGTCTGGAAAGCCCATCAGACGTGGATATAAAATTCCCCCCGTGATTAATAGTTGATGAGGCCGGGTTGGTTGGAGGGTACTACCAACATGTGGCCGGCGGGGCCCCGCCCCCCACCACCGCCACCACCACCACCCGGCTCGGGTTGCGCTCCATAAACCCGCCGCTCTTTCCCACCTATGCGCTTTAAAAAAAGGAGGAGGGCTCACTCGTCAGGAATGCCTCCGGAGGAGCCGTGAAAACAGGCGGCGAGGAGGGGAGGCGTGCAGTCGCGGATCAGCCGGGGAAGCGAGTGTGTGTCAGCGGCGGAGAGAGAGAGAGAGAGAGAGAGAGAGAGACGTCACACACACACACACTCACACACACGCGCGCGCGCGCACACGCCGCCGACACTCCGAGGAGCGCCGACTCGGGAAGCCTCTGTCCTCGGCAGCTCCGGGCCGTGGAGGAGTTCC
Organism: Lagocephalus sceleratus; assembly: GCA_911728415.1. NCBI lineage: Eukaryota > Metazoa > Chordata > Actinopteri > Tetraodontiformes > Tetraodontidae > Lagocephalus > Lagocephalus sceleratus. Next base: position 1,372,833 of record CAJVRN010000231.1, on the reverse strand, counting down.
AGCGTTCCCGAGGCGGACCGTCCGCGGCTGAGGTGGATTTTCCTCCGAGCGTCCTCAGAGAGGGGGGCTTCCACTCCTCCGCCGGGAAGAGGCTCCTCGCCGGCCGCGCCGCCATGGACCAGCCCGCCAGCAGCTGCATGCGGAGCGCCCATCCCGGCGCTCCCATCTGGGGCTGCATGAGGACCCCCCACTCCGCCGTCCCGGGGGCCAACCTGCAGTACCAGCAGGCCCCGTTCTCCCTCCACCAGAAGCCGGAGTTCCTGGCCTACACGGACTTCACCAGCTTCCACGCCGCCTACCCCCGGGACGACAGACCCTACCACGAGAGCCAGGCGCCGTACCAGAGGGCCGACTGGCAGTTCGGCCCCTGCGAGGCCCGGGCCCGGGGGCCCGAGGCCCCCCCGGCGGCGGCGGTGGTGGCGGCGGCGGCGGCGGCGAGCGGCGGGGGCCCCGAGCTGGACAGTGTGGGGGGAGACAGGCTGCCGGGGTCCGTGCCCGGGTGCCTGGAGGGGGAGTACTCGCCGCAGAGCGTGGCCTCGGCCGACTCGGACAAGAAGGGCCCCAGCAAGAGGAAGAGGGACGCGACAGGTGAGTGGGGAGGTCCCGGACCGGGACCGGCGGCGCTCCGGCTCCCGGTAGAGGTCGGAGTTCCAGACAAATGTCCCGCTTTTAAAAGAGAAGCGAGGGGGGTTCAGGGGCTCGTCCGCGGAGACGTCGGGAATCGCAATAATCGGACGTCATCGGAATCATCGGATCGATGAGAGTTAAGACTACCGGCAACGTTCCAAGTTCCCGGAGTCGTAAAAACTTCGGTTAAACGCTCACGCGCGGAAACGACATTAATAAAAGAAGGCGTAAATTCGGTCTTTTATTTCCTCTGAGCGCTCCGAGGTGAGTCCGCGTCGGGCCCCCCCCCCGGGGGCCCGGCAGTCGCATCCTCCGATTGTTGCGCCTGATTAACGAGGCGTCGGAGCGCTCCGCCGCTTCCGCTGGGAACGCCGAGGAACGTCAGGTGTTCCGGGCTGCGGTTGGGGAGGAGAGCCGGGAGGGCGACGCCGGGGGCCCCCGGAGTCTGGCTCGGTTTACACCCGGCCCTGGAGGGAGGGGGGGGGGGGGCCGTTCCGCGGGACCCGAGTTCCCCGACCCCGATAAAGCCGTCCGCGGCACCAGATCTGCTGATTAAGCGCACGAATATTTATTTGGAAAACCTCCCTGACTGATGTGTGCAGCAGGGGCCGGTGTGGGAGTGTGGGGCCCCCGGGCCCCCCCCTTCCTCTTACCTTCTAACCTCCCCTGAATCCGCGCCAGACCACGTCTGCTAAAGTGGCTCAGCTCGGCCCGCTCCCGCATTCTTATCCATTGACTTTTTCCTGTCGTTAAGCCGTAACACAATCTCCCGCCGAGTGCGTGCGGCGGCGTCTGACCGCCGCATCAGGAGCCCCCCCCTCAGCCCCGGGGGGGCCCCCGGCCCCCGAACGCGGAGCAGCGCCCGACCGGGGACCCCCCCAACACCCCCCCACCGGCAAGAAGTTCCGACCGGTTTAAAAAGCGTCAAACGCGCGTCTGTCGGGGCCAGTTTCTGCCGTGACGTTCTTTTATTTGTTTAACCTCGTTTTAGGTTAAAAACCGACCCGGGGAAGCTCCGCAGCCCCCCCCGCCCCGGGTCGCCCCCGCCCCCGGGGCACTAACTTGGGGAGAGAACTGGGATCCCTCCGCGGCGCGCATCGGCGGAAGAGTACGGGGTCACGTGTCGGGGCGATCAGATCTCTTTAAACTTTAAACCTGTTGGTTCTGTTGGGGGGGGTACCGATGGGGGGGGCACCTATGGGGGGTGTTTTGGGGGGGGACCCCCGCGGAGGGTTTCTCCTCCGCCAGTTTACGGTCTCCGGCTGTGCTGGGTCTTTAGTGGGGGGGCGTCGGGGGGGTTCGGGGGGGGCCGTGACCCTCCAGCTGTTCTCAACCTGCCGCGTCGCTAACGACACCCAGACAACAATGAGAACCCCGGTTGTTGGCTCCGGCCCACATGTGCAGCACACACACGCACACACACACATGCATGCACGCACACACACTCACACACACGCACACACACACTCACACGTTCTGGCCCGGTCCAGGTGCCTCAGTCACATTCTGGCCCGCTGGTTCCTGCAGGCGCCAAAGAAAACTTCTGACAAATTAGAACCATTTTCTCCTGATGACATCAGCTACCAGAGAACAATTATCGGATAAAAAAATGTATTCTGCTTTTTTTTTTTTTCCCCTGACAAACTCTGAGCCGAAGCTCCGGCTTCCCTTTAATCTTCTGCTGTAAATTCTTCAGAACTTCAGAACTGTAAAAGGCGATCGTGCTGTCCAAGTTAAATTCGGAGAAATTTAGTCAGAAATTCCGGCTTTAATCTGCGAAAGGTTGCTTTTTTCTCTTTGTCCTGGCTTTCATCTGTGGATTTTGCTTCTTTTAAATTTCCTAAGAATTTTCATTTTTAGATTCATAAATGATTTGCTGCGCTTTTTCCATCTTTTTTTCAACACGTCTCATTTTAAATTCCTCTTTAAATTTACTTCATTTTAAAACAATGAGTTTCACCTAAAAATTCTGCTCGCTTTTATTTCATATTTTAGGAATTTGTGCAGAATTAAAGAGGAAGAGCGTCTTTTATAACCTTTAGATTAGAAACTGATAATCCTAAATGAATTATTTCTTAATGTAGTAATTTATCTGCCCTCAAGTTCACACCGTGAACACGTAAATACACTTTTACTGTATTTTTTTAGAACATTAAAGCGTGAAAACTTTGAATATTCGAGATTTGATCCCAGAAGCTTCAGCAACTTTAACATGAAGACTTTTCTATAAAGAGCTTTTTTTTTAAAACACCTTCATGTTTTCATGGAGACGTTTCAGCGTTTTCTGCCCCCGACCTGCTGTCATGTAAAGATGAGTTAATGTGAACACACACACACACGCACACACACACACACACACGGACCTGGACACACATCCGTACCTTTGTTCTTTTGTTAGAAGCTTTAACGATGTTCCGCTGCATTCCAGCGCTAACTCAGTCCCTCTGTGGCCCGTTTGGTGGCCCCGACACGCCTGTGCTGAGGCGCACACACACACACACCCCCACACACACACACACACACACACACACGCACAGGTTACAGGTGGACGGCGCTCTCGCGCTCAGGTCGGGTGGTCTGGCTTTAACAGCGCTGGTTGTGGTGTTTACTATACGAGGGGCCTCCCATTAAAGCGTCTTTGCGGTTTGTTGGTCGGGAACGCTGCACGAGGTGTTTCATCGCCGGGGACGAGCCGGTTCGCCCGGCGACCGCTGAACTAATCCCGCGCAAACCCGCTCAACGGGGACGGGAGGAAGCTCCGGTTCGATCCGCTCCTCCCAGTAGAAGCTGTGGTGGTGGCATGTGTGTGTGTGTGTGTGTGCGTGTGTGTGTGTGCGTGTGTGTGTGTGTGCGTGTGTGTGTGTGCGTGTGTGTGTGTGTGTGCCCCAGTCTGAAGGCTCCTTCTGCTCCTCCGCAGACACCCAGGAGTCCAGTTTTAAGGTGGATTCCAGCTGCAAGGCCCGCAAAGAGCGCACGGCGTTCACCAAAGAGCAGCTGCGGGAGCTGGAGGCCGAGTTCACCCACCACAACTACCTGACCCGCCTCCGCCGCTACGAGATCGCCGTCAACCTGGACCTGACCGAGCGGCAGGTAAACGCCCGGGGGGGGGGGGCTGCCGCCGAGAGATCGAGCGTCCAGATGTTTAGGTGCCCGGAGGGCCATAAAATCGAAACAATTACCGGTCCAGCGGGGTCATAAAGGGCTCGCAGCGCCTCTCCTCCCCGTTCTAATAATAGACTTTGTGGCATTCGAATTATAAGAACCCTTTTTTTTTTTTTCCACAATATTTCTCATCCTGTGGTCGGAGGCCAAATCTCGTGCAGCTTTAATGAGCGGGCGGCGACTCCAGACTCCGGAGCTGAAATCGGGCAAACATGTGGACGAAAAACCTCAGTCGGGCCGTCGGGGCCGCCGCTCGGGCTCTGTAATGAGGCCGCAGCGCCACGCTGACCACACATACAGCCGTCTGCTCGTGAATCTATTCAGCAGACCTCTGGAAGCAGCACACACACACACACACACACACACACACACACACACACACACACACACAGGTCCCTCTTCCAGCTCTTTCTACATGCTTTGGCGCTCCTGTCGTCCTTTCAATCAGTCGCGACGAGACGCCGAGGCTCCTGCGCGAGGGGCCAGAATCCTTTGAGGTCGCCCAAAACTTCTCCAACCTGAGATTTCCCAGCTGAAGCTGAGCCTCGGGCTGCAGAACTCATCTTAAAAAACCGGCCCGGCCCGTCAGGAACGCAGTGAAATACGAGCGTCGGGGGCTTCGTGATGTTGCGTAATCCAGCAGATGTTAGCGGGTCGCGTCGGGGAACTGAAAAGGGCCCAAACCAGCAAATCTTTCATCACGCTAACAATGAATTAACGCGCCGGATTCCTCATATTCCTCAGCGTCGCTGTTGTGAAACCGTTCCGATTCGACGGTGCTGACCTGCGGAAAAAATTCTGCTTTCTTGGGGAGTGTTAAAGTTTAGTATCCATCCACTCCTGAAAATAGATCCGACGCTATCGTTTGGTTTGGAGCCGTTCAAGCCTTCATCCATCCTCAAGCAGAGTTTTTCGTTTTATTTCTGTTATTTGTTTCTACTTTGTGGTCTGAGAATCGAAAAGAAGCGCCGCGGTTCCACACTTATTGGACAGTTTTTGACGTCTGATGGAATCAGGGCTTGTTTTTACGTCAACTAAAGTAAACGTTGAACTTGTCGGGGAGCTCCCGAAGCCTCCGATCAAACCTCCGTCGTGGCTTCACGCTCACGTTTGACCTCTTTGTTCAGGTCCGAGCGACGACCCCGGCTCGTTTTTTAACCCCTCGGCCGACTCAGGATGTGTGTGTTTGGTTTGGGGAGTGTGATATTGTCCGTCCGGGCCTCTGGGTCGAAACCAGTTCCGACAGTCGGCTCAGCTACAGGCCGATATTCTGATCCTGCCTGAGATCGGGAATCCGCAGCGATCGTGTGTCAGATTTCCAGGGAAGCTCGACGGAGTGATTTCTTGTTTGGATCCAGTTTTAACTCCCTTTAATCACAAGGCTGCCGGTTATTTGTGTAATCCCGTCGTTATTCCCACATCTCCCGAGAAAATCAGGCGCAGTTGCAACCAAAACGCCCTTCTTCGCCCGCAGCGCGAGATACGGTAATAGCCCACAGGTGGCGTTCGCCACCGTAGCTGTGTTTACACAGACAAAGGCCTGATTGCTTCGTGTAAACGCTGAGTTAGGAAGAATCACGGCCGCCGCAGCTCATTTGGAAAGAAGTTCCATTGCGGACGGGCGGCTGTTTACGCCAGGCACTGTTGTTCCTCGCGTGTCTTTGTGTTTGGGTTCAATTATCCTGACCGCTCGTGTCTGTCCGACATTAACGTGATGGATTTTGTTACTGTCAGAATTAACAGCTGCTTTGATTGGTCGGAGGTTTGGGATGTGGGGGGCCGGGGGGGGTTGTTTCCAGGCAGGAAGTCGACCATCAGCGTTTGTGCAGCGCGCAGGCGGAGGGATATCTGCTGAAGTGCTGACGCGGTCCTCTCGTACGCCGATGACACCCTGTTGTGTTTTAATAAGCCGAACTGTTTTCCTTTGCGTGCGTCCAGGTGAAAGTGTGGTTCCAGAACCGGAGGATGAAGTGGAAGAGGGTGAAGGGAGGACAGTCGTCTTCGCCCAACGACCTGGAGAACGACGACATCGACTCCGCGGCCTCGCCCAGCTCCGAATGAACCAGCCCGCTCCTCGGGGACGACGGTAAAATCCTTCCGAGGCGGAAGGACTGGAGTTACGCGGACGCCCACACAGCAGTTTCTCCGGAAGTTCCTCCAGCTTTTTAACTCTCGTGGAATACGTCAGTGAGATCACCTTTGCTGTTGTAAATAGTTGATTTGATGTTGATCCACTACCCGTAGATAAACTCCGACCATCTTTGACAGCTTAGAGATGAAGGTCGTCGGTCATTTTACATCAGCGACCGGCGACCTCCTGGGAAAACAGACTGCCCGACAGTGTTGCCCCGTAAGTGCCTCCAATTCTGATGGTTTTCAACTTATTTTTTCCCTTTTTTTGTCAATTTTTTACTGTTCTTTTTATACATGTTGAATGGTATTGCTAAGACACAGATGTTGCCTTTTTCTGCAATTGAAATAAATCATCTACTGCAAAAAACAGGAAAACTCTCACTTTTCTTTCTCCTCTTGGGTTTTAATTTAACAGAAACTTCATCAGTTTTTGGTTTATTCTCATTCTGTGATTGCAAAAAGCAGCCACAGGAACAGAGGAAGACAACCGACAGACTGAACCTCATAATAAACCTCCAGCAACACTGGACTTTGTGGCGCATTTCTTTCTTTCATCCAGCGGTTTTTGCTTCACTTGGTGGAACAGCTGAAGGCGTGAATGACACTGTTGGTGTTTAAAGGTGCAACTATTGTAAAATGTGACGAGTAAAAATATGTTTACACATATATATATGTATATATATGTGTGTGTATATATATATGTATGTATGTATGTATGTATGTATGTATGTATGTATATATATATATATATATATATATATATATATATATATATATATATATATATATATATATATATACATATACATTTGAATTTCAATTAGATTCCCCCAAAGTGTTTAAAATGGGGACTTTAACCTCCAGCTGTTCCATGAAATTTTCAATTAAAGTGGGAAAAAAGGTATCTGTGATATCAGGATGTTGCGCTGATCACATGACGACTTCATATGAACGTCAACACAAAGACAAAAGAAATAAAAATAAGGTTATAAAGAAGGCATCACTTTTCCAGCTTTTAGTGCGTCAGAAATGGCGGGCCAGACTCGACCAAGGTCAGGAGAGGACGTGAGGGCGGACCGGGTTCAGCCTGGCTGGACCCACTGACCTTCCCAGGGCTTCAACGGGTCTGACTGGGGCCGCACCAGTCCCACCACTGCAGCCACTCCACTGGGAACCCAACCCGAAGCCTCGGACCAGCGCGAGCCCCCCGTCCTGGTGGGAGGCCCCCGGCAGAAATCCCTTCTGATTGCGCGGCGATTATCTTCATCACGATCTGTCGGAGGTCGGGATCCCCCCCCCGAGGTTTGCGGGCGAATCGTCTCTCATTAACGCCCGCCGAGCTCCATCCGCAATCCTTCGGATTGTTTTGATAACGGCGAGCGGTATCCTCCAGACTGGAGACGATCCCAGCGCGCGAGTGTGTGTGTGTGTGTGTGTGTGTGTCCTCCTCTTATTGTTTACTGTCATGGTCGTTATCACACACACACACACACACACACACACACTTTGGAGCAGCTCCTCCTCTATAACATCGACTGGGGCGTTTACGATCCGCGCCTCGGTCCGGCGTACGCGCGCCTCGGCCGATCACAAAGGGCCGTTAACCTGCCGAGGGTGAGCGCGAGCGTTTGGCCCCCGCACGCTATTTTGAACGGAAGCATCTGGATGGGGCCAATTTGATCTCAACCTGAGTGGAACCCAGACAAACCCACGCACGCGGCCCCCCAGCACCAGCGGGGGGGTGTGGGGGGGGCTCGCTGGCCGACCACTTGCGTATGATGGAAAAGGGAAATAATAGGTGGGTATGGGTGAAAAGACGGCTTCTCAAGTACAGGATGTTGTTGTAGCAGGTAGCCAGTCATCCAATTTCCTGCTTCCCAAAGAAAACAAGAGCCTGAGCGCAGGAGTCCCCCCACACTCACAATGGTGGGCCCTGTGCTCGGGCCCCGGCCGGCCAAACAAAGCCTGCAGAGGTTACTGCCCTCCCTGCTGGTCTTCGGGGACCGGGAAGGGGGGAGGAGGGGGGGGGGGGGGGGAGGGATGTTCCACAGACACGCACACAAACACGCAAAAACACACACGCATGCACGCACGCTCGGGGTGGAGGTCATGTGTTACTGTACATCTGACCCCCCCCGGGCCCCCGCCGCAGCTGCTGGGGGTGAAGTAAGTCAAGCCCCGCCCCCCCCTCGCCCCCCCCTCGCCCCCCCCGCCCCCCCGATTCGCCTCCATTAGGCTCTATTTTTGTATTAGCGTTAATAGCAGTCAAAATAAACTGTGTCCAACAGTAATGATAGCATTAATATCCCGGCCCGGGAATGCTGCCCCCCCCACAGAGGCCCCCCCACAGAGGCCCCCGTCGGAGGTGCCAGGTTGCTCAAATTAATGGATTAGGTTTAATCGGCGGCGGCGTGATTCGGGGGCGGCGCCAGCACGAAGCCGGTCCGGTTCTGTTTCGCCTCAGCCGGGCCGACGCTCCCGAACAGCGCGTCCTGTTTTCACGATCGATTCGCTCCGACAACGCGAGGCGGGGGCGGCCGCCCCCAAATTAAAGGTGGCGGCGCTCCCGGCGACGGCGGCGTGATTGTAAAAGCAGACGGGAGCGTTCTTCGGATAGCTCTCTCTCGGGCTACGAGCGCCTACGAGCGAGGGATGAGGCATTCGTCAGCCCTCCGAAGCGGCCGCTGACCTCACCCGCCTCCCGGAACGGCCTTTTCCACCTTCGCCTCGGCCGCCCCGCGAATGAGAAACCGCTCGTTTTTCTGAAAGGGAAGGAAAACGTCTGGGCGGCCGTCTCCGTTTCTAAGCCGTGAATCACTCCGAGCGCCGGTCGCCGTGGTTACGCGTCCCCCCGCCGGGCGTGTCGTCGTCCTTGATCTCTCGCTCGGCCGCGGTTTCTCAGGGCGGGCGGCGCGAGCGAGCGCTCAGACTACCGCTGGCGTTGCGTTTAGCTTCGTGAAAAACGATTTTTTTTTTTTCTTCATTGCGCAACAACACCAGAAGTTTATTAAACCCCCCCCCCCCCACCCCAAAGGTTGAAGACGAACAACCCTCCGCTCTCCTCGCCACGATATGGTTTCGCTGGTCCGTAAATCGGCCATCGACGGCCCTCCGAACTTTTTGGATTCCTCGTTAAAATCTGTTCGGAGTTTCGTGGAGAAAAAAAAACAAAAACCCAAACAAACGTTTGAATCGCTTCCTCTGAATTAATTGCTGCTTTGAAACAGCAGTTGTGTTTAGAGTCGGGTGAGAAATGGGGGAGTAAATCACGGGGGGTGATTTACGCCGTCCTCGTCTGTCACTGCTGACTTTTTCACCGCAGAGCATTTATTTTGAAAAGCCGGTACTTTCCTCCAGCGGCTCTTGGCGGGAAAGGATCTTGATGGATCGCCGGAGGTGTGAAGGTCAGCGCAACAAGGAGCGACCGTAGAAATGGAGCCCCCCCGACGCCCCCCCCCACCTCCTCCATCTGCACATTGTTACTACGTCCTGAGACGGCGGCGAGTCGCTCGCATCAAAGCGCTGACACGTGTGAACGAGATAATGGCGTGATAGCTGGACGGGGGGGTTAGCATGGAGTCTCTCGCCCAAACGTTTCCTTCCTCAAACGAAGACGTTCAATTTTCTCTGGTGACATCGGATGGTCCTGATTGAGGGCCCTTCACCTCTAACTCTTATTACTTTTACTCTTTAACTCATTACTTTAACACTTTAACACTTTAACTCTAACTCATTACTTTAACTCTTCAACTATAATTGTTATTACTTTAACAATTTAACTCCTCAACTCTTATGACTGTAACTTTTATTACTTTTACTCTTTAACTCATTACTTTTACTCTTTAACTCTTATTACTTTAACTCTTTAACTCATTACTTTTACTCTTTAACTCATTACTTTTACTCTAACTCTTATTACTTTTACTCTTTAACTCATTACTTTTACTCTTTAACTCTTATTACTTTTACTCTTTAACTCTTATTACTTTTACTCTTTAACTCATTACTTTTACTCTTTAACTCTTATTACTTTAACTCTTTAACTCATTACTTTTACTCTTTAACTCATTACTTTTACTCTAACTCTTATTACTTTTACTCTTTAACTCATTACTTTTACTCTTTAACTCTTATTACTTTTACTCTTTAACTCTTATTACTTTTACTCTTTAACTCTTATTACTTTTACTCTTTAACTCATTACTTTTACTCTTTAACTCTTATTACTTTAACTCTTTAACTCATTACTTTTACTCTTTAACTCATTACTTTTACTCTTTAACTCTTATTACTTTTACTCTTTAACTCTTATTACTTTTACTCTTTAACTCTTGTTACTTTTACTCTTTAACTCTTGTTACTTTTACTCTTTAACTCTTATTACTTTTACTCTTTAACTCTTATTACTTTTACTCTTTAACTCTTGTTACTTTAACTCTTTAACTCTTGTTACTTTTACTCTTTAACTCTTATTACTTTTACTCTTTAACTCTTATTACTTTTATTCTTTAACGCGCTGACATGACTTCAGTCCCAGCAGCATTTGTGGGCGTGTTTCTATTCAAAGCTCTGGAGCTGCAGAGGATCAAAGACGCAATCTCAACTAGTAGTTGGAGCGTAATGGATGTCGAGAGCGGACCGCCGTGAGGACGGTGGACACGCCGGTCCAAATAGTATCGGTTGGGGGGGGGTGGGGTCAGAGTTAGACGAGTGAATTTACCCCCGTCACGTTAGAGCAGTCCTTTATCTCTAAACGCTTCCGCAGCCTGTTGAGACCTGGACATCAAAGACACAAAGGGAACTGTGGTGCCTAAAGAGTTAAGGCAAACTGGAAGGTGCATGGGGGGGGGGGTTCTGGGTCCCCCAGGGGTCACGGGGTCACAGGGTTTCTCTAGATGGATTTGTTGGCTCGTACAAATCTACCACCGGCTGGACTCTGGGCCTGTTTCCATGGAGACGGCGATTAAGCCCTTCCGCCCGTCCTCTTGACTCTGACGGTCGGACGTGCGTCTATCTCGACTCCCCCACGTTACCGCCGAACACCCGTCGGGAGGGGGGGCCGCCCACCCGCCCTCCACCCACCGTCCTCTCTCGCCTTTTCCTCGCTGTTATTTTAGGCCACCTGCGGATCCGTTTCTCCCCGTCTCTCTCGCGGCGGGCGACGCGGCGAGGGGGAGGGACCGTGTGATCTCTTCCGCACACCCTCCCCAGGCGGCCGCGGCGTGGGAGGAGGCGCGCGGGCGGAGCGCGTCACGCCGGAGCGAGCGCGTCCGTGCGCGTGCGATCTGTGTCCGCGGTACCTGCGGCCCAGCCGGGGGGGTAGCGGAGCCCTCCCCCCCCACCGCCGCTCCTCCGCTCGTCCCCCCCCCACCGCCGCTCCTCCGCCCCCCCCCCCCCCCCCCCACCGCCGCTCCGCTGATTTGTGGCTCCTGCAGGAGTCGTAAATCTTCGGTTTCCATTGCGCAACCGTCCAGGACAGGCCAAAGTTGAGGGGCTGCGCAACGTTAAACGAGCTGAGACGTTCTCCTGGACGCTGCCTCCGAAGCGGGAGGGCCACCTGGATCCCGGACCCCCCCCCCCACGGGGCTCCTGGACCCCCCCCGGTGATCCTGGCTGCCTGGGGGGGTTGGGGGGGGGGACATCCGGGGTTCAAGAGAGAAGAGGGAGCGCCTCGGGCCCTGAAGGCTTTACCGTCAGGCTCAAGGTCGGCGTCAAGGTCGGCGGTTCCCCCGCAGAGGAAGGTCACAAGATCTCGATCTCGAGATCCACCCCCCCCCCCCTGCAGGTGAGATGCATTATGGGAGAACCCTTCTTCACCCTTCCAGGAAACCAGGAGCCGAGCAAGCCCCGCCCCCCCCCCCTCTCGCCATCGACAGCCCCGAAGGGGGGAGCGCGCTGGCGGGTCGGCCCGGCGTCGGGGAGCGAGCGCAGGAGTCATCCATCAACGACAAGGAGCCGCGGCTAGCCGCAGCTAGCACAACAGAGGCGCCCGTGTTCCCGAGGCGGCTCCGGGTGTCGGGTTCCACGGGAGTCCCTGAAAGATGAAGGTCCTGGGCTACAAAAACACATTACTGAAGGTCCTCGCGCCTCCACCGGGGGCCCCCGCGCCTCGCCCGACATTCCGACGTCGTTAGGAGCGAGAGAATTTCCCTTGTTGTCCACAAACTGAGGCGATGAGCGTCGGGTTAGCCCGGATTATAATCTCAGATTTTAATCTCAGAGGCTGGATGAAGGATGGGGTTTGCTCTGGTCGGGGGGGGTGAGGGCGTCAGAGTTTAACGGCCACCGGATGATCAATAAACCGCGTTTACGGGCCTCCGAGCATTCCGAGGGTTCGGGTTTCCTCAGCAGGACGGCGCAGATCCGGGAGTACAGGTGTCGCCATAAAACCGGGACTGGGATCCAGGCACCGGCGGCCCGGGCGACGTCATCGGGAGCCGCGCCGTCGGGGCAGAATCCCGACAAAGGTCGCGTCTCTGCGCGGGCAGGACTTCCTGTCGGGAGACCCCCGTCATCCCGCTTTGATCCGGGCTCCGTGGACCCGTTCCACCGCGGATGTTTTTGCCGTTAAGACGTCGGAGCGCCGGCGTTCGCTGTTTAATATCAGGGTCGGATGGTTGAGCGCGATTCCAGCTGCTGGTAGAACCATCCAAGACGTTCCCCCGTTCCCGACGTTCCTCGTTTGCAATTTGCAGCGAGTAAACACGAGTCCGTTCCCAACGTTCTGACGGGCCCGACAAGCGCGAGGACGCCAAACGGACCGGATGAACGCGCTTTCGTTCCATCTCGTTTTTTCGCGAAACAACGGCGCAGCGTTCCGCGTCCGACCTGGACCGTTCCGGAGCGGCCTGGGAAAACTCCGCGGACGCGTGGCGGAGCAGGGACTCGGATCCGAGTCCTGGGTCGATTTCAGCGGACGACCCCCCCCCCCGACCCCCCCGACGTTTAACAATCCGCCGTTCACCTGCGGCGGCGTGCTCGGCCTGGCCCGGATCCAAGGGAGCGCTGAGCAGAAGCAGAGGCGGGATCTGGACTCCGCCCCCCCCGTCCATCCCTCCGTCCCTCTCAATCCATCCATCCATCCTCTCCACCCACACTCCAGCCCCGGAAGAGACGGTGCGAGTGTCCACCTGTGTGCGTGTGGAAGCGTGTGTAGGTGTGTTTTGCTGGCATCGCGACCATGTGCGTGTGTGTGTGTGTGTGTGTGTGTGTGTGTGTGTGTGTGTGTGTGCGTTGGAGCCTGGTGTTTGTTATTCCCCCTGCAGCCGCGCTGTCTTTCATCAGGGCCCGTCCTGCAGCCCACAGACTCTGGGTGTTGGGTTTCACAGTCTGGAGACCCCGTCTGCTGCAGCACGTGGGTGGATGATTCCGAACACATGGGAACGTTGGGATCCCACGCAACGCTGGAACAATAGAGGACCTGTCAGCGTCGGGGCACGGAACAGGACCAGACGGCGGGCGGTGATGATGTCACGGCCATCCGCGCCCGCCCACGCTCGCCCCGCCCCCCTCGCCTCTCAGAGAGCGGGAAAAAAAAAAACGAGAACCTATTGCGCCGCGGCCGTAAATCTCCCGTAACGACGTTCCGTACGTGCACATTAGCGAGCGAGGCCCCGCCCCCTTTGTGCTCGCGCTTTATTAAAAGCTTATTTTAAGCGACTTTACTGCTGCGGTCGGCGCGGGACGGACGGGCCTCGGAACCCCGACGCTCCGCCCCCCTGCGGGTTTCCCGATGCCGCCGGGCGACGGCCGCGCCGACGGTTTGTCCGTCGGGCATAAAGAAACCCGCGTAACCGTGACGACGCGGCCCTCGCGCCAACGACGCATCCGAAACCTGTCCCGCGCGAGACAAAGAGCTCTTCTTTCTCTTCCAATTAAACCTTCCCGCCGCTTCCCGTCGCTCCCAAACAGCGGTTGTCGGGATTATCCGTCGCCTTCAATCCTCCTCTAAATTTAAATTCGCTCGGCTAGCCGGAGGTTCCCACCGCGTCATCGCAGCATACTTGTATTCTCCCCGGGCGAGCTGCGACGCGAACGCAGCTGCGCTCCAAGTCGGGATCTTCGGCCGGGCCGGGATGGGAACGCCACGCCGGATATCGCGCAACCCGGAGGAGAGGCGGAAACACGAGCGCGCGGAGACGCCGCGGTCGTTTCCACCTTTTACCGTGCTTTCTCCTTTCGGACGAGCAAAACTTCGCCGCGGCTTTTTCGCGGGGTCGTTTCCGCCCGTGTCGGAATGCTGGCAGGATCCCGCGCTGTGTGGGCGTGTGTACAAATTCCCGTTGAGTCCCGGCGGATTATCCGCTCGCAGCAGCCGCGCTCCAGCTGCACGCCCCGCGGAGAGCGGCCCGGACTTCCTGCGACACCTTCGCTCGGGAGCGAAACGGGCCCCCCGGAGGACCTCGGCGGGATTACGTTGGTTTAATCCGGAACATTGTTTGTGAAGTCCCGGCGGCCTCGGTGCGTGCGGCGTGAAGGCGCAGCGTGTCGCAGAACATGAGAAGGTTTTTCTTGGACCCGGTGCAAGTTGCTGTCTTCCTCCTCCTCCTCCTCCTCCTCCTCCCGAACCAGGAACCACAAACAGAGATTGGCCTGATTTCTCCGCACATTCGGGAGCTACATGTACGTAAATCCCCCCACTCATCTGCCAATTTCTAAAGGAAAACACAGGCAGCACAATATGGTAGACATTAGGTAAGGTTGGGAATCAGGGAGAAGGAAAACAGGGCAGTTCCCAGCGGTCGTCTGGAGTCCTGCGAGGCCGCAGCACACGCCAAGCACGGCGAGCGAGGAAGGCCATCCATCAGTGGAGGGGGGTGGGGGGGGGGGTGGGGGGGGGGGGGGGCAAACACAACAATACGTGTGTGTGTGGCCATTGTTCCGTGTGTAGGGGCCGATTGTGTGTTGCTGGTAGTCTCACACCCTCCGAGTTCAGCGGGAGTCAGAGGATCCCAAGGGGGGGGGGGGGCGGGGGGGGGGCAGGCCGTACCTCTGGGAGTGGACTTTTCCATCCGAGCGGCCAAGTGATCGGAATGCCCGAACGGGACCCCGAAGGAAAACTTTTATTAGTTTCTATATAAATCACGCCGATCGGAACGGGACGCAAACCACGTAAACAGCTGAAAACTGTGTGTGTGTGTGTGCGTGTGTGTGTGTGTGTGTGTGTGTGTGTGTGTGTGTGTGGGGGGGGTCTGCGCCCGACCTGAACAACCCCGAGCCGGACACGGGTCAGCGCTGGGATCAGCGGGATGGGATCGGAGACGGGACACACACCCCAGCCTCCGACTCGGCAGGCCTGGATCGGGAACGCTCGCACGACATTCCGCACGTCTGTCCGCA
Organism: Lagocephalus sceleratus; assembly: GCA_911728415.1. Lineage (NCBI taxonomy): Eukaryota > Metazoa > Chordata > Actinopteri > Tetraodontiformes > Tetraodontidae > Lagocephalus > Lagocephalus sceleratus. The sequence continues at coordinate 1,357,572 of CAJVRN010000231.1, read as the reverse complement.
CCCGTGACCCCCGACAGACGCGCGCTCGACCCCAGGCCCGTCGACAACGGCGGGAACGCCCGAACCCGGAGAGCCTCTTCGGAACGACTCCGGCCGAGTTTCTCCCTCGAGGAGGGAGGAGGAAGCGCGAGGCAGGAAGCGTTAGAGGCGTCTCGCTCCGGGTCGCTCGGAAAGACAACAACGGCGCCGCTGTCTCCCGAACGGCGGTCCCAAACGAACCGGGTTTTCCCAGAACGAATTCCTGTTTTCGTAAAGCCCCCCCGAGGATTCCGGACCAGCCCGGCAGGTTCGCCGAGCCGTAACGTGAGAACAGGCCCGCACGCCGCGGGCTTTGAAGGGGATCCGCGAGGGGGACGCGAACCCGAAACCCGCCCGCGGAAGTCTCGGAGGGATTTTGTCCGAACTGGAATCGCGGCTTTGAACCGATCGTGCCGGGTCCCGACACTTCCGACTGTCAGGCCCGATCTTTACGGCCGTTTAACGCCACATCAAAGAGGCGGCGGAGGCACCGACGCCGCCGCCTTCGGGGGGCCAGCTGGCGTGAGAGCGCCTCCTCTGAGCCCGTCCAAGAACCACCTGGCGGCGCCGTACATCATCGTCGCCACGGCGATGAGGAGAGCCCCCCCTCTCGCCTCTCGCCGCGGGCCTGCACACGCAGCCGCGGCGGACAGGAAGTCTCCTCTTACTCCGATGGCGTCGGGGGGGGGGGGCGCTGGCGGCGGCCCAAGTCCTGCTGGGCGATCACCTTTCAGCCTCGCGGCCTCTCGGTTATTACAGCGCCTGTTAGTGCCGCGGCTCGCCGTGAGCGAGCGAGCGGGCCCCCCCCGACGGCGTGCGGAGCGCTTCCGCCGCAGGTGTCTGAGAGTTCCCCCCCGCCCCCTGTCAGCCCCCCCCGACGGGGGCTTTAATTCCCCGTCCTCTCGCCGCTCCCTTCCCTCCCAGATTGTTCTCATTTACTCCGAGTTCCTCGCCGTCCCTCTCCAGACCGCCGCCCGCCCGCCCGCCCGCCGTCCATCTCTCGCTGTCACGACCACTACGGGGGGGCTTTGGGGGGCTGTTTGGGGGGGGCGTTAGAAGATAAGGGAGGGAAGACTGTTCCCACCTCTCGACCGTTCCCTCGACTGTTCCCGCTCCTCCACAAACGACCTCGTGAGCGCCCGGCGTCGCCCGCTGGTTGACAGGGACACCGCCCCCCCCCCCCCTCGCCGCCCGCTGCCCTCGTTTCCAGTTGTGTGGTTCGCCGTGCTGTAATCCGAACAGGCGGGTCAATAAAAGTAATTTTTATGTGCGCGCAGCATGTGCCAGCCTCGTTTTTATTTTCTAAACAGCAGCTGCGGCACCGCCACCGACCATAAAGTGGCTTAAGCGCTGCGTAATCCCCCCCGACCCCCGACCCCCCCACCTCAAAGTCAGGAGGCGAGATGCTGTCCAGCACGGTAGCACCACCTCCCCTTCGGACATCTTGGTTGTGAGGCCGAAGCTCCTGCAGTAACAACCCCCCCCACCCACCTCCTCAACCCCCCCCCCAAAAAAAAATCACAGGCTGCAGCTGGATATTCACCTTCGACTAATCTGAGCATGGTTTATGTCATCCGGCCTGTGTGAGTGGATGGAAACAGACACGTCTGAGGTGGGGGGGGGGTGGTGGGGGTGGGTGAGGGGGGTCCTCCTGCGCCCCCGCTACCTCATCTTGACCCTCCGCACAAACCGGTGGACGCTTTTGAGGAAACCTGATCGGCAACAAAAACAAGAATGAAGTCAGAACTTTATTTAAGGGAGAGGAGACAAAAGGGGGGGTGTGGACAGTCGACTGCCCCCCCCCTCCCCTGCCCCCCCCCACCACCACCACCATCCTCCTCTCTTCTGAGTTGTTTTCTGAATGTCCGCCAGGAAAGTTTAATGGCTGTGGAATTTGGACAGGAAAAAAGCGGCGCTGGAAGTTTCAGAGGAAGTGGAGATTTGTGCCTCACCAAGGCAGCACCTCTGTTTGTGTTCTCCCAGGCCGAGCGAGGGAGGGAGAGAGGGAGAGAGAGAGAGAGAGGGAGGGAGAGAGAGGGAGGGAGAGAGAGAGGGAGGAAGAGCGTCAGAGCGCTTTTCCAATCAACAACAGGCACCCGGAGGGAGGCCGTCCGCGGCCGCCGTCGCCTCACCTCACGTATGCGCAACCACGCATGGAACAATGCAAGAGCGCTCTGCCAGACACACGGACGACCTTCACACACACACACACACACACACACACACACACGCACACACATGCGCGCGCACACAGACACCATCGCAGCGTTCCCGTCTCCTCCTGACCTCGGCCCAGCTGCTCCGAGCCGCCGCTCCAGACGAGGAACGACCGTAAACGCTTCCAGACCATCGCCCCCCCCCCCCCGACACGGCTTCTCCCGGAGATGTTCCAGGACCCCCCCCCACACCCCCCCCGCCCTCGTGGCGATGAGAACGGATCCTTCCTGCTGCGGCGTCTTCCCACGGGCCCTCGGACTCTCGCCCACGTCACCACCTGAAGCCTGGCTCCCCATCCCTCAGCCCACACCTCGCCGAGCCCAGAGGCAGATGGGCGGACATGGGGACAGACGGGAGAGCCCCCCCACCCCCAGATAACGGGAAGAAGCCCCTCCGCCCATCCCGAAGGCCGCTCCGTCCATTACACGCACACGTTAGTTGCACGCTCCCACATGTGCTTCCAGTAAGGCGGAGCTCCCAGTACCACCAGTGGTAAAAACCAGCACCAGGTTCACCCCCCCCCCCCCACACACACACACACCCCAACACCCCCCAATGCCTCCAACCCCACCAACCCCCCCAACACCCCCCAATGCCCCCAACCCCCCCGCCAGCCCCCAACACCCCCCAACACCCTCCCCAATGCCCCCAACACCCCACAATGCCCCCCAACCCTACCTCAATGCCCCAATGCCCCCCAACACCCCCAACGACCCTTCCAATGCCCCCAACCCCCCAATGCCCCCCAACCCCACCTCAATGTCCCAATGCCCCCCAACACCCCCTAACCCCCAATGCCCCCAACACCCCCTCAATGCCCCAACCCCCCAACACCCCCCAACACCCCCTAACACCCCCAATGCCCCCAACACCCCCAACCCCCCCCTCAATGCACCAACCCCCCAACACCCCCAACACCCCCAATGCCCCCCAACACCCCCAACCCCCCTCAATGCACCAACCCCCCAACGCCCCCAACACCCCCCAATGCCTCCAACCCCCCAACACCCCCTAATGCCCCCCAACACCCCCAACCCCCCTCAATGCACCAACCCCCCAATGCCCCCCCAGCACCCCCTAATGCTTCCAACCCCCCAATCCCCCCAATGCCTCCAACCCCCCAACACCCCTAATGCCCCCCAACACCCCAACCCCCCAATGCAAACCCCCAATGCCCCAGCACCCTAATGCCTCCAACCCCCCAATCCCCCCCCAACGCCCCCAATGCCCCCAACACCCCCAACCCCCTCAATGCACCAACCCCCCAACACCCCCCCAACACCCCCCAACGCCTCCAACCCCCCAACCCCCCCCCCAACGCCCCCACAGCCTCAAAGCAACCAGAGAAGGAGCACCAGAGCGGGGGCCGTTCTGGAGTCAAACCAGAGTTTCGGTTTCCCCCCCCCCCGACTGCGGTCGGCCTCTGATGGACGGTTAATGACACGCCTGGCGGATTAGCCGCCGCGGCGTCCGCATCCACATCCCGACAGGAAAAAGGGCGGAATTCCCTTTTGGGCGTAAAACCGTCGCTTCAGCGTTTGAGGCGGGAAAACGTTGAGCTTCCCGAACATCCGCGTCGTTGATCTCCCTCCAGCGGCCATCTTCCTAAAGCAACAACGTAAAAGTGATTTAAGGGGGGGGGTCCAAAGGGGGGGTCGTATCAGCCGGGTCAAGGCGTTAGTCTGGTGGGGGGGGGCAAGACAAATAGACCCTCCAGAGGAGCAAATGGCCCCCAAAAGTCAGGTGATTGTTATACGGGGGCCCGGTCACCTGTGAGGACCAGGGCCGTGTTGTTGGAGGTGGGGGGGGCCGGGGGGGCCGGGGCCCCCCGCCGGGCCTGGAACACGACACTCGACACCCCCGCCTGACACCACAAACAAACTGGCCCTGAACAAACGGGGGGGGGCTTGGCCGGACAGCGGCGGACGCTTCGCCCCCGTTTAATCTGCGTTCGTCATCGCAGATTAAACCTGACGTGGAAAGAATTCCCAGTTCTGGGAGCCGAGGCTGCTCGAAATTCCACATGCTGCTGGCAGCACCCCCGGGGCCCCCGCTCTGCCCACGAGCGCGGCCTTCGGCGGCTCGACATCCGATCCGACGGGGCCGTCAACGTCGGAGCGCGAGGATCGGCGGATTAATGCGCCGACCCGCTGCCAGGGGGGAAATCTTTTCGCAAGAATCTGGGATCGCTCACCGACGTTCCTGCGAATAAGCAGACGATATTCATCCTGCAAAAATTCGCAGCGGGCCCGCCGGGACTTTTACGAGAGCTGCGACTAACGCGGGGCCCTCCGCCGCTCGCCGCCGTTCGCCGGCGGGCTCGGCCCGAAGGGGTCCGGGGTCCGCCGGATTCCGAGGAAGACGCGTGAAGCCGGATGACAGCATCCCTCCAAAGAGGTTCCAGGGAACTGGAAGCATCAGATCCAGAATTCCCATCTTTCCCTGCCTCTCCTTTAATATCAGAATCACTGTGTCGGCCCCCTCCGGGCCCCCAGAAGCCCCCCCCCCCCCCTTTATGAGCGGCCCTGGCTCTGGTTATTTACGGTTATTTTTTATTGCCCTAAATGACAGAATCCTTTTGTCCGAGCCCGAAACTGCGTCTCCGACGGCGGCGAACCGGCGTAGAGACGGGCGGCGTTTACGCGGCCGTTTAAACGTCCAGATATTGACACGTTTATGGCGGCGCGCCGCTTCAATTTATGACATCATTAGAAAAGAGGCGTTGGTATTTCTCTGGTTTGGGGGGGCGAGGCACTCAGCAGCCACTTTCTCATCACATGTAGGCCGACATTTTAAAGAACATGTAAGAAAGTCATAAATTTCCCGTCTCCCATAAAGCGCTCGGCCATATGGAGCCAATGTGTGTGCGCTCGCCACACAGAGAGACTTCCTGTGTGAGGGAGCGCCAGGTCCGAGAGAGCCGGGGAGGGCTGGAAAACCGGGAAAACGCAGCCTTAAAGCTTCTTTTAACGTTAAGGGAGGATGACGACGCGCGCGTGTGTGTGTGTGTGTGTGTGTGTGTTTTATTTATCAGAGCCTGGGTGACAAACACACTCAACAGGAACCTTAAATGAGACTCAAAGTTAAAAAAAAAAACCTGAAAATGGAATTAAATGTGATGGAATTCCAGAAGGGAATAATTCAGGGATTAAATGTGGATTTTTTTTCTTCCCCCATTAAAATCGTATTTTCAGGGACATTTTTTATTTCATTTTATTTTTTAATTATTTTTGTTTTCAAAACATTTTTACAGAAAATTCATCCTGAAAACTTGATTGAGAAAAAGTGGAAATGTTTCATCCTGAATTTAAATAAACTCCTACATTTTTGGGTAAAATTATAAATTTCTAGAAAACTAAATTTCTACATACATTTTAAAAAATATTTAAATTTCAAATATTTTTTTAAAGTTGTTTTTCACCTTTAACTTAATAATATTAATAATATCTTCTTTTTTTTTTACTTTTTAACTTTGACCTACAGGTGATTTCATAAATAAAGTTTTATCAGAGGAAGCAGAAAAGAGACCTCCGAACAGGACTGAAGTAAAAGTACTGAAGTAAAAGTACTGAGGTAAAAGTACTGAGGTAAAGGTATTGAGGTAAATGTAATGAGGTAAAAATAGTGAAGTAAAAGTACTGAGGTAAAAGTATTGAGGTAAATGTAATGAGGTAAAAGTTTGAGGTAAAAGTACTGAGGTAAAAGTACTGAGGTAGAAGTACTGAGGTAGAAGTAATGAAGCAAAAATACTGAAGAAAAATCCCTTAAGTACAGGTACTGAAGAAAAGTAGTGAAGTAAAAGCACTCAGGTAAAAGTATTGAGATAAAAGTACTGTGGTAAAAGTAATGAAGTAAAAATAAGTAAAAATAATGAAGTAAAAATACTGAAGTAAAAATAATGAAGTAAAAATACTGAAGTAAAATTCCTTAAGTACAGGTCCTGAAGTACGAGTATTGAAGTAAAGGTACTGAAGTAAAAGTCCTTACGTTAAAGTACTGAAGCAAAAGCATTGAAGTAAAAGTACTCAAGTAAAAGTCCCGAAGTAAAAGTACTCGAGTAGAAGTCCCGTAGTAAAAGTACTGAGGTACAAGTACCTGCTGGGTGAGCCCTCCGTGACTCTTGGTTGGACCGACACTCGTCCAACCGTGATGATGTACACGACAGCCGAGCTGACGGATCTCGTGAGCGTCTACCTGCGGCCGCGGGGGGGCCGCGGGGGGGGCCGCGGGGGGCCGCAGGGGGGCCGCAGGGCCGCGGCGGCCCGGCCTGTTTACTCAGCTGTGGGGCTCTGCGGGTCCGGGGGAAAGAGAGGATGTGTTCAGGGCCTCATTAATCATGGCTGCTTGGGAAGAGATAAACAGAGCTGGCCCAGCAGGGATGCTGCAGCTCCTGCCACCGGCGGGGGGGGGGGGGGGGGGGGCGTGGCCAGCACACCAGGGGGACGCGCCATAACACTTGCTGTTCGGGTCCACATCTGCGCGGCCGTGCGGGCCTGTAAATCCACATTCCAGGTCTGGCCGGATGCACGACGGGGGGGCCGGAGGAGGGACATGGGGACATGGGGACATGGGGACAGGACCCCCAGGGCCCCGAAGAGGGACATGAGGGACATGGGGACAGGTCCCCCCAGGGCCACCGGGGGGGCCTGAGGAGGGACATGGGGACATGGGGACATGGGGACAGGTCCCCCCAGGGCCACCGGGGAGCTGAGGGGGGCCCATGAGGACATGGGGACATGGGGACAGGTCCCCCCAGGGCCACCGGGGCCCAGGGGGGGGGGCCTGAGGAGGGACATGGGGACATGGGGACAGGTCCCCCCAGGGCCAAAGGGGCCTGGGGAGTGGGGGGGACAGGTCCCCCCAGAACCACCGGGGCCCGAGGAGGGACGGGGCCACCCAGAGCCCTTGGGGCCCGGAGAGGGACCCGGGGGATGGACTCAAGGAGGGACGGGGGGGACCCGTCCCCCCAGAGTCGGGGGGACGGGTCCTCTCGGAGACGGTCGTAAAAGCGAATCAGAGGAGGGCGGGCGAAGACCGCAGGTCCAGGCGAAGACACGGACCTGCCCGACCGGCTCTTCCCACGATCGCCGCCGGCGTTATTTCTGGAGCGGAGGAGGTCGGGGGGCGGGGCCCTTCGTACCGGGGGTCAGGGGTGACCACGAGGACGGGGGCCAAGCAGGAAGTTGGCGCGGCGATCCAGACAAATATGTCACGTTGGCTGAATTCCCGTTTGTCGGACGCCAGAAGAGCCGAATCTCGCCGGAGCGCCGCCGCCGCCCCCTAGTGGCGGGGCAGGAGCAGGCCCCGCCCACCTCGCCGGTTCAGCGACCCCGACAG